>CP092090.1:44723567-44803567 GCA_029203775.1 Neoneuromus ignobilis
GTTCAATTAAAAAGAGAATAAAGTGTAGTTCTGAATTACTTCTTGTTGTATAACTATCTCGTATGTTGTCACACCTGAACCCTGCCAATGGATTTCTTACTACACAAAGATCTTTATCTTTAAGGATATTATATGTATATATATATTTCATATAGTTTTCTTAAAATAAATTTTTAATTCAGGTTCTTGAACTCCATTGTGATAATTAGGTTTGCATAATCATAATCTTACAAAATTTTCTGTATCTAAAATATTATGCAAATGTAATATTTTTAAGTGTTTATATATGGACAGTTAATTAAAAACATAATATTAAATAATTGTGGTATGTGATAGTACTTATAGCCCACTGACATCAATTACGCACTGACATTACATTTCCTCAGGTGTTTTTTATGTACGTATGTATGTATGTATGTATGTATATATATATATATATATATATATATATATATATATATAAATATACATACATAAGTGGTTGTATGGATATGTATATATGTGTTAGATGTGTTGTAATGCACATATAAGTGGGCATGTCGGCCAGACGTTGTTCCCGCCACGCGAAGAAACCGGGATGAAATGCGTCACGTGACCAAATTACGCAATGAG
Organism: Neoneuromus ignobilis; assembly: GCA_029203775.1. Taxonomy (NCBI): domain Eukaryota; kingdom Metazoa; phylum Arthropoda; class Insecta; order Megaloptera; family Corydalidae; genus Neoneuromus; species Neoneuromus ignobilis. Next base: position 44,724,180 of record CP092090.1, read on the forward strand.
CACGTGTATTAGTGGCGTGTAAAGACGGGGGCGTTCGTCGACGTGTCTTGAATTGACAATACACACATAGTAGTCGTGATGGAAACAGCTTCGAGCCATTCAATGTGATCGACTCTGAATAGACCAAACACTCGAAGAGCAAGCTGGTTGACTAGCTTGCCGCATGTGCTATACCACTTTTGATACTTTTATCGAATATATGAACTCTATATGTCAATATACTTCAAGTGCTGAATCGCATAATGAAGAAAACAGCCAATATTGTGAATGTCGAGTAAACTGTATTTCATATATATATATATATATATATATATATATATATATATATATATATATATGTATAATATTAATAATCGAACTTATTTATTGAAAACATAAATTTAAATCTATAATAATTACATTTTAAAAATGATTTCTAACTCATTTATTCCAAAAATCATAGCAATCATATAAAAGTACATAGATTTATGTACAGTGAAAAATCATATCAGGAATATCAAAGAGAACTCTAAATAGAATTAAAAATTATTTTTGAATTTTTATCATAAAACATATTTTATATAAAATATGTTAACACAAAGGAATTACATAAAACTTTAATTTAATCTTATCAAACATTTATACTTCTCAAAAAATTACTTACTGGTGATTAAAAAGTAATCACTTAAAGATTATTTATTTAGAGATTTTTGAAAATTTTTAACTTTTCGCTAATTTTTATTTTGAAATTAATCAGTTTTTTGTACATATTGACATTTTTTCTAAAACCTTTGTCTAAAAACATCATCCAATCTACCAATCCATGCACATTCACACAATATATATATATATATATATATATATATATATATATATATGTGTGTGTGTGTGTGTGTGTGTGTGTGTGTGTGTATAAGTTATTTGTATTAGTATATAATATTCATATCGTATATTTCATATATATTATATGTGCAAATGTACTAGTTAATTATTTTTATTTTATAAATACAATCGCATGGTTGAATTTCAATATAAAATTCCTTTCTGAGAATCACAAAGAAGAGCTTTATTATAATGCATGATACACTCATATTAATACCATAATGGGATTTGTTTGCTAATGGCCTGATTAAGAGATTGAAGCCTGACGAGCTAATGGACAAGTATGCATATATATATATATATATATATATAACGAAACGCGCACCCCTTGCATTTCTTGTACATGTCGCGCACTCCCTCTTCGATATTTTAGTTTTCTAACGACAATAATATTAACAATGTTCCATCAACTATACAAGAATCAAGAACACGTACACAAACATACATACACACATACATATATATATATATATATATATATATATATATATATATATATATATATATATGTATGTATGTGTGTGTTTGTGTATGTAGATGTTTGTTAAATACAGAGAAAAAGAGGAAATATTTGTATGTATGAAAGTACAATATTTTATATCAATAACTTAAAATATTAAGTATTTTCAATTATTAAAATTCGAATTCCAAAATATTTGCTGATTTTTTTTTCCTCATTTACTACTTATAACTTTGTGTAAAAAATGTTTTAAATATTATTTAAGAGTATTATTAATATTAAAATTAATATTTTATATAAAAAAAATATTTTCATTATATCTTAAAATATTTCTATATAAAACCAATGGGCTCCACTCCTTATTCGTTTCGCTCGTCGACCCCCGAACTTGCTTTTATTTAACAACATAAATACGTTATAAAAAATAAAATGTTTAGAAAGCTATGATAATGCTTCTGTGTAGACTATATTTATTAAATACTGGTAGTTTTATCTTAATTAAAATCTAATGATAATAAAATTAACAGTTTTATCTGAAAAACTGTTTGAAAATCTGTCTGAAAAGTTAACCTTAAAACCTACCTTTTTCTATTTTTTGTTAATTTTAATGTCATTACATTTATACTTCAGTTATTCTTGAAAAATTTCAAGAAAATTCAAAAACGAAATTTCTCAATTTCTCTCTCTCTCTCTCTCTCTCTCTCTCTCTCTCTATATATATATATATATATATATATATATATATATATATATATATATATATATATATATATATATATATATATATATATATATATATATATATATATATAATATATATATATATATATATATGTTACACCAATATAAAATTAATGTTAATAATGTTTATGTTACTCCAAATGTAAACGACTATTTCAGAAGATTAACGATTGAAATTGTGGAGTGATGTGAAAATATCAACATACTCATATCACTCCATAATATCACTCACGTTCAAAGTATAAATCTTGATTGTCTTTAATTTTTATGTATAGGGGCATGTAAATATGAGGACTAGATTTGTGTTTTATTAAAAAGAAACGAAGGAACTATGCACATGTTTCCCTTTACACCAGCCTATACAATTTTTTTATAATAAAACACAAATCTAGGCGTCACATTTGGATGACCCTATATTTGAATTTTTATAATTTTTGACCTTAATATATAAATATATATTTAGTTTGAGAGAGGGGAGGAGATTAGAAATTATAATTTATCAATACAAAGAAGAAATGATAAATAATAATAAATCCCTTAAAAATCATACACTGATAATATATCAAATATTTTTGTTTTTGTCTATTAATGTATAAAATCTCTCTCCCTTTCTCTCGTTTTATATATATATATATATATATATATATATATATATATATATATATATATATATAAAATTTAAAATTTTTCATTGAATTTTGGAGTAAATAGCTCATATGTAAGAATGTATATATCTAAAGAAATTGATAATTAAATAAGAGTTTGTATGACGAAAATATACAAAAACTTTTTCAAAGAAAATAAAAGTCATCTCATGACCTGATTAGTATAATAGGCAATATGAATCCAAAACACGTTCCATAAAATTGTGTTTAAAGTAAAATATCCGCAAGTTTTTCTTTTTTTGTAAACTTGTTTAAACTTATAAAAGGATTTGCCTAAATGAATCGTTTTCCTTAGTAGCAGAGAAGCGGCAGCCCTTAGCGTGGATTTTGTCTCCATGACACCGGGTCGTATCTCGCTAGCATACAAAGTGCTTTTTTCCCCTTTTGTATGCGCCGACAGTTGAGAAATATTACGTTCGTTACAACAGACTTTATCAACTGTGACCAGTATGCACTTTTTCTCATTTAACTTATTCGTATTTATTAACTATACAGTTGTTTTTTTTTATATGTAAATGGAATATTTATTTTACGAAATAATTCAAATATTACACAAAAGTACATGAAATTTAAAAATATTTAAAACAATAATTATTTTTATAAATAATCAACTTGCGACAAAATTTGATCATTGACAAAAAATATAATCTTTTTATCATCAGTGTAATAATATAGGGATTTCCAGTAAAAGCACTTCAGAAGTTTAAAAGGAAATAAAAAGAAAAGTATTTAATGAATTAATTATTTTTTTAATTTTTAAGCAAATTCTATGGTATTAATTATTGAATACAATTTTACTCATATAACCACCACATCTACTTGACAGTGTATTTGTTTAGTCCAATTGTTAGTACTCTTTTATATAATTCTGATCCAATTCAATTTACACGTTCATTGTTAATTTTTAATGCTTTTGTTGTTTTTGGTTTATCACCATAAACCAATGATTTCACATAACCTCACAGAAAATAAACAATGGAGTTAGATCTCATGATTTTGTGGCCAATTGATGGGTCCATTTCATGAAATAATGGACTCATTAAACTTTTGTTTCAATAAGTCTATTGAAGTTTTTATAATTTCAAAGTATTGTTGAAGTGTTAAACAATCCATAATAATTTGATAAACTATACTAAGTTGAAATTTAATTTTTTTTTTAAAAAAATCAAACATGCCATCAGCTGTCAATGTTTTGACATTGTTATTGGAAAACGCTATATATGATTTTTTTAAACGAAATGAAATACCACAATTTATCAGTTATCCAATAACCACTTTATTAATTGATGTCTATTTTATTATAATTATAAAAGTGCATTATGAAATCCTATTTTATAATACATGTCTTGATATTCATAACATACACATTGAAATTCGTATCAAGAAATAAAATGATTATCAAACGATTCATGAATATATTAGGTTGTACTAGTTTAAATATCTAAATTTAAAGAACGAAATGAAAATGCAATATTGTGAAAAAAATATAGTTTATTTAATAGAAATTTGCATCATATTATTTATTTTTTTGCAAACATAATACTAAACTATAGATCCTTCTCTTTAAAACTCCGTGTCTTCATAAGAGATAACATTTATAAATACGTTAATTATGGTATTTTAATTCATAAATGTTTTATTTCAAAAAAAAATATCAAAATATATGAAAAAATTAAAATCAATTGGTGACAAGTCTATTGAGTATGGAAGATGCTGTAAAGTTTCATAACCCAGCTCTGTTAATTTCTGTATAGCGATTAAAGAGGTATGCGATCGGGTGTTGTCATGTAGTAATGTTGACCAATCTTTATTGATTAGTCTCTTTTGTTGGAAACTAAATTTATTATGAATTACTTCAATTTCTTGACAGTAAGATCGAACAGTAATAAATTATCCTTGCGACAAAAATGAGTAATATTTGATTCCACACAGTCACCATAACTTTTCTTAGATGAATCTATGGCTTCGAAAAATACTTTTAATCTTCATTGGAGTTTAACTACTGTTCATATTGTATACTGTTATCCTACAATATCTATTTTTCATCACATGTGACTACACGATCTAAAAATCGACCTACAGTTGCAACTAATAGTTCCGAATAACCAGTAATTAACAAACTTCAAGCACTTCTGTTTCTGATCTTCCATTAATTCATATGAAACCTATTTGTTTAGTTTTTAACTTTTCTATTGCTGCTAAATGACTGGAATCTATCATGGGTGAAATTCTTAAATGCATAAAAAGTTCTAGTATTGTAGTCCTAGATTATCTTCGATAATTTCTCTCAATATATCATTATTTAGAGCGGTTGTTGATTTTCCGCGTGGATCATTTTCAGAGCTCAATTTACGAGTTTAAAATTGATGAAACCATGTTCATATTGTTCGTTAATTATCAGTTTCTTCTTTTAATGCTGAATTTGTGTTTGTCCTTTTGCTGCATAGACTCTAATTTAAATTCGTACAAAGAAATAATTTGTCCTTGCTCCATAGACAACATATTTTCAAGGGTTAACAAAGAAACCATTTGTTGAAATGCCAAATGAATACTAATAGTACTACGAGTGAAGTAGACACTTTTAGAGTAAATAATGACAAAACAGGAATAAATTAAAAAAAATCTTCTTGCACTTATACAAGCTTTGTGTTCGGGATCGTTATCTGGATTGAAATGGAAATTTTGTCTTATTCCCAATTTTTTGGAGCTAGAAATCATATTTTCTTTTAAAATGTTAATGTACTGTTTGTGATCCATATTTCCATCAATTATACAAAGATTTCCAGGACCAGTAGCAGACATACAACCCCAAACCATAACCGTCCTATCTCAGTGCTTCACACTGACGCGTAAGTTTTTCTCTTTTAACTATGTGTTAGGTTTTTGCCAGATCTTTTATTGGCCATTTGATCGGAATATATTAAATTTATTTCCATCAGAAAATAAAACGTTACTCCAGAATGAAAAATCTTTATATTTAAAAATATTAGCGAGTTCTAGCCTTTTGCGTCTGTTCATCTTTCTCACAAACAATTTTCTACGAGGTACTCTCCTGTGAAAACTGTCTCTTCACAACACCAACTTAATTTTTTAAGAATACACACTTTTGTTTAGATATTGTGAGACTTCATTTTCTCACTTTGGAGGATTCAATATTGTTTTTGTTTTTTTTTTAATTTAGTATACGATTCACTGCTCGTCTGTCTTGGTAAATACCGTAGTTCTATCGGATTTTCCTTCATTTACCATGGATTTTGTCACTTCAAAATGTATAATAATATCATTAACTGTCGAATAAAATCTATTTATAATTTTTCAATTATCATGGCACGATTTTCCCTTATTATGATACTTTATAATCAGTTCTCTCACTTCTAAAAAAGTTTGTCCACATTGTCTTCCCATTTCTACTTATTAATACAGAATTTTTCACCTACAGCTATTGTATAATATTCAAATTTGTCAGTTGATTAAAAAAATAAACAAAAGACGGGAATTTCCCTTTCTAAACCTAAAAGAAATGACAATTTTACCAACTGTCCGAGTTCTTTTTTGGTCCCAATTTTAATCTTGTCTTACTTTTTCTATTACAATAGTATTAAAAAATAATAATTTGGTTTTTAGCATTATTGTTTTTCAAATAGGATTAATATAAATTTCTTATATTGTAACTTTAAAAAAAAATCAGTTTAGCGTTATTTGATCTCTGCTGAAAAAATAAGTTAGTAAATGTCCGAGTTCTTTATTGACTCACTGTATGTATATATATATATATATATATATATATATATATATATACATACATACGTACATACACATATGTATTTATAAAACAAAGACATAAGACAACTCGTTGAAACGGAGTAGAAAAGAAAGGCATTGAATCAATCAAAGTAAAAAGTTTTAAAAGATGTTTTCATTTAGCAGTGAATAAAAAAAGCTGATGATTATAAAAGTAACATAAAATATTTTTATATCTGATTGGTTATAAAAAAGCTGCTATTTATATGTGAATAATTTATTCTGATTTATTCAATGTTTTGAAGATTATTTATTGATTAGAATTAGAGTTAATATGATAAATTACAATAATTAATTATTAATATTTTTATCCATTATAACTAAATTTTATTTCAACTAGAAAAAAAGGTAATATCCAAATATAAACATGTTAAATAGAAATAGCAACACAATAGATATAGTTGACAATATATTCCGTGTATTATGTATTCCCTGTTCTTTAAGTTTATGGGGTATTATAGAACGAGGTAGTCTGTAGCTCTACTGCCTTCATTTGAAATGCGATACTATTTACAAGAATCTCGATACAGGAATTAATTAAACAGACTGAATAGGCTTCAGTGTACATATCATTTTCTCATACCATTATATAACCCCTTTGCGTAATCAACCGCCATCGTCACAGCGGCTTTTATATTGAACAGAACTCGACCATACAAAAAAATTATAATTAACATCAAAGTTGTACAGGAAAATATAAACATACTTGAAAGGATTCTAATGAAACTAGAAATATATTTATATTAAACATTTAATTACGTATGGATCATAATGATTCTATAATATATTTTTAAAATATTAAAAATTAGAAATATATGTAACAATTGCCAAAAATGAAAGCACAAAACAGATGTTAGGAAAAATGTTGATTTCGTGTCAATTGAACTAACTTTTTTTGAAATCATAATCAAAAATTAAGCATAAAATATTCATTCAAAAAATATAAAAAAATTATCGAAATAATTTTAATAAAAATCAAAAAATACCAACAATCACCTTTTATACATAGACAAAATTAAAACCACAGTAAATTTGTAAAGATCATTTAGTTTTTATATTTTTATTCTATTATTTTATAGGAAATCCTTTATTTTGTATAACTCCTTTCAATTGCCTTTCATTGATAATATTAAATTTTTGATAACGTCTAACCCAATTTTATTCTATTCATCCGAGAGAGCAGCTCTTAAGAGAGCACCTTTTATTCTGATATTTCACTTTATTATTCAAATTTATTTAGTCGAGATCGAATGACTGGAAAGGATTTGAGAAATGAAGAATGTTATAGATGAACTATTGGCAGACATTATAAGTTTTATGCATGAGATTATTATCTTGCTAGAAATAGTTGTGGATTAAATGAAAATATCTGATTCTGATTTTAAAATTTTCTTTCAATATAGAAAAATAATCTTTATTGATTATATTTTCAATAAATACAAGTTTTTCTACATCTACCGTACTTCAAAATACCATACCATTATTCTATTAACTCCGTATGTACTATCTATTTAATACAAGTTTCAATACTAAAACTGCTATCTGATTAAAAAATATTAAATTTACTCTCATCTAAGAATATAATTGTATTCCAAAATGTCATATTCTTGTTTGTAAACTCATTTGGTAAAAATAATATTGTTTCAGCTAGTTTTATTAACATATATTTCTTTCATAAGGTTCTTGTTCTGTATTCAGAACAAAATGAAATTAGCTTCTTACAATTTTCGAGCTTATTTCCTTTACAATTTTTTCTAATTTATTTTATGTTGCAACATCTAATAAAATTATTTGTGACTTTTTTTTAATTTTACATATAATTATATTAATTTTTCTTTCATCCAATTTTCTGGTACGTCTACTTCTACATAAGTCATTTAATATGTTGTTTTTATAAATAAAAATATTTTAAGATATATTCTGTTTTGTGTATCAACTTTGTTTTAATAATTTCTACATATAATTTTTCTTTTTTATGTACATTGAAATTTGTATTTTCTTTCCTCAAAATTCTCAATTTAAAAATGATACCTTTCAATAAACTTTTAAATACAAAAAATATTTTTTTTACCTTTCATTAATATACTTTTTACATTTTTAAAATAATTATATTCTAATTGAACAAAACTTCTTATTAGTCTTATTACATATATATATATATTTATATATATATATATATATATATATATATATATATATATATATATATATATTGTTGTATAAATACTTATATATATATATATATATATATATATATATATATATTGTATAAAATATATATAAACAAAGTCTGTCTTATATTAAACACATTAAAAATTATAACTATTTTTAAGTCTTTAAAAACAACTTTGAGAAAAAATATTCCAAATGATAATTTGTATATTAAATTAAAATATAATAAATTATAGAAAGAAATAAAGTGAAATTTCAATAATCAATTATAATATAAGAAATAAAAATTATTTCCTTTTTAAGATATTTTAAAAAATCCAAATTAAAAAAAAATAAAAATCGTTTACTGAAAAAGATCACACTGTTGAATATATTAAGGTAAATTTATTCTTCCTATAAATATTTTTTTATTTTTAAATGTAATATACTAATTTACTAGAGAAAATAAATTAAATGTCCACTTTATTCTATTATTCAGAACAATATTTTGAAATATTTAAACATATTCGTCACATATTCAGATATTTAAATATATATTGATTTTTTGCTAAGAAAAGTTAAATCAAAAATGCAATACCATTTTTATATGTCATTTTAGAAAAATGATCAAAACAAACGTCAAAGTCAGTAATACATTTGATCAATCTGGTAATTGTAAATCTCTCAGTGTTGATGTGTGACTTCGTCGAGGCCAGTTCGACAACCCCTAGCAATCAGCACTCAACCAAAGGCTTTTACGCGACCCCTAACTCATAAGCGTTGTGTCGTCAAGGGCAAAAGTTAGTGGCGGTAGTTGCCACAGGGATGTTTCCGAAAAATTAAACTTGACACAGATGTAATCCTTACATTTGGGTGACGAAAATCGACACACTCTACATTAGATCTTGAGATAAATTGATTGTGAAATGTGTTATGTTGGAATTAATCTAAATCATTTAATAACAAAATTAATAACATTATTATTTAATCGCAAACATACATATATAATTACTACAAACAGAAAATGAAAGAAATATTTTTTGAAAAAAATAATTTGATATTTTTTTTACGATTTTTATTAATTATTAATAATTTTTTTTATTTTAATAAAAATTAAAAAAAAATATAAATTTTGCGATGTTATAATAAAAAAAATACTGGATATCAAATAAATACGTTTTTATAAAGTTACTTTAATAAAATTATTTACTAAATTTGAATACGCATTTAAATTTTCTATACCACTCGAAATTATTATTTTAATCAATTCTTTTTTACATTTCCAATATTTATTCAGGTTATTTTGTAAAATTATTTCATGAACTTACACGTAGCTGCTATGTTTATTCTGTTATATTTTAATTATTTTACAAGTCCCATCTAATATTTATCAATAATCAATTAACAATAATGATGAAATAATTTATTATTTGCATCGTTAAAAAACTTCAAAATAAATTCCAAATATAAAAACAAAAAATAAGAAATAATTAGTCACTTAAGATATTTTAATTGACGTATTAAATATAATATTGTCATTAAACCTTGAATATCAAGAATTTTTCTTATAAAGTTTTGCTCTAGATTACCAAAAATAATATATACTTGTAATTTTTTTTTAATTAATCAGTTAATAGTTTTATAAATGAAAATATATTTGTAATGATACACTAAGCATTTATTCTAAACAACTTATTTCCAATCTACATTAAAATCGCAATTTTCAATAAAAAAAGTGGAGTTATGCTCCCTTTTTGATTTTAAAAATAATTTCACTTCACACAAAATAGAATATTCTGATAATTAATTTATTTTAGTAATACAGTAACAACTTAATTAACCTACATAATTAATAATTTGAAATTGGAGAAAAATAAAATCTCCATAAACATACCTTTTTTATAAATACAACACAAAAATGCTCAGTATAAAATAGAGTTAATAATTGATAAAAAAAATTATGTGCATATGACTTATTAATCATTTGAATTCTTAGAAACATATATTTTATTATTCAAATTTTGTATCTAGTAAAATAAGACATTTTATAATAGATAAATGACAAAAAAATATTTTCTAATTTATAACTAAGAAAGAATTTTAATTAATATAAAAAATTATATTTCTGAACTATTTTCTCAAAAATGTGTAAAAAATATTATTATATAGAATCCGATTTAAATAATGTATTTTAAAATATATATTTCAAAAATATAACTTAGCAGTATATAAACATATACGTCGTTAACATAATTTAAATTTTATATTTTTTGACATTTTCATGTGTTCTATTTTTAACACATTTAAATTTTCACAAGATTCTAAATATTTCCTCGTATATATATATATATATATATATATATATATATATATATATTTGATTTTATATCATCAAAATATTATAACTATTTTTAAGGAAAATATCTTTCAAAATCTTTCTCTTTAAGCAATCTATCGTTTTTTTCTTCCATTACACATTGAGAAATTCTCTCACATGTTTATCCTTTCTATTTATGATTCTCTTCTTGATCCTTTTTATATTTCTAGATTTCCAATCAATAATTTCTCTCATCCATCAGTATTCTTCTCTTCTTGCTATGCAATCAACCCATTTCCATTTTAAACTTTTCACTATTGTTATAACTGTCTGTGTTTTTACCAAAACCATTTATTTTTCGTCTTATCTTTTTGTGCTATTCCTAACAAATATTTTCCTATAATTCTCTTTATTATCAAAAGTTGCTGATTTATTTTGATATTTAATACCCAAGTTTCATTATCATAAGAAAAGAAAAAATGTATTGATTAAAAACTCTTTTTCGAACATTGAGTAATACTCGACTTATAATAACTTATAAGAATTTATTCCAAATGGACACTATTCCATTTTATTTAAATGATTTTTGTGTTAAATGATTTGTGATACATGTACATATTTTTAAATTTCTATTTATTTTAATTGAATTTTCTATTGATATCAAAGTTCATTTTAAATTACTTTTGTCTAGCTGTAGTTTATCATAAAATCAATTTGCTGACTAGTTTCGTCTAATTCTTGTCAATTATTCGACATGCATACATACATATACGAGGTTCGTTTGAAAAGTATAGTAAATTCATTTACTGTTTAATTAATTAATTTAATTAAATTTTTCAATTTAGTTTCTCCTATATTTTTACCATACTTATCAAAAGACACTCGTATATATGTCACTGGAAGAGGAAGGCATTGGATCGGTTGAAATTGAAAATTTTTGAAAAAATCCCCACCCATCAGTGGATTGAGAAGGTCTAATAATGTTGATGATATATAAATGATTTTTTAAGCATGATAGAACTTTCGATAGGGATTCAATTCAATGTTCTATCACGCTTTAAAAGATTATATATATATATATATATATATATATATATATATACACGAGGATCGTTTGATAAGTATGGTAAAAAAATAAGAAAAACTAGATTGAACAATTTAATTTAATTAATTAATTAATTAAATTAAACAATAAATAAATTTACCATAATTATCAAACTAACCTCGTATATATATATATATATATATATATATATATATATATATATGTATGTTATATACACTAATTTATTTATATTAAATTACTAAAATATTATACCTAACATTCATAATTCGCTATTGTCAATTAAAATTTTATTTTATAATGAATCTAAATAAAACATTATTTTCGAGAAACTATTTATTTCAAAAGCTTAGTTACTGAACATTACTTGATATTAAAAAACAACTCTAAAAATTTAAACGATTTTATTTTGTTCGATAAAAATATTACGAATAAATATATACTTATAGGATTAACATTTTTATTTGACGTATATTATTTTCTTTCTTTATAATATTCTATTTTAAACGAGTACGTAATATTACTAATACTATTGGTTTTCCTTTTAATGTATATATATATATATATATATATACGTACATTGGAATTCAAATTTATTTATAGTTACAGAATTTCATAAACTGACAGGAGAAAATAAAAAATATATATAAAAAACAGTCATTTTAATTCCCAGTCAATGACTCCTGTTTCCTGTAAAAATTCTTTCTAAGTACAAATATTGATTAAAGTATTTCATTCACATAAACACGAACTCTTCTAAACTTTTATGTATGTGGATGAGAATATATATGTATAGTGAATATAAAATGTTTACTACAGCATCTATACAAAACTACCCTGTTACATAAAATCGTCGCGACACCCTCACAAAAATAACTCTAACTATAAGAATAAAAAAAGTTTCTGGCTCCAAGATTCCGCGAACAATTTATCAACCGTCATCAAAATATTTGTGTGGCGCCACCGAAACAGTCTGGCGCCGCGTCTATTTGGCGTCTGGATGTTTCCGGGCCTGCTTGTGGGAATAGAGTCCGGGAAGTTATACATAAAACATACCGAAAATCAGCTGATAATATCAGATCTATTAATAGAAACTGTGGAATAAAATTCAAAGTTTTAAATAAGAAATAGTCTTTTAATTGATACTTTTTAAATAAATAGCTAAAATAACTTTTATTGATTATTAAATATTGAATCATAGAAAATACTTAAAATATATTTTTTTGTTATAAAATCGAAATTGTTTTCTCAATATTTCTCTTCCTCTCTCTCTATAAATATATATATATATATATATATATATATATATAGAGAGAGAGAGAGAGAGAGAGAGGATATATGTTCATAAAAATTTAATGTATATATTATTTATATTTTTACTAAAATATATTTTTTAAAAATTAATTTTTATAAATACTATGACAATTTAAAAATTGTAATAAATATTGTATTAACTCATTTATTATTCCTTATTAATTATTTTTTTTATTACTTATAATTTAGCTTTAAATAATCTCAGTAATATCACCTATTATAATATAATAAAATATATTGTTATTTTTTATAACAACTAAGAAGAATTGTTTTTAATTAAAAATAATAATTTCCGAATAAAATATTTTTCTAAAATCCTGTATATTAATCATATTTGAAGTATATAATTATAACATTTTGACATTCTTTACAATCACTCGATCAAAATGAATTCATAAATCAAACTGATATGAATTAAAAAAACAATCAACAAAATAACATAAATCTACATATAAATTCTAAAATCCTCTTTTAAAATATATCTCTTATTATATTGAACTTAATACGTCCGAAACAAACAAATCAATCACAACTAAATATACGATAAATGATGCATAACTAAATAGATGTACGGTGATGTATAATAAAACAGTATATGAAACTTATCAGATCATGGAGTCATGGAAACCTATCCGCTTTTCTGATGAATGGTTCGAAAGAAGGGTGGTATATATTTGCGCCCCTGAAGAGTTGTCTATCATACACTACCCTCTTTTCAGTTATAAGTCGGTGAGTGTGCTATCCACCATCTATGTATATATAATATGTATATATATATATATATATGTATGTATATATATATATATATATGTATATGTATATATATATATTATGTATATATATATATATATATATATATATATATATGTATATACTGAATGTTATGTCGTCATTAGTGGACTGTGAAAAGCTGACAACAGAAGATCACAAAGAAAAAAGTTTCAAACTAAATGACGTACGTTGTATATAATATAATCCGGATTGACGTCACACGTCAGCATTCTTGCACAATTTACAATTTTGTCGACATATACAAAAAGGGTTAGTTTTTTATATTTTTTTTTTTAGAAAAGTATACAAAATAAACATATTTTTCAGACATTCAGCGAAAATATACGATATTATTAAAAATAATGAAAGTCTAGAAAAATCGCAATATTGTTAAATATTTTGATAAAACTATCGGGTTGACACAAAAGTCATTGCGTTTTTATTATGATTTTCAAAGCAATTTTATTAATATAAATAGAAACATTAATCAATTATATATTGGCCGTTTTGTTCAATGACCTTTTGCCATCTTTCAGTCAACTTCATAATTCCGCTTTCGTAGAAAGTTTGGTTTTTAGAGGAAAAAAATTGAACCAACTCATTTTTGACAGCCTCATTGGAATCGAATGTTTTTCCATTCAAATGGTTTTGAAATGAACGAAATAAATGATAATCCGATGGTGTAAGGTCAGGGATATACGGTGGATGAGGCATCACTTTCCAGCCTAAAGCCAATAATTTTTGGTGAGTGACCAAAGATGTGTGTGGTCTGGCGTTGTCGTGATGAAAGATGACACCTTTACGATTTGCCAGTTCTGGCCGCTTTTCCCTAATTTCTTTGTCCAATTCTATTAGCTGGCGACAATAGACATCCGAATTGATGGTTTGGTTCCTTGGTAGCAGACCAAAATAAATAATACCTTTGAAATCCCACCAAACACTCATCAAAACCTTCTTTTGATGAATATCGGCTTTTGATGTCGATTACGCAGGCTCATCTCGCTTGCTCCATGATCTTTTTCGCACGACGTTATCGTAAACAACCCATTTTTCATCGGTATGATTCGCTTTAAAAATGGATCGGTAACGTTACGTTTCAGCAATGAATCGCAGATGGAAATTCGTTTGGCGAGATGAATTTCTTTCAACTTGTGGGGAACCCAAATATCGAGCTTATCAACATAACCAAGTTGTTTTAAATGTCTTTCAACGCTTGTATGTGATATGTGAAGCTTCTCTGCGATCTCTCGTGTCGTACTATGTCGGTTATTTTCGATCATTGCTTTTATTTTGTCGTCGTCAACTTCAGTTGGGCGTCCAGACCGTGGTGCAACTTCGAGATTAAAATCTCCGAAACGAAAACGAGCAAATCAATTCTGACATTGGCGTTCTTTTAGTGAGTCTTCACCATAAACCGCACATATTTTTTTCTGAGCTTACACTGCGTTTTTACCTTTCCGGAAGTAATAAAGTAAAATATGGCGAAAATGACCGTCTGGAATATCCATTTCAAATCA
The DNA here is from genome assembly GCA_029203775.1 of Neoneuromus ignobilis. Classification (NCBI taxonomy): domain Eukaryota; kingdom Metazoa; phylum Arthropoda; class Insecta; order Megaloptera; family Corydalidae; genus Neoneuromus; species Neoneuromus ignobilis. The sequence goes on from CP092090.1 coordinate 44,739,841, forward strand.
ATGTAAAACACTAAATAAACAACAAAACTTAAAACTTTTTTTACTGAATAATCTATGAAATGTCAGCTGTCAAATACCATATACGGTCTGAAGTTTGCAATGAAGAAGAACTACTTAGAATGACTACAACCATCTAACGGAAAAAACGTAATGACTTTTGTGCCAACCCAATATTTTATCTAGGAATATTAAAAAAAAATTTTAAAGTTACTTCAAAATCTTTATTTTATCATTGTACACTAAATGTGATACACACTCAAAACATACAAAAACTGTTTATATTTTTATGTTCATTTTTAATAATAACGTTATTTAATACATCAATATGATTAAAAATTATTGTATTCAAAAAAATAATATTTTTAAACCAAAATATAGATATTTATGCATAAACAAAATATTATATACAATAAAAAACAGACCACACACAGTTTTGTTGTCAAACCCCTGTTTGTAGACTGTTTTAGCTTAGCGAATCTCCAGTTCACTAAATCCTCCCATACACACAAAACACGAGTAATACTATATGAAACGGTGAGCACATCAGTCGAAACCTCTCGAGTTGCTGTTCAACAAGAAAATCTCCTTTATTGCTAGAACGATTTAGACGCAAATCCTTGAAAATAAATCCCAGTACATCGATCTACACCCGGCTATAATATTCTACTTTGATGTTTGTATTTATGAATAATTTTTATAAGTATGACAATTTTTTAATAATAATCTGAACAATGGACATATTTTATTTTAAATATTCGTATTTGTATGTTAGAATCATTTACTTTTTAATTTTTATGTGATTAAAATATCCGTTTTATTTTTTACAAAAATTCCAAATTTTTTTTAAATTATATATTCAGTTATGTAAATAAATTACAACGTAAACGTGTTTCGTAATAATCATACGAATGCATTTATATATGATTGCAAAATTCTGCAATGAATATAATTTTCAAGCATTAATATAGTCAAATAAAAGGACGTGCTGTTGCGTTCGATCGAGGGATTTACTAGTAGTGTCTCTGTGAATATTTCTTCCTTCGTAGAATTCAATACAAAACGAACCGTTATTGTTATGGTATTTCTTTAGGATTTATGAAAATAGAAATAAATATGGAATATCTATAAGGGTAACGTTGTATTTCCTTAGTATTATTTTTATTTCACTGCCGTGTATTATTTTTTTTCGAAAACAAGATTTATGAAGTAAAAAATATAGTAAATACAAGAGCATTTTATCATTTACATTTTATGTTATATATATATATATATATATATATATATATATATATATATATATATATATATATATATATATATATATTTATATATATATATATATATATATATATATATATATATATATATATATATATATATATATATATATATATTTATATATACAGCTGGGTCTGTTTTTGTGCGGATTATTTTAATGCAATTTTGAAGTTATGCGATTCATATTTCTTCTTAATATCTTTTTATGTGAATTTTTGAAATGCGATTTTGAAATTATGCGATTCTTATTTCTTCTTAGTATCTTTTTATATGATTTGTTTTTAAGAATTCCTTTAAGCGGTTATTTAATTCAACGAAAAGCTCTTCAGTTTTATGAACAAATGAAGGAATCAGAGCCATTTACTTCTTCCCCTTCTCATATTGATAAAGAATTTTCGGCTAGCAAAGGATGGTTATCCGGGTTTTTTAAAAAAAATGCACTGCATAACGTGAAGATTACGGGCGCGATTGCATCGGCAGATTGAGAAGCTGCCAAATTTTTTTAAACAATTTTACGTTAAACGCACTTTTCAATTTATATTGGATAAACTAGAAAATGAGGCTTGGCCTACATATCTTGAAAACAGTGCAGCTATTCATTTTCTTTTTTATTTTCTTATTTTTATTCTAAACAGTGCAGATATTATTGCGATGATAATTAAAATATGTATGAAAAATTCTAAAATAAATTACACATATGTACATATTGCTTTGAATAAAATTAAATAGTTAATTAAAAAATAAAGTAAAAAGCTTTGTTTTGTATCAATTTTTTGCAGATATTTAAAATTTTTTTAAGCATTCTTTATTTCCTGATTTTTTATGCGAATTTTAGAGTAATTTCACTTTGTAGCTTTGGTTTTATGCGGTTTTTGAAAATTACGGAACGTATTCCTAATGTTTAAATGTAAGTTGTCTTTTTTTGGCGATTTTTTTTAATTCGGTTTTCTGCGGAGCGTATCTACCGCATAAAAACAGACTCAGGTGTATATATATTATTTCCAAAATGTATATAATTAAATTAATATCGTATCTAGAAAAAAATTGTCTTCCTTAACTTAATTATAAATAATGTTAGAAAATAATTTTATGCCAATTTTTCTAAAAAAATTGAATAATCAAATTTATGCATTTATCATTAAGAAAATATTAATATTAATTTCAATTTCTTATTTTTAAATGTTATTAATTCCCCTTAAATTATCTATTCTTTTATAATTTTTTCTATTTTTAATCATTATTATAACTTTCATATAACGGATGTTTTTAAGGGTGATAGAATTTTTATTGAAATAAAACTCACTAATTAACCGGATGACAATTTATTTGGTGTTATTCGAAAAATTAATTTATGGCATTAATATTTATTAACAATTTTGGGCATATGTACACCACGATTACCTGTAATATACCGCATTTTGTCAGTCTAATTTCGGGATACTTTTTCAAGCAATTGGGGCCTTATGTCCTCAATAACGAGAGTTATGTTGGCTTCTAATAACTCAATCGTTGCTGGTTTATCAGAATAAACCAGAAACTTACACATATCCCTAAATAAATAATCCAGAGACGTCAAATTACACGATCATGGAGGCCAATTCACAGATCTATTTCTAGAGTTAACAATATCTTCAAATTTTCGTTTCAATAATTCCATTGTTTCGATCGAAATGTGGCACGTGGCACCATTCTACTGAAACCAAATCTCTTCTAGATCAATGTCATACAAATTTGGAAACAAATAATCATTGATCATCGTTATGTAATGTATACCATTGAAGACAACGCGCTCTCCGACTTCATTTCGAAAAAAATAAGGTCCTATGATGCCACCAGAGTGCAATCCGAACCATACGATGCATTTTTCTGGATGTAATGGGCTTTCGTGAATCACTTCAGGATTGGTCTTACTCCAAATGTGGCAATTTTGCTTAATAACGCACTCGTTAAGCCAAAAATGAGCATCATTGCTGAACAAACTTTTGCTCTATAAGTTTGTCGAACAGAACACAGATTTTTTAAAAAAATATCTATAATTTGGAAACATTTTTCAAGTGCAAAACGTTCCTTAATAATTTGTCACAGTATACTGAATCCAAATATTACTTATATTACGCAAACTGATAACTGACTTGACAGATATATTTATCGAAACTTCTATCTATCCTAAAAAATTAAAATTTAATATAACTCAATTTTTGAAAATATATTTTAAATCACTAACCTGTCATAAAAAATTTGAAAATACTCGGTTTTCGATGTTAAAGCTTCAAAATTTTCATATAAAATACTCCAAAACTAACAAAAATAGTCCTGAACCAGTATCGAGTATCATCATATTTTATTGTTGATTATAAAAATTAGTCTTGTAAATTTTTATTGTTTTAAATTAAACACTTTTTCATTTTTTTCTCTATATAAGAATATATATATATATATATATATATATATATATATATATATATATATATATAATATATATATATATATATATATATATATATATATATAATTTATAAAAACTAAGCAGTATAGTAAATGTTTTTTTTTTTTTGATAATTCAAATCTATTTATCTTATTGATTTTGTTTCATAAAAAGTTTATTTTTTCCAATTTATTTTTTGAGCCCATTATTCTTTTTTCAAAAGCTTCGGTATTTATGCAAGTTTTTGATATTTTCTCTACTATTATATATAGAGAGAGACATTTATTATCTTAAAAATAATGAGATACAAAATTAAACTGTCCTCCTCAGTTACCGGTTTGAATCCGTTTGTAATAAAGGATCTGTATATGATTTTAGATGCTGATATTGGAAAAAAACTAATGAATAACAATACTTTATAATATTATATAAAAATATTACTTTATGTAAAAACTTTAATTAAAAATTATAAAAAAATTAATTGAAATTTTGCCAAAACATTTTTTGAAATAATTAAAAATACAAGATTCGCTATAATCTTTTAAAAATTATTTAATTTCTTAAAATTTTCCCAAGCTACAAAAATAAATATATTTTTTATATACTTAAATTTGAGAACTTGCATTTTTTTTCAATTTAATATAATTATTTTTAATTTCATTATAATTTTAGGTTGTGTAATATGAAATGTCGGATGATTCAAAGAAAAACTGATGATAAATCCGAAATTTTATATTACATCACCTAATAACCAGGTGCAAGTTGAATATCAATTCATTTTTAGTAATTTTTAATTTGACTTCGACTATTTAATAAAAATATATCAATTAAAAAAATTTTTTTATAAAAAAAATTACAAATTGTTTACTGTATATATGCGTCGTATACTTTATTTTGAATATATATATATATATATATATATATATATATATACGTGTATGTGTGTGTGTGTATGCACATGTTTATGTATGTTAAAAAAACTGAAAATATTGAAAACATTAATACTCTCTCGAGTACGATTATATGAATGACTTTTGACCCTCTGGGCTCTACATCAAGAACTCGAACGTCGATATTTCTAGCGCCAACTTCGAACTCTGATAAATATTTGACTCGTCAACAGACAGTCTGTCGAAGGGCCTAGAAATCCATCTCTTATGTCAACAATCGCTCGAGGGCGTCCGCCAGCCGCACTCTCTTTATATACACCGTTTAATATCCACTGTATTTTAGTGCTTTTCGACAGCATCCTGTCTATATGGATGGATATGAGTGTGTGTGGATGGGTGTATGTAAACAAAACTTTGCATTTTATTACAAATCGTATATTTAATTACATTCATCGAACAGAGTTTATTTGGAGATATATTAAACTTGTATGAGAACAGGAAGTAAATATAGATATTCAACAAGGAAAAAAGTTTTTATTATAATTTTACAAAATATAACATTTTTTAATGTAAAATATTATTTTCTAATTTAAATAATAATAATAAATTCTCAAATTTAATAATATTTTAATTAATACGTATAATAACATCAATTGATATATTTTTTGAACATATTTTTGAATTGATCTTAAATTATATATTTTCTATCATTCAAAATTTTTGACTCATTTTAATTTATAAAATAAAATATTTAGTTTATATCCATTTATTAAATAAAAATGTATTTAGAAACAATATTTTGAAGCAAAAAAAAAAATAGTCAAGAAATACTCTTTAAAATCAAAAATATCTACTTAATGTAAAATTTGCGAACATTAATATATTCTCTTGGATTAAAAACACACAAATCAGTATAAGAAACCAACATAGAAAAATTAACCTTTAATTCTAAATATATTTTAATCAAATTGAAATAAATTAAAATTTTATATTATAAATAAATAATCGACAAATGTGAATCAATGTAACAAAATTGAATTCTGAATTTATTGAGTATTTATTCGAGACCTAAAAACCTTTAACAATGGCACGCTTCTATTTCAAAATAATAAATCATTTAATGGAGCTACTTTCAATTGCTTATGATGTCTTTATAACCATGCCAGGCTAAATTGAGATAAATGTTCATATGTAATCGCTAACACTTACTGCCTCTCACACACACATGTGCAAGTATATATTTATATATATATATATATATATATATATATATATATATATGTGTGTGTGTGTGTGTGTGTGTATGTGTGTATGTGTGTATGTGTGTGTGTATGTGTGTGTGTATGTGTGTGCATGCATGTATATGTGCAAAAATCATATATCTTTATTATGCTAATTAAAGGCTTATATTTTTTCTAACAAAAAGGTTATAGAAACAAACAAAAATATCAATTACAATATTTTTTGCAATCATTTTAAATACTTTTTATAGATAGGCAGCTCAATTATAATTATATCGTATATATAATATCTATTGAGGATTTCACCTATCAATGGACTGATATAACCTAATATGATGATAATTATAATATAGGTGTTTTCTTAAACGTGATAGTACTTTAAATTTAATCCCTATCAAAAGTTCTATCCAACAAAAAAAAACTTTATATATTAGGTTGGCAAGTATCTTCCTTCCGCCTTCTGGTCTTTTGAATTTCGCAGCTATGTACAAAAAAAATAAAAAATAAAAAAAATAAAAAAAAAGCGGAAGGGAGATACTTGCCAACCTAATATATACACGTGTATGTGTATGTATATATGTGTATGTATAAATAAAGGATGATATAGGTGTTTTTTATGTTAGATAGAACTTTTGGAATTACTTTTTTAATTTCTGTCACGCTTAAAAATCAGCCTACATATAAAATTGCCTGAATGCGACTAAAGAGTTTAGATATAATTTATTTCCTTACTATCAGTTACTCTCCTTCAGTCTCATTTGGGTCCTATATATATATAAAGAGAGAGAAAGAAAGAGAGAGAGAGTCATTCAAACTTGACATCTAGATTTGTATTTTATTAAAAAAAACATGTGTACAGGGTGGTGTATAGTTTTTTGTTTCTTTTTAATAAATCACAAATCTAGGTGTCACTTTTGGATGATCCTATATATATATATATATATATAAATATCGTATTATATTTAATGTAGTTTATCATAATTAACACTAATGTTCGTTTAATATTTAATAATTATATACTATTTACTTGTGAATTTAATATGTTTAAAAAATTATTAATTTCTATATTTTAAGATTCTCACTTGGTATATGTTAAAACATGTTATTTATATTATATATGTACATTTGTCAAAATAATTGTGGTCCAATTTTTTATAAACTGGATAATAATAATATTAATTAAAAATTCTTATCAATATTTCATAAGGCTATGTCAGTCGTATTTAATTTAGATAAAAGATTAAAATATTTTTATATTTTCGTCTCATTTTATGACTAATTCATAAAAAGACAGTCGTTAATGATTACGTATTTTGTGGTAAAATAAAATATTATTTACTTGTTCAATAAATTAAAAAATTAATGAATTTATGGATAAACTCAGTAAAATAGAAATTGTGCAATAACTTAAATTGCTGTACTAAAAACATAGTAATTTTTCAATTTAAAACAATTAATCTTTCACTTTCGCTTCTAATGTAAATGAAAAGAAAACAAATTAATTTAAGTAATATCCCGATTGTGGTTTTAACATAATTGAAATAGGTCGAGTGCAATTAATGATACATTTTAGAGCATAGTTGAATATTCATTTCGAATCTATACGTATTTTTTATTCTCTTATAAACTTACAAATACACACACACAGACATATATATATATATATATATATATATATATATATATATATATATATTATATTATATATATATATATATATATATATATATACATATATTTATATTACATATTTATACAATAATTATATAAATTTATTTATATAAATAAAAGTGTTTTTAAGCGTGATAAAACTTTAAATTGAATCTTTATCGAAAGTTCTATCACACTTAAAAAAAAAACATTATATATATATATATATATATATATATATATACATACATACATACATGTGTTTATATGTATATATAAATACATATATGATGAAGTGTTTTTTTTAGGTTAAATAGAACTTTTGATATGGATTCAATTTAAAGTTCTATCACACTTGAAAAAACCATATATATAATACCAATCCATTGCTGGACAAAATCCTTAATGAGCATTACTATTCACTAATACTTGCCATAGTCACTATACTAATCAATTTAATTGGTGTGGATTTTTTATTTAAAGTTTACTCTTTTAAGTAGGTTGTCTTTTCAGTAAGCTTGAAGAAACTCACCTGTCTTATATCTCTGATTGGGAATCAAATGCTCTTCTCGCATATGACAAGAGGTGATATTAGTATATATATATATATATATATATATATATATATATATATATATATATATATATATATATATATATATTGAATCACTCTTTTTAAATTTCTTACCGGTCGAAAATATATTCTAAAATTTTTCAATATATTTATGAATCTTACTCTATTCATAAATTTTATTTGAGTCTTTTTAATAATTGTAAATTGTTAATCAGTAATATATATTATAAATCACTGATTTTTTCTTCTTACTATATAACTAACTCATTTTTAATTTAAATTTTTCACTCTTGTATAACGTTGGTAATTTTTTCTTTCTAATTCTACTCATTTTTCATCTTATCTTTAAATGATATTCTTAACATACATCTTTCCATGATTTTCTATATTAAATGAAGTCACTGAACTATTCTATTATTAATAACTCACTCTTCACTAATAACTAATTAATCATTTGAAGCAAACTATCAGAATTTTTTGAAAAATTTTAATTTTTTTAATTATATATTTTTAAGTTACAAGAACATTTTTTGCATTTTTTTAAAATATATATTATTAGTAAATTATAGGGGTGGTTCCATATTAACACCATTATGCCGCTGGAACTCTTGAGATAGAAAGAAGTAGAGCTATATGAAGTGGGTAATTTCATGGTGAAAACCGTGTGTATTGAGCAGAAAACCGTTTCTGAAGAGGTGGTTACACCAAGGAACCATTGTGCTTCAACCAAGGATTTTTTAAATATAGAGTAATATCTGACTTAATTATATGAGAAATTCCTTCTGAACAAACACCATCTCATTTTTGTTCTTTTATTTACTTTATTCATAACTGAGTATTCTGTGTTAATATACTATCTTAAATTTTCATATTTCTTGATTTCTTCTATTTGTTCAATTCGATTTTATTGGAATGTGTTGTTACAATTCATCATAATATAATTTGTTGTCTTGGCTTGTCAAATTCTTTAATTCTTTTTTTAATTCATATAAAAAAGGTACAAACATCTTAAATTTTACTTTTAATCATTTATTTTTTTAAATAAATATATTCAACAATTGCAGTGACATTCTAAACAGTTTTAGTAATATTACATCTCCTTTTTCAATCCTTATATAATTTTTATTTTTTTTTATTTATTTATATATTTTCAGAAAAGACATAGCATTTCTTTATTTTTTTCCAAAAAATAAATACAAATTTATATATATATATATATATATTTTGAATATTTTATTATATTTAAATTTTTTAAAAAAACCAGGTGTCATAAACCATGATTTCTAAAGAAAATTTTAAATACAATTGTTTACATTTTGTTAGTTTTATAGTTCTTAAATAAAAAAAATAATTTATGTTGTATTTTTCTATATACATAAGTATATATATATATATATATATATATATATATATATATATATATATATATTTATATATATATATATATATATATATATATATATATATATATATATATATATATATATATATATATATATATATATATATATATATATATATATATATATATATATATATATATATATATATATATATATATATTAGGTTGGCAAGTATCTCCCTTCCGCTTTTTTTTTTTTTTTTTTTACATAGCTGCGAAATTCAAAAGACCAGAAGGCGGAAGGGAGATACTTGCCAACCTAATATATAAAGAAATGTATATAATTAAAAAAAATAATAAAAAAAATCTCTTTATTAAAACAACTTAAAGAATGTAACAAAATTTATTATATCAATAAATTGATTACAAAAAATGATTGAAAAAATAAAACAAATTATATAAAAACATTTAAAAAATGTTGTTATTCTAATTCAATTTTATCCATCATCGATCACAATTTTATTAAATAATTCATTTAAACTTCGAAATTTTGTCGCAATTAGCTGTCACTCATGTATATTACATTCATGTCAATCGCAAATTAATAATTAGATTTACTGTTCATGATACTACAATATAATTATAACTTTTCAACAAAACTTGAATATTTTTAAAGATTATTTAGTTTTTACATTAAAAAAATATATATCATTTTATAATATGAATATTTGAACAGTTACCGTAACAATATCAATTACTTATTCATTAGACAGAGATTGGTAGAACAAATATATAGTAAGACTCTTGCTGAAATTATTATAATTAATGAGAGAAGATTTTCGGCGCCTTTCCCAACGACGCCGTTCCCGTCAACGACAAAACGTGACAAAGTCGTAACAATAGTCATCTGTCTTCATTACGACCCGAAAGCTCTTTATATGATATGACGCCGATGCTTAGTAGACACTAGAGACGTAGATATTCTCTGAAAATTAATTCGTCAGTATGTGAAGATGTGTACTAATGAACTTCTGTCATGTTAAATTTTTTTTAACGTTTTATGTAATTATATTTTTGATTACATTTGCATTTTTATTTCAATGCTTATTTTTGCATTTTTTATATTTTAAGTTGAAAATTGAAATTATATTACAAAGAGAAAGAATATTTCTAAATATAAAAAGTACTTATCATCTTTTAAATATTATTACGATTTAATGAAACTTAAAAAATTTCCATTTTAATTTTAATTAAAGATATTTATGGCCGATTGACAAATTATTGTTAGATAAGTAATATTTAACACTAATATATAATGAAACAGAAAAATATACCAAATGCAATAACTTAATTAATTGATAATTTGAAGAAAATATTTTTTATAAAAGCTATTGGTTTTTATTTCTTCTCAAATTATATATATATATATATATATATATATATATATATACAGGTATACCTCGCATAGTCCGGCTAATCGGTTCCACTGATTTGCCAGACTAATTGAAACCGGACTAATCGAAACATTAACTAAATACAAAAAAACGTTAATTGGTTCCAAACAATTTTTTTCTTGTTTTTCAGTAAATCAAACGAGGGTAATATATTGAAATGTTTGTATGTATCAACAAAACAAAATCAGGGGTTTATATATTCAATTTAAATACATTTTAAATTCATTTTCAAATGAGTTATTGAAATTTAATTATCAAAAAATCGACTTTATTCTAGAGTTGCGAATCGAAAACGAATAAAAAATGAAAAAGACCACAAAACTAGAAATGCGCATGCGTTGCGCATAATGTGCATATACGATTTCGGTTTTCTTCTTTATTATGTTTTCATAATAAAGGGGAAAACTTGAAAATTTGCGTATACAAATAATTTAATGTATTAATTTTTTGGGATTTTTTTCAAGAAAAATTTTTAGTAGGATTTTTTCAAGTAAATTTTTTTCTTGGAAATTTCAAACCAGACTATAGTGAAACTGAACTAATCAAAGAAAAAATAATCGAGGTATTACTGTATATATATTTTTTAAATTGTGATAGAACTTTAAATTGAATTCCTATCAAAATTTATATGAAACCTAAAAAAATATATTCATATATATATTCTAATTTCTTTATTCTTTATTAATTGATTAAAATTAAATAGAGTAATGACAAATATATTATTGTGAAATTAAAAACGAATTAATCCTAAAAAAAATACTTTATTATAAAAGGAATCTTATGTCTCACATTGGAAAAAAAATCTATGATTGATGAAATTATGAAATGATGTTTTATGAACCACTAACATATATTTTACTTATTAGTCTATATAATTTATAATAAAAACTAGACTATATGAAAGTAGCAGTTGTAATACAAAATATTCATAATGGATAGTCAAAAAATATAATCTTGTATTACAAAAACCCCAAACTGTATTTACTTTTACAATTCTGTAGAAATTGACAGAACTGGATTAAATCATTCTCTTTAATAATTTAGATAGATTAAAAATATAACTTATATATATATATATATATATATATATATATAATATTTGATTTCTATCATACCTAAGTGCTTTGTAACTATGAATCGATCCAAATATGTGACGTGACAAGCCATCAAACTTGACAAGCATGCTGCATTGGCTGAGAGATGTGAATTTCCGAAATAGGGTGTATAACGGAAGGGTTGACGGCTGATAATGAACGCTCAAGTGTCGATTATTATCTCGTATAGATAATACTAAATGCGTTTATGTACATAAATCAAACCAATAATAGTATCGATTTGTAACATCGGTCCTAAACCACAATTTTACGTAATATACAGTTTGAAGTAACGATGTAATAATTGAGTCTCTCCTTCTCTCTCTCTCTCTCTCTCTCTCTCTCTATATATATATATATATATATATATATATATATATATAGCAACAGCAGCAATATTCCACTTCCAGTGATCAAATATCTTTCTCATTAATTCCACACCGACAAATCTTCTCGTGTGTTTATCTCATTTATCCATAAATTTCTTATTGAGAATTTTTATATTTTCTAGTTACTAAACTATAATATCTGTTTTCTGTCGGTGATATTCCTTTTTGTTGTAAGTCTAACTCATTTCCATTTTGAGCTTTTCATTTGTATATATAATATGTAATTTTAATTTTTGTCTAAAATCACCCATTTTTTTGTGTTATTACTTTCATGTTATTTCGAGTGTATATATGTATATATAAATATATATATATATATATATATATATATATATATATATATATATATATATATATATATATATATATATATATATATATATATATATATATATATATATATATATATATATATTTATATCGGGTCATCCAAATGTGACGCCTAGATTTGTGTTTTATTTAAAAGAAACTATACAAATGTTTCTTTTTAATAAAACGCAAATCTAGGCGTCACATTTGGATGACCCTATATGTATAGGATGATAACCTTGTAACTGCATCATAGGAAAATACATTGAAATTCCTTTTTAACTGTCAAATTACTTAAGAGTAAATTATTGAGGTCTATGAAGTATTATTGTATTTCTAATATATATTTTTAATGACAAATCGATTGGTACAATGTTCAAGTCAGTATAATCACTAATGTTTGAAAAATAGGTAAGTATAAATCAAGATATAAATAACATCGTTATATATGAATATATGGCTTTTTATTAATACAAATTAGTAACATTTATTAGCAACAAATTTCTTAATTTCAATTATTCATATTGTATGTGCAAAATTCTAATTCAAAAAAGATTAATATAATGTTCGGTTCTAATAATTACTGATAATTAAATGACATCTCTTATCACAACTTTCAAATATTTTCTAACAAATAAATAAATAAGTTTCTCCATATTTTTGAAATCTTATAATGTTATAATCCTATAATTTTCCTATTTTCTTAAATATTAGTAACTATATTTATTTGAAACATACATAAATCGATTTTCTATAAAAAATATATAATAAACAATTCCTCAAAGGCCTCAATATTTTTCTGGTAACCAGTTTGGCCGTTAAAATAAAATTTCAATGAATTTTCCTATGATGCAGATACAAAATTACCATATATATATATATATATATATATATATATATATATATATATATATATATATATATATATATATATATATATAGAGAGAGAGAGAGAGAGAGGTGTTTTTTTAAACGTAAGAGAACTTTAAATTGAATTTCTATTAAAAGTTCTATTTAACCTAAAAACACCTTTATTAAACTTTTATACATATACATACACCCACATACATGTATGTATATAAAAGTGTATTTTTAGGTTTGATAAAACTTCCTACAGGAATTCAATTGATAGTTCTATCATGCTTAAAAAAACTCCCCCTCCTCTCTCTCTCTCTCACTCGTTTTCTCTCTCTATATAAGGTCTTTATATAATATACACATAAATTAAAATATATCTTAAATTGCAATTAAATTTTTAATTTTGTGTTTAACAATAAAAAAAAATAATGAAACAACAAACAGCTCTATTAATAAACACTTTGTATTATTTTTTGATTTTTTATAAATAGTAAGAATACATCTAAGAGCTTTATATCTATAAAAAAAAGTATAAATTAAACATATTTTACTACACACATACATACACACACATATATATATATATATATATATATATATATATATATATATATATATATATATATATGTATATGTAGGTAAATATGCATTAAATATTATATTTTTAATTATTTTTAATAAGAACAATTTTAAATGAAAATATTTAAATATTTATACGTCTATTAATACTGTATATTGTATTTAATAGCCTCTATTCAGAATTACTAGTCTTACTTAAGAAAAAAATTATATATTTTTTGCCCAACAATTATATTTTCAAATTGTTATAAACTTGATAATTATGTTTCATACAAAATAACTCGTAACTATTGTACGAGACAGATCAATTTCATTATTAACTCGTAAGTCCATTTACTGTACAAGCACTCATGCAAGCAAGTCTGCTGATCAGCGCATCATAGTGGTTCTTCTGTAGTGTGAGTAAATTTTCCACCCTCAAAAATATTTCATGATATAAACGCCCTCATACCATGGATTTTGCTACGCATTTCCAGACGCCACTGTTAGAGAATGTAACTCAATTTGCCACCAAACTTTCAACATTGGTTTACCGCTCGTATGCATTCTGGTCTAATACAGGGACGTGGACTGTAATTTTCGACGAATTTTTTGTTGTTATCAATTAAAAGTTTTAGTCTATGATAGTCATTAAAACTTATTCGCAATCAACTTATATATTGATTATATTGTCTATTAACATACTATATATTGTCTTGAGAGTAATTTGAAATAATTTCAATATAATATATCCTACAAATATGATATATGTGAGTACCTAACTGCTACAAATTGACAGAAAAATATAATCATTTTAATTAGAATAACACGAATAATCAAAAAGTATTACAATTTGAGATTCAATATGATTTTCTTAAAATTTGCTACATTTATGATATGCTTTTATTATTTCAAAAAAGTACTGTTCCGTCTCTTTTTTTCACTATATATATTTATATATATATATATATATATATATATATATATATATATATATATGTGTGTGTGTGTGTGTGTGTGTATGTATGTGCAACAGCAGCAGTAACCTCTTTCTATTTACTGCTAGATAAATTCCTTCTAAAATTAACGACTTCGACTATTTTAATGTCATTCTCTTCTAGTCCATTCCAATGATTTTTTTATATCTCTGTTCCTTTTATCGATAGACTTTTTTTGAGGCCTTTTTATATATTTAAATTCCCAATCAATACTTGCTCTTTTCCATTAGTGTTCTTCTCTTTTTGCTCTCTGACCAACCCATTTTCATTTTAAACTTCTCACTTTTGTTTTAATATCCGAAACTGTTATTTTCTTTCTGATCCATTCACTTTTCTTTTAGTCTACATAATTATATGTATATATATATATATATATATATATAATGTTAAAGCATATATCTATTATTTCTATTAAATTGCCTCTTTGAAGTATAAAAAAAATACTATAACTACAATTACCTTTCGATTATTTTTATCTAGTAATCGTAATTCAATCACAGTTCTAAAAAATATGTTATTTTATTTTTCTAAATATTTATCTATTTCTGGAATTACATAAATTATACATATTTCAATGAAAATATCATCAAATTCTGATGATAAAAACGAAATAACACATAATTTTTTATATTTATATTAAAATATTTTTATTATATGCCTAATAATTATTTTTTAAATATAATTTTTTGTAATTATATTATTTTAAATGATAAATGCTATTTTTGTTTAATAAAAATACCCTAATAATTCTTTTATTCAAAAAATATAATGAGTTCTTAGATTATTGTCTTATATTAAATTATTTTTGTATTTTAAAAAAATATATTATATCTGGGAATAATTTTCAACTTTGCTTGTAATTTTTAATTATGAGAAGGAATGTTTTATCGATTTAATTTTTACATTAATCAAAAATAATTTTAAACATGATTACATTAAAGAGAGAAACATAATAATATTTAAACATTTTATTGCATTAGAAATACGTGTAATGTATCTAAAATGAACAAAGAAAAATTGTATATCTTCAACGAAAAAAAAAATATAATATTGTATTAATGATTTATTAATCAAAATTTTATTCATATTTCCAAATAATATTTCATACATTAAAATATGTAGAATAAAATAAATAAATTTAAAAAATAAAATAAAGGACAAAAATCACAAAAAAATATTAATCATCTATATTTGATTTTTTTATTCATAGATTTTATGAATATACTCAAAATAGATTTGACTAAGAATATTAATTTTCACTCACTATTTAATAAATATTATACCTATATAATATCACACTCGGTTTTTAAATTATAAATTCATTAAAAGAATACTTACAATGTATTTTTTTAAAAAAATATGTACTATTATTTTTTCATATTCAAATTAGTTAAATTACAAGATAATTAATCAATTTATTTAAAATATATGAAAACAAAATTTTAGGTTTGAAATTTTTAAAATAAATTGAAAAAATTACGAGATCCGGTACTGAACCACTTATCCGTGTATAACAACATTAAACAAGTAATTTTGTATCAAAATCCCCTATCTCTAAAGCACAAGTACACAAAGTATACGCCCATCATTGTAATAAGTAATGATTTACATTTTTCAAAATGTATATATATATATATATACTTCAGAAGAAAGATAGAACTAGTATTCTTATTCATTTTAGTATATACAAGTACAACGGCTATGTTGCAAGCCAGTAGATTAAATTTCCCTAGAAAGCTTTCGAGAATAAAATGTAAGTGGACCGTAAATTCAATCAGTATTCTGAATCTGATACTCAAACAAATTTGTTACGTAAGCTGTGTTGATGTAATCAATAATATCGCAAATTTATTTGCATTCGCATAGCGTGTAAATCATTTTATATATTTAGATTCGTTGTCGGCTAAAACGTATTTTAGAATAATGTGTTGAATGTTTCTTGCGTATAAAGCTTTAATTTTGTTTATTACTGATTTTTTTCATGTTTTTTAGTTAAAAGAATCCATTTTTTAAGACAATATCATTAAATATTATTAGACAATATCATTTTTTAAGACAATTCTTTAGAAAATATCATTTTGATTTCTATTTTTTCATTTATTTATTTAATTTAATTCATTATTTAACGAAATTAAACACACGTGTATGTTATATATATATATATATATATATATATATGTGTGTGTGTGTGTATGTGTGTGCGTGTATGTGTATCAGATAAAAAACAAAAGTTATGGATTTTATAACAAAAGTAAGAAGTTTGAAATGGAAATAGGCCAATCATAGAGCAAAAAGAAAAGACGGCCGATAGATAAAGGATGTTATTTATTATAAATCTTGATATATATAAAGACCTAGAAAAAAACATTGATAGATAGGACAGATATATAGGAAAATTCATCGAAATAGAATGGAAGAAAAAAACATTAAATTGATCAAAGTGGAAAATTTTGAAGAAGGTCTTCATCCATTAGTATATAGAAGGAATCTAATGTGGATGATGATGATAATTATGGTATACTCGTATATATATATATATATATATATATATATATATATATATATATATATATATATATATATATATATATATATATATATATATATATATATAATATATATATATAGATATATATATAGATATATATATATATATATATATATATATATATAGATATATGTAAATTTGAATATGTTTTTTAAATTAGTTCATAGAGTACAAAAATTAATCCAAAAACTTTTGATAACTTAGTAACACACAGAAAAAGTAGTGTTAGGAATTTCTAGGCATGACTGGAAAACTTTTAAATAGGTACAAGAACAAACAAGAATAATTAATGAAAAAAACACAAATAAAATCAATAAAATGGATATGGGAAGGGCACATATCAAGAAAATATGGCAATAGATGAACAAAAATTATTATAAAATGACGTCCAAGAGACAAAGAGAGACCAAGGAAGAGACCTTATCAAAGATGGAGTAATGAAATTGTAAAATATACTAGAAGCGAGAGTTGAATGAGATTAGCCGTGGAAAAAAAACTGTGGAAAAATCTTTAGAAAACATTTCATAAGATCTAATGATATTCGATTTGATATTCGCTTAACAGTATAGATTTTTGGTCTTTTGAATTTCGCATATGTATATATATATATATATATATATATATATATATATATATATATATATATATTGAAATTTAAAATAATTATTAAATAATATATTTTTTCTATGGGAATTTAAATTTCTAACATAATGTGTTCCAAAAATGTTTAAAAAAGTTTCAACCTATATTCAAATGGTTTAAGCTATTTTTGCTTATAAATTATTTAATAATATTAGTGTATATATTAAATTAATTACTATTTTTTAATTAGTATTTTTTTGTTGAAATTATAATACTAATTTCATAATAGAATACAATTATTTATGATATCATAAATGAAATCAATAATCTCAAAATACATATTTGACAAATAAATTATTTTTTTATCATAAAACATGTATTTCTGTAAAAAAATCATTTGATGTCAATCATTTAAAACTAAATGATAAGTAAGTATTATGGAATTTTGAGTAATTGTTTCAATATTTTTTATTCACTATAATTTTTGACATATTTTCACTTTTCTCATTTTACAAATTCAATAATACACAACTTTTGATAATTTTAAAAAACAATTGTCTTATTAGAAATCATTTCTCTCCGAATATTTGTTTTAAATTGATGTATGAATTACTTAAATGATATTACTTTAATATATTTTCCAGTAAAAATGACACTGTTGCACAAAATATATAATTTCTATCTTCAATGTAATACAAAAATTAAAAAAGTACTTTTATACAAATGAATTATCACCCCCTAACTTCACAAGATATAAGAAAATATCAAATAATCCTTTATTATTCACTTTGTTGTTTATAACAATAATAGATTAATGCATAATTCGATGGGATGCTATCATCGTCTGAGTATTGTAACAACAAAGTGAACAATAAGTAATTATTGAACACTTTCTAATATTTGTGTTGGGAATGATAATTCATTTATTTGGAAGTGAATTTGGAATATTTTGAAAATAAATTGTTAAAGAGGTACTTTAATTTATAAAAGTCTCTATATAATTACAAATACAATTTTTTGAAACGTTGTAATAATTTTAATATTTATTAAATTAATAATTAGTCATCAATTTCAAATCAATAAATGTTAAAAAATAATAAAAAAAATTCTATTTAAATATAAGTTGATTTTTATTATTGTTGCTGCTATATATATAATCATCATCAAAAAAACTTACATCAGTCCATTACTGGATGAAATCTTTATCAAATGTTATTGATTTCTCTTAAATGTTTTCCAAAAAAATTTCCATTGTTTTCTATTTGCGGCTATTATCAGTTTAATCCTCATCTATACTCTACTTTATAATTTCATTCCTCAATTTTTGATAGGATTTTTTTCATAATTTCTTTTTGTCTCTTACCTACCATTCTGTTATATTTTTTTATCCATCTATTGTCTTCCCTTTTTGCTACATGTCTTGTTCATTTCAGTGATTTTACTTGTTTTATTATATCAATATATATATATATATATATATATATATATATATATATATATATATATATATATATAGTAAAAACATTTATTAAAAAATATGTGTCTTTTTTTCTTAAATACAATATCTAATTATTTTAAACTAAAATCGATACATAAATGATTTTTTATAAAAATACTAAAATTGATAGAAATCACATGCGTTTTAATGTATGTTATTTTTCCCGTACATATTTCGTCAATAAAGAAAATAATACGTTAATATCAATACTACATCATGTGAAAAAGATTGTAATAGCTTACGATGACATACAGAACCACAGCGTCATCAACATAGGAAGAATAGCGTGAAAGTACCATCGTATATAAGCAAGAAGAGTCTACGTGCGTTTCTAGTCAGTCAGTCAGTCAGTCATGGGGCTTAGCTGATTTCCCTGAGGAATAAAGATGCGGTGGTGGTTCAATGGTCCCTGTCGTTGACTATCGTCAACCACACTTGAATGGGCTGGTGCTTGCTCGTTGCCAGTATCTAACTGTACAGTGCCCTTGAATGGCCCTCGTGATAGATTATATCTTTAAAATCAACGCTATATCGCCTATATATAACATGCTTTTAGAATAGCTACTTGTAATTGATAAAAAGGCTTGTGGCACAAAAATTACATGAGACTATTTTTTGATAAAAAATTCTACAGAGAGAACTTAATGTTTTAATACTATAAATATTTTATAGTCTATATATTTTTAAATTATTTATATATTATTTTTAAAATTAACAAATAAGAATATTTGAATTTGAAATTTTACAATTTTAATTTTTTTAAAAAAATAATATTATTTTTGAATTATTATATAACTTCAATACCACAAGATATTCCAAATGTTTAATAATTATTTATTATTTATAATTTGATACACATTTCAATGGAAATGCCATTATCGATAGACAATTGCATTATAAAATAAAAGAACAGCTTTTATAATGCGGCTCTCAAATGATGACATTGCGATCAAAACACGAATCAGTTTATAACCAAATAAAATTAATAATATAATATATAATTATTGATCCATTTTACAGTATTTTATCTTATTGATATGATAATTCATTTATATTGAAGTGAAATCATGTATATATATATATATATATATATATATATATATATATATATATATATTTGTATATATGTATATGTATGTATTAATAATACATCTGCCTACTACTGGGCAAATGCCTTATCGAATATTATTGATATATCTTAAACATATTCCCGAGATACTTCTATTTTCGTCTGTCTGCTGCCAATTTCTTCCATCTCTCGCCTTTATTATACTTCACACTTAAATCTCTGCATCTTTGATGAGGTCTATTTTTGATCTTAATTCCATAAATGACCTTTGTCTACCTATTATTTGATCTCGTTTAGAAATTCCTAACATTATCCTTTTCATATCTCATTATATTTTCAAAAACTTGTTTTATTTTTAAATTCAATGTTCAAATTTCTTGTTTATAAATACGGACAAGTAACACACATTAGTTTTTTGATTTCAATTTCAAACTCAATCGTATCTTATTCTCATTATATTATTCATACAAATCCTACCCATACTACTTTGAATCTTGACTTCATTTCTAATCATAAATCACCAACATATAGTTTAATTTTCTCCAAATATTTTATTTTTTTGTTTATTTTGAACATTGGTTCTCTAAATGTATATAATTTTTCTTCAAAGCTGTTAAACGTAATTATAATTTGTACTTATTTATTTAGATACATATAGGTGTATATATATATATATATATATATATATATATATATATATATATCTTGTGTGTATGTGTGAGTGTGTAAAAATATACTTTACAAAATAATATTTTTTCTATAAAATAGATCGTAAGATTTATTTTAACTGTACAAAGTTATTTTTTATATTCATTATTTCTATATGATGACCCAAATGAGATTGAAGGATAGTAAATGGTAATAAGAAAATAAATCTGTCAAAATTCTTTAGTGTCATTTAGGCCATCCTATATTTTTTAGACTGTTATAAAAATTAAAATACAGTTAGATGATTACGAAAGTTTTGTCTAATTTTATAATTAATATTACTACAGTTATCTATAATAATTATTATAAATTGTTAAAAATACAAAATATGTTTTTCATTAAAATAATTTTCGTTAAAATAACAAAAATACAATTTATAGCGTATAATATTAAAAAAAGAGATTCACATTTCAGAAATCATAGAATATTTATGGAAAATACAAAAAGGATGTATTCACCAAATTTAATTCTAATAACAGTCAGAAGAAAAAGTAATTTGATATTTTAGTACTCACTTAAAAAATTGAAAAAATAAAAATATGTTTTAGTATCTTCATAAAATTGGTGTGAAAGTTGATTTATAATTTTAAATATTTTATTAATAATACATATATATATATATATATATATATATATATATATATATATATATAAATATGTATGTGTGTGTATTTATATGTGTATATATCAAACGAAAATTGCTACATAGACAACTTATTCATATGAAAATAATAGATAAAAAGTAAATCTGAAGTCATTTACTTAAGCATGACTGACCATCGTCAATATATGAAAAGCAATAAATCATTCGTTATAAATACACCATTAACCAAATATAATATATAATGTGTAGATAAAATTTCCTATACTAGAAAAGATTCGACAGGTCCTGAGTTTGCACTGACGGTGTCACGAACCGATTTCCACTAGTTTGACGACATTCACTACCTTGTGATTGATGATTTCATCCCCCTACCTTTTCCGCCTTTCGTGGGGACAAACCACGCCAGGGTGACCCAAAGTGCTACACATTTATTTTCTTTTCCTGCACTCAAACCAACGAATCTTTATTTTCAAGAATGAGTGTAAAATAATATCTTATTTCCTTTGTTGAAAAACTATCTATCTTTTTTTGTTCGTGTAGTTTCACATTTAATCATTCTTCATTGTGTTGGTTTCTTCGATAAATTTTATTGTTTCATTAAAGATATATGTATTAGTAAACCAGTGATTAATTATTTTATCCACTATTCTAAATGGAATCTATTTTTTCAAGTTAATTAGTTTCATTTTATTTTAATATACTTACTCAATATTAACTATCTAAAAATATTTTTCACAAAATTCTAATAAAATCATAGATCTGTTTTTTTATTAATAACTGTGTAATAACTGATAGTAAATCATAAAATAAATATGTCTTTAATAAAGTTTGAAATTATTATTTCTCTTTCTTTCTCTATGTGTTGTTCATAACGTTTATCTGCCCATACTTTTTCATTTAGTCTGGATTTTCTGAATTATTCTGCCATGAATAAATAGAGACGTAAGAAAATTTATTATTTAAATTTGATCAAAATAGAAGGTTTTGGAAGAAATCTTCATCCAAAAGTATATATAAAATAACTTAATATATATAGGGTCATCTAAATGTGATGCCTAGATTTGTGTTTTATTTAAAATACATTTGTGTACAGGGAAACATGTGTATAGTTTCCTTTTAATGAAACACAAATCTAGGCGTCATATTTGGATGACCCTTATAATCATCAACAGGAGCAAGATCATTAACCTTTCTCTATCTACTACTAGATGGAGGTCTCTTCCAAAATATTATGCTTCAACTGATTCAAATTTCCAACGTACTTTCTTATATCTTTGTCCCACTATCTAGACCTTTTCATATTTTTGCGTTTCCAATCAACAATTATTCTTTCTCCGATGATCTATTCTTCTTGCTATATGACTGACTCATTTCCATTTGAGTTTTCTCACTTTTACTCTAACGACTCTAACATTTTCCTTTCTGATCCACTCTATTCTCTTTCTCTATGTAGTTTATATATATATATATATATATATATATATATATATATATTAGAGAATGGTATAAATAAGAATGAAGGGTAATAAATGATAGTAAACAAACAAATATATATTTAAACCCCTCAGTCTCATTTGGCCACCCTATATAAATACTGTTTCACATAGAGTAAAAACACATTTATATATTTTTTATTTTAATAGATCAAAATTAATTAAATACAAATTTCGACACATATAATATTCAAATGATAAAAATGATGATTAATCAAAAAATAGTAAATATAAATGGTAAAAATAGTAAACATTAAATTACTTAAAAATTATATAAGTATTAATTCACCTATAACAATTAAAAGAACTAAGAGTAATCCTAATGAATATACGAGTATCTGCATAAAATTAATCAAATATAACTACAATACTTTAAATTCTAGTTTTGCATGGAACTAACCATAATAATTGCAAAAAAGTGAACACCAATAGTAAATATTTACCATTAAATCAAGTTGTAATTAATTTATAAATAATTTCTTTTTATGTATTCTTTAATATTTTTATAAAATTTAGTGTATAATTTTATAATTATTTTATTTAACAATGTTCAAATTCTAGAGATTCAAAATTTGGCGCTAAAACTAAACTATAAGAACTGATTTTACTACTACATATACTTACGATGTAATAAAAAAATGTTTATATAAAAAAAAGAATTTATAAAATATGCACTTTGTATTTTTCTATTGATATTATAAATTGTGTTTTTTTCCAAATTCATACTTTTTCAACAGCCATGTGCTCACTTAATGCATGTCAGCATTTTAAAATATATCAATAGGGTGAGGTCAGATTTTTATATACAACATATCTTGCAACATAAATTGGATTCTGTAATGCATAACATGATTTAGATGTTTCGGGGAACTTGATTAGATTTTAGTCCCCTAATTGAATCAGATGATGTCATTTCTACTTAAACAGTTCTCATCAGTGCTTTTTAATAATAATTGAAAAGATTACGTCATTCGTTTAATCTCTTTAGAAATAAATTTTCATTATATAAAAACATAATTCTTTATAATATATGTGTGTATATTTTAAAAATATGATATAAATTTAAACATATTGTGCGAATATAAATACAGTTGTGTTCAAAAAAAATTCAAGGCTTCAAGTATACATATTTTATATAAAAAAATATCTTTCACACAAATGAATTATCACCTCAAAGCCACAATATATAGAAAAAATTTAATAATTACTCATTGTTCAGTTTTTTTGTTTGCAACAACAACAAACTTATGAGCATTTCTATGACAATACATCATCATCAAAGCACCAAGTTTTAAAATCTAGACTAATTTTGATTAAACAAATACTTATATACTATGACTCGTGTTGTTATTAACTTTATTCAACGCATCTCAGACTAGTTGTCGATTCTCTCTTTTTCACTACTTAAATTCGACATACGTAATGAGAAATAGAGTCACCTAATTCTGGAAATAAAAGCCTTACTAAACTAATATTTTCAGAGAAGCCAAAATACTACAGTCTATATCACCGAAGATATATTGAAAATGATGATAATATGTGCAGATATGTGTATATATGTGGGACAAAAAAAAGACAATTCATAGGAATGGACTGAAAGAAGAAATCACTGAATTGGTCAAAATAGAAAGTTTTATGAGAGGCCTTTATTCAGTAGTGGATTAAGAGGGGCTGCTGCTGCTGCTGTTGATATATGTGAAAAAACAATTAAGAAAATAATATATATTAGATATTTTCATTACTTCAAAAGAAATATAGACTGATTGTTTTTTAATCAATTCATTCTAATTAATAACTTTATTGAAAATAAAACCATATAAAAAATCGAATCGCTTTTTAAACCGAAATATTTTTTCAATTTAATAATTTTTACACAAAGCTTATTTTGTAATAATAAATCATATACTCCTTTATTATAAATAATAAAATGAAAAAAATAAAAAGCTATACAAAATACTTTGATACAAATGGAATTCTATGCCTCGATCATTTTTATCAAATACTGAATACGACTCGTATAAAATTAATATCCTTTTGATGATTTATTTTAAATCGCTAGCGAATTTTTATTTTTCATTGTTATATTTTAATTATTTATACATTTATGAAAGATATTCTAAAATGGTAACAATTTAATAATGCTATATCTATTTTAAAAGTAAATTTTATACAATATATAAATTTATTCAAAACCTATTCTTCGTAAGTACAGCGTATGTACATCGATTCGTATTTCTGTTACATGAAAATAGCGGGGCTTTTAAAAGGGGTGTAAAAAGGAAATCAAACCCATTTCACTCAACATACAAACGTTACTTTTATTGTGCTTTGTATTGTTCAGACGCAAGGACGGAAAAAACTTTTTATATATGAATTCCTTTTAAAAGACGAATGACACCTATTTGTCATTGGGTATAGATTTTGAAAGGTTTCTACAATATATATATATATATATATATATATATATATATATATATATATATATGCCAACCTATATATATATATATATATACATATACATAGAGAGAAATAGAGAAAGAGAGAGAGTTAATGATGATAGTTATCTACTTTAACACAGACATTAATATATAGATCAAATAGAAAAAGGAAAAATCACATTTATAAACTTTTTGCACGATTATTGATTTTTTTTTTTAAAAAATACTCTATTTTATTTGAAGTTTTTATTAAAGATATAAATACTATTTCAAATTATATTACATTATTAGACAAGAGTTAATCAACTATCCTTGTTTAATATATAAACACGATATTTTCTCCATGTAACAAAGCTTAGTGCAAAAAATCGTAGCATGGCATATGTAGTCAATTTTTCACCTAAAGTAGGAAGTATGTCGAATTTTATCAAAGCTTTAACTTTATTTTCTATCAAATCGATCTAAATATATATTTGATGTTATAAAAAGTAATTAAAACTATAAATTATAAAAATTAATGAAAATTGAGAATCGCAAAAAGATATTAGTGAATAATTTGATACAGATAAGTCATCCGTTTTAAGAATTAGTAAATATTAACATAATAGAAACGACAAATTGCATTACTGTGTAAACACTTCCGCAAAATAATAATCGCCTAAAAGCAACATTACTTAAAAATATAATAATTGAACTGTATATACAAAAAATATCTCTTTTTACTTTTCATGAAAAAAAAATAGTTAGGTTTCGATATAAGTTCTTGTTTCATTGAAATAAATTATTACCTTCAACACTACAAGATATTATAAAATATTCAATAATAATTTATTATTCAGTTTATTGTATAAAACAATAATAAGCCAATGTGTATTTCAATGATGACACCATAATTATCAGATTATTGTGTTATAACATTTGTACAATCGGTAAAATTTATAAATAAGTTTTTGTATCATATAATGTCATTCTGCAAAAAAATACATTAACAAGATTTGCAAACAAGTTATTATTTTTTTTAAAAAAAATATAGAATAGCATAATTTAATTTTTTTTCAAATATATCTACTGTGTTATTGAAAAATAAAAGTACGTGTTAGTCACTATTATTCCACAACTTAATTTAGGCTAATCAAATAATCTTACTATATAAATCATTCTCCAAGCAAAATATTTATTTGGAAAACGTCGTGAGAACAAATGTTTCTACTTATTATATGAAACCATTACATCAATTAAATGGAGTATAATGTATCGTTTTATGTACAGAGGTATGTGTTACAATAAGTTATGTTCACCTTTGTGAATAATAAATATCATTTTAATTCATCTCTCAGCATGATAATAGATCCAAACATTAAAAAAAGAATATTAAAACTTAGTTTCAACATTATATTACGATTTTTATGACCGTAAAGTTTAAAAAAAATTAAATCAATGAAGAATCTTTTAGAAATAATTAATTGAAAATACTAAAATTTTAGTTGAGCATTTATATTCAGTTTAACCCAAATTAATCGTTTATAACTAAAATACAAAATAAGTTATTAATATTTAATAAACATTTATTTTCACACAAATAAATTTTTATCCACAATACCACCATAATTATGAAGTGTTCAATAATCACTCATTGTTCACTTTTTGTTTATAACAATAATCGGCTGATGCGCATTTCTATAGCAATGCAATCATCGTCAGATTTTAATAAAAAGGCTCTGACGATGATGGCATCGTCATCGAAATGCGCACAGTCGACTATTGTTATAATATAAATAAAAAGTAAACAATAAGTGATTATTGAATACTTCATAACCATTATGGTGTTGGGGATAAAAATTCATTTGTGTTAAAGTGAATCCGCCACAGTTCTAAAGTAAACAATAAATATTTATTGTTCATTTTAATTCTTTGAAAGCTGATACGTATTTTGATGTCCAATTTCATCATTTTCATATCACTGCATTATAAAATCTAAACGATTATATCATCTAAAAGATTCTGTAGTATGTATTTGTTCATTTTATTTGCTAATATACATTTCGATTACTATGCAGTTATCATCATAAAATTACATTAAAAATCACAGTATGTGCGATAGAATTTTAAAGATTTTTTAATAAAATGCTCTGGAAATGACGGTATAGTTATTAAATACACGACAACGAATAAAGTATTGAACATTTTTATAAAATCATATGATATTAGAAATTAGTGATTAATTTATATTAAAGTGAATTTGCTGTAATATCAAAGTAAATGATGATTAGTATTAAATTACAAATTAAAAAATGCTCAACAATAGATTTTTCTAAGTATGACTAATAAACTTATAAAATTTATCCCGTAATTGTTTACAACTATAATTAAAAGCAACATAAACTAATTAATATACTTATTATAACTAAAAAATATATTTTCTCAACTTTACTTGTCATATTTTTTTAAAATATTTGTTTTATAAAAAATAGACTTCAAGTAAAATTATTTTATTCTTAAAAAAAGTATCAGTTATTAAATTTCACACATTTAACTTTTTCTTTTCTTCCTTTTGATTTATATATTAATATTATTTTTCAAATTTTTTAAAATTGTTTAACATTATCAACAGCTATATATATATATATACATATATATATATATATATATATAGGTATCCCTCCTATAACACGGTTTCACTCTAAAACGTTAAAAAAAATTGCGAAAACCCTCATATTGAATTTCAGAAACCCTTCTAAAACATTAGATAACACGATTTTTATTATAAAAAATATATCAGAAAATTTTAAAATGGTAAATAATTACAAAATATTAGGTATTGACTTCTAGTCTCTCATAAAACGATTTCACACAACACGGTATTTTCTAGGAACCTATCTGCCGTGTTATAAGAGGGTTACCTGTATATATATATATATATATATATATATATATATATAGAGAGAGAGAGAGAGAGAGAGAGAGAGAGAGAGAGAGAGATGTTTTTTAAGCATGATAGAACTTTAAATTGACTTCCTATCCAAAGTTCTATCTATAACGGTCTTTTTTAGGTTAGATAGAGCCTTCGACATGAATTCAATTTAAAATTCTATCACGCTTAAAAACACTATATATATATATATATATATATATATATATATATATATATATATATATATATATATATATATATATATATATATATATATATATATATATATATATATATATATATATATATATATATATATATATATATATATATATATATATATATATATATATATATGTATGTATGTATGTATGTATGTATGTATAAATATTTTAATTTATATTCAAATTCTCTCTTTGAAAAAAAACCTCCCAAGTATATAAATTATATTAAAATACTTGAAATTGAACATAAGAATTCGAATTAAGATTGAAAGACAAAACATTTGACTTCGTTGTTTCAAGAACTTTTAAATGCGAAACTTTCACGTAATCTCATCGTCTCGATCTTATTGAAAACAGGCCATTCCCTTCCGCTCATTAACCATCCCCGTGCGACAAAGACTTTATCAGCGAACCATCGCATTGCTAACGTACACCGTGTCCGGACGTTTAAGATAAAACTCAGCTTCCATTACCGGGTTCATTTCCGTATTTCAGCTGTGCCAACAGTTCAATGTCAAGATTCTTGAATAGATCTTAAATTTCATTTGATTTATGACACTGAAATGAGGTGCCTGTGTATTTTAAATTTGTTATATATATATATATATATATATATATATTCTACACGTTTCATGTAGCTCATTAAATTTAATTAGCAATGTACGTTTAATTACAAATTTTGTTCAAGACCAAAATCGTTAGAATTTATATAAATTAATTCAATTATATCCGATTAATGAATGTTTACTTATTTAATGAATTCTAAGAAAATTTGTTAATTTAAGACAAATTTGTTTGAATTGCAATAATGAAAACAATTTTCTAAAATTCACCTGAATATATTAAGTATATCTGTTTTAAAAAACAATTACTGAGAGTATTTATAAAATTTAATAAATAATTTAATTTAATTAATTTCAACTGAACATCTGGACGAATAAAATTCAGTCTTTTCTATATTCTTAATGTATTATATTTCCTCGACCGTTTATTGATAACAACCAACAAGCAACATCAAAATAAAAACTCAATCAAAAGAATAGGTGCCATCAAATCGTAACATTAGCGTTACAACACAACCCATCAGAGATAATACTCGTATAGCAGTTTCATACCATTAACATGATTAAACTTGTCGATTCGGGGTTCGGTGCCAGTCTCGAGACGGTGCCATTGTCTGACTGTGGTATAACAACTAACAATAGCTGACTATAGAACACTCGTGCCCCAAACTCCGTACCAACATCCGTGAACTAACAATTGTTACGTCATGGATACCATTACATTTTGTGGTTAAAGGGAAAAAACGGATAAAGTATAATGCACGTTTTCAGTTGTGTTTGTTGAAAAGCTATAAAATATATGTTTTCTCTAGCATAGTCAGATTCACTCGGAATAATATTATCGTCATTTTTTTTATGTAATAAATAATTTTTGGAATTAATTTCAAATTGGGGTATTTGATCAAATTGAATATTTTAAGTAATTTATTTATTATCGTTCATTAGAATATATATATATATATATATATATATATATATTCCTAATAAACATTTTTTACTGTTGGGAAAAAATCGTTTTTATAAAAAATAATGTAAATCGACATTTCAGCTTTAATACAAATGAATCACTCGAAACACTGCAAAATTTTTTGTGACTAATAATCACTTACTATCTGCTTTTTTTGTTAAAATCTGATGCGCATTTTTATGGGCTTGTCATCATTAAAGAGCTGCTTTATAAAATCGCATTTACATTATTTTTAAACGGGTACATTATAAAATGAGATTTTATAATATATAATTCTAAAAGTGATGAAAAGTATATCAACTTATAAACAAATAAAATGATCAATAATTAATTTTTGAACATTTTTATGTTTTTGATGTTGGAGATAAGTGATTGATTTATGTTGAATTAAATTTTCCATAATATCAAAACAAATATTAAATATTAGTTTCATATTATTGATAATTTATTTATTTATTTTACAAACTAGCATCAACTTCATAAGATTTTATAAACTTATTAAGTATTTAATAATTTTTTAAAATTGATATTAAAGATTTTTATATAAAGATGAGATTTTCTGTAATTTAATTTGGTATAAAATGAAATTCAATAGCAAGTGAGAAAATTTCTAAAAACCAAAGTCAAGAACCTGTTTTTGAAAAATTAAATAAACGTATAGAAACCTTAACAAAAATCTAAAAATTTGAACAATTATTTTAAAAATGTAAATAAAAATTAACAAAACATTTTAATCTTGTATATAAATATTTTCATTCTTTAAGAAAATATCTTATCATTTTATTATTTAAAGAAAATATATTTACTATATTTTATTTGCATTTTTTCAATATTAATTAAAACAATACTCACTTTTAAATAAATATACATTTAACAGTCAATAAGAAAACTTATATTTCAAAATCAAAATAAATTTACAATAATAATTTTTGCAACATTATTCTATTAATTAAAATTATAATAAAATATAAAAATAAATATTAATCAAGCTCTATAACCCATGTTGTATTTCTTGACTTCTGAAGTTTATTTTTTCAGTTTTTTAGTATATATATATATATATATATATATATATATATATATATATATATATATATATACAAGTGAAAGTTCTATATACCTAAAGAAAACACTCATGTAAAAAGATCATATGAATCCAAACAAAATCTGTATTTAATTTTTGATTAACACTAAACCTACCACGAGGGGTCAAATGACCCTTTTTAAACTTTTTTTCAAAATTTCTTACATAAAGCGTTATCACATCGCTAGTCGACTTTATGACTTTTAATATAATTTACATATAATGCATTTTTCAATATTTACTCCTCTCTTGTTATTTTTTTACCGATATATATATGTAATCTGCCTTAACTACCGCAACGGGTCATTTGACCCCTGCAAAGATTCTTATGATATCATGAAGATTTGTATGTGTGGTTGTGATACAAAACCATTGTATTATACATTTTTGCTATTCCATCATATATTTTGCTGTATTGCGTTATATTTGTTGTTGGCTGACGAATGAATAGCGAATTTCACTCTACTCCAAACGAGCGATAAAAAAGTCAACGAAGCCAGCGTTTAAAACAGATAAATTGGATTTAATCTCTGAAGTATGGTACAAATTCATCGAGAATAGCCAAAATTGTTACAAGCCTGGGGAACATGTAACTATCGATGAACAGCTTTTCCCAACCAAAGAGAGGTGTAGGTTTACGCAATATATGCCGAACAAACCGGATAAGTTTGGTATCAAATTCTGGCTAGCATCTGACGTCTGCACCAAATACATTATAAATGGATTTCCATATTTGGGAAAGGATGAAAACAGAGGAGCTTCATCTCCGCTTGGGGAATTCGTTAGCCAAACAAAAAAGTACTTCTACTAAGCTCAAAGCATAAATCTATAAGCATCGAAAAAAACGGTAAGCGTATACCTGAAACGATTAGATTATACAATAATACTAAATACGGTGTAGATATGACGGATCAAATGGAAAGAAAATACTCCGTGAAATCGAAATCGCAAAGATGGCCTGCGCAGATTTTCTTCAATATTCTTGACCTGGCTGGAATCAACTCGTGGGTTTTATACAAAGAAACAACCGGCGAAAAAATTTCTAGACAATAATTTTTATTCCAATTAGTTGAAGAACTTGCCGAAGATTTTCAACATGAGCAACAGGAAGAAAAAGAAATTATACAGAAAACGTCAACAAATTCAAGTTCGGATTCTCGTGTGCAAATGCGAAAAAGGTGCCAAATAGGTTTTATAAATAAATAAATAAACAATTTTGAATCGTTACTTGAAAAAAATTGTTTTATTCATGTACCAAATTGTGCTAAATGATATATTTTTCGCTATACATAGTAATATATATAATATTTTAAAGACGGATCATTTGATCTGCTGTGGTAGGAATAGGTATACATGAAGTATCGGTAGGTTTAGTGTTAAATAATAATAATAATGATTTATTGTGGCTGAGTATTTACATATACATTGGTGTATACAGAGTTTTTGACTTAACTTAGCTTATTATTATTTATATTATGCTATATGGGCTGGGATGGAAGAATGGTGAGGTTTTGAGGTTGGTGAATATTTTGAGGTATTTGCAGAAAAGTTTCAAAAACCTGCGTTTTGTGTATGTGTTTTTTTTCCTATTTTTGATTAATTTGTATTTGATCTATAAAATAGTATCTTGGTGCTAAATATAAAATTATCTTTACTATTCGTTTTAAATTTGTAGAAAATTCACTTTGAATCAAGTTAATTATTCATCCTCAATATTGTAAGATTCTAAAAAAGTATCTAATAATCAATTATTGTTCATTTTATTCCCTGATGAAAATTCCAATGACTTTGCCATCATCATCAGAATATTACTTTTTAAAAACAGATTTTCTAATGCATCATTCTGAAAATAATGACATGGCTGTTGAAATGCACAATAATGAATAAATTGAACAGTGAGTAATTATTTAACATTTTTATTATATCGTTATTTGGTTAAAAGTAGATGCATATTCCGATAACAATGAAACCATTGTAAGAACCCTATATTATAAAATTTCTTAGATACTATAATCTTTTATATTTTAAACACAATTTATAATGTAGAGATTTGACGATGATAGCATGGCCATCGAAATACATTCAGTTTTTGATTAAATAAAGCAAACAAAACATGATCATTGGATATTTATAAAATCTTGTGATGTTGAAAATGAGTGGTTCATTAAATTTTAAATGAAATTAAAATTACTAAAATATTCAACATTCAATAATGAATTGTTTTGAAGTCTGCTTAAAACATGCATCTAAAATATGTTTTGAAATTTAACGAAAACATTTTTTACATTATACGTAATATTTGAACCATATGAGAGTGAAGAAAAGTAACTATCGCGTCTTGTTCATCAATGATAACGAATTACTTTAAATAATAATCTCGTAATAATCTAATCGTAATAATCTCTTAATAATCTCGTAGCGAAAGGGTTAATATCATTTTGAATTATGTAAAAAATTGTTTCTATCTCTCTATCTGTGTGTGTATATATATATATATATATATATATATATATATATATATATATATATACACCCGACCCTTAATTTACGCGGGACTTTTTTTACGCGGCAAATTATACCTCTATTTACGCGAGACTTTTTTACGCGGTATTGATTTACGCAGCACTTTTTTTACGCGGTTAGATAGATTTTATTTTATATAATTTTTCATAGAATTTATTATATATTAGAGTGACGCTAATTCTTACTTGAACGTATAAAAGTACGATATAAATATATAAAAGGTTGATTGTTTTGAATTACAGTAACGATAGTGACTCCGAATAAAATTTATCTACTTTTATTTTCTAAAACGTCATTATTTTGTTGTTAAGCTATGTGAAATAAATATGTGTTTCTACAACTTTACTAGCTTTTATTTCCAATATTTTTTCTATTGTACTGACAGACTCAATTTACGCGATTTTCATTCGCGTAAAACAAATCCAAGTGGAACGAATACTCCGTGTAAATTGAGAGACGGGTGTATATTGAAATTTATTTCATAAAATAAATTTAATAAGTATAATATTATGTTTATAAATCTGAATTAGTTTACTATGTATATTGTTTAATATACTCAGTAACAGTTCCAGTATTGCTTTGAAAATAATAGGAAAATATTTAGCTGAATTTAATATAATTAAATGATATTTATATTTATACTCATCCTTCATAAATACATTTTAAACGAAGTTTAAGAATAAATAGACGAGAAAATACAGCAATTCGATCGTTTATTACGGTAAGATGAAATAGTTTCACAAGGAAGCCCCGACAAAAATATAAACAAGTTGGAAAACATAAGAAGCCTGTGACAGTATCACGTGGCCGAGATTTCTCTTTGTGTTAAAAACGAAGAAAATTCTTCGATGATATCTTGATCCTTTTTGATCCTGATTCTTTTAAAAGGCCGTTCTTTTCATTTCGTCTACCGTCGTCTCAATCTCATATACGAGGGTCAGTATATGTTTTCATCACAGTCGATTACATCTATCATTAGATCATTCTATCGCATACTAACATTTTATACATGGAGGTACTACTGCCCACATCGCACACGACACACTATTTGATTTGGTCTCATTTCCGATATAGTATAGAATTGAGCACAAAAGCGATGATTTAGAGCCATGAATGACACAATAAGGAGGATTTTCATCTTACTGTATCACTGATGATGCAGTCACGATACATATATACACATACATACATACATACGTTTATTTATTTATGTATATATATATATATATATATAAAATCTAAATCGAATTTTCCTTTTTGAAAATATTCATAGGAAACATTATGGAAATATAATATACGCGCTATATTTTTATGTAAGTACGTACAAGAGTGGATATATCTTTAAAATTTATTGTATTTTTTATCAAACGACATCAATTCATTCGATGTACGTGTTTTTTTTTATAAAATACAAAATAACTGTTGCATATATGTATACAAAGATAAAATAAATGTTTACAATTTTATCTTGGTACATGGCATATGCTTTTTTACATTAATATGCAAAAAATTGATTTCATAAATAATTTTATATATAGATATGCTATATATTTAATTAAAATCTTATTATTGAACAATTTATATAAAATAAACTAATATTTAGTCATTTTCATTAATTCAAAATAACTATGAAGTTTAAAATCATTTTGAAACAATAAAGTTCACAACTGTTTTACTTTATTATAAAATCCATTCTTACTCAAATAGTAATAATAGAATAATTTAATTTTTAATTACTTCTACGTATATTTCCTCATGTAATTTTTATATACTCATGTGACTGATAGTTTATTATATGTATTTATGTACAAATTAGGTACTTAATTCTAATTATGAAAAATATATGGTTTTTCAATAAATGTGTCAGAAATTTGACAGCTGGTAGCAGCCATGTTTGACTTTTTTTAAACTCATTTTGACATTTTAACTCAGTATAGTTTAACAAATTATCATGGAACGTTTAATACTTCGACAACGCTTTGAAATTGTAAAAACTTTAATAGACTTATTGAAACAAAAGTTTAATCAGTTCATTATTTCACGAAATGGACCCATCAATTAGCTACCAAAATCATGTGATCTAACTCCATTGAATTATTTTCAGTGGTTTTTATGTGAAATCATTGGTTTATACTGATAAACTGCAAACAACAGAAGCATTAAAAATAGACATTGAAAGTGTAATTCATGAAACTGGACCACAATTATGTAAAAGAGTGACTAAAAATTGGACTAAACGAATGCACAATGTCAAGCAAAGTCGTATTAGTCATATGAGTGAAATTTTATTGTCATTAATGCCATAGAATATGCTTAAAAATTAAAATAAATAAATAACTAATTAATTAAATACCTTTTATTTTATATTTGAATTTCAGAAGCGCTTATGAGAAAACCCTATAGATACATATTATTTCTTTTCTTTTTTCACATTACAACTTTCATAAGTCGTTTTACATTAATTAATTCTTTTACCTGTAACCTATCTCTTTATTATAAATGGATAATATTATATATACAATCTGTTTAAGAAGAACATGTGACCTATAATTATCATGAGCTCCTCTCAGTCTATTGCTGAATAAATGCTTCTGCCAAAATTTTCTACTTCAACTGATCCAATGCTTTCATCTTCCAGTCCATTACGACGAATTTCTTTATTTCTCTATCCCATCTATTCATGGGTCTCTTCTTGACCTTATATATCTAAGATTCCAATCAACGTATGGCCTGTAACTCCTATAATATGTATCTAGAATAAAAAAATCAATATTATTTATTATTATTTTTAACAAACTAAAATAGAATTATTTATTTTAAATGTTTTTAAAATTATTTTACAAAAATAATTAATATTTTTTTAAAAAAAATGTGTATAAAAACAGAATATATTCACATTTTATATAATTTTAATAATATTAGAATGTTCTTTTTTAAAATATTATTTATAAAATATTATGCAAAATAATTATTTTTACATAATTTAAGCAAAAAAATACGATTTGTAAAATCGTTTTATTATAAATTATCACTCCATAGTTCGAAAGAAAGAAGTAATTGTAACGAAGTACTAGTCATTATAGATTCACTGTATAAAATGAAGCATTGTTAAAAAAATATACTTATATTTATATATATATATATATATATATATATATACATATTATATATAAACTATTTTTAAATAAGAATAATAATTATTTTATTTTATCTACAAATTTAGCTTTATTAATTATTACATCTGGGTGACATTTAAAAATCTTATATACGAATATATATATATATATATATATATATATATATATATATATATATATATATATATATATATATATATATATATATATATATATATGTGCGTGTGTGTGTGTGTATATTAGATTTACAATAAAATTTTGGCTGTTTTTAAGTAAAAGGAAGTAATATATCTTCATATTGTTAATATTTAATTAACAAAATAATTTTCATTAATATTAATAATATCTTTCTATCTTGATAGAAGCTTTTAAATTCTTCTCGAATAAAATGGCTTATCCTTAGAAACTGAAAAAATCATTTAGTGTTTTTTTCACATTTCCACCTTTATTAATTTTTTCTATTAAAAAAAAAATTGTGGAACCTTGGTTGGAAGATACAATATCTGCAAAATATGCTGAATAACATAAAACCTTCCAACCAAGTTCCACTATTTTTGTAGATTGCTAAAGAAACATGTGATTGTACATTTTCATGTTGTAAGATAATTTGTTTCTTATTAACAAGAACAGTACGCTTTTTTAAGTTCATTATTAAAATTGTCCAATTATTGACAATTTTTATCAAAATTAATCATTTCTTTTGTCTCTAAAAGTTCATAATAAATTGATAATTTTATATCCTACCATATAGACAAATTCTCTTTATAACTCTTAAACTCACTTTATATATGAGCAGACAGGGTTATTCAGCTTAAAAATATACTGTTTTCCTTACTAAATTTTTATATATAATACACTTTTCATTTGCAGCTATGGTCGTTTCGGAAATTCTTCATTTTTGTTGCATGAAAGTAGAGACAAATAAACAGTTACATGATTTTGGCTACTTCTAGCAATAAATTCATGTATTATCCATCTTGCATATTTCTATACAAATCCAAACTCTCAGACGTGATCTAAAACTGTTTGTTGAGTTATATTGAGCTTTTCTGGTAACTCTGATGTGAATAAAAATGAGTGTTCTTCCAAAATATTAAAAAGAATATCATCATCGATTATAGAAAGTCTTTTAGAGCATGATTTTCCTCTAAGTTCTTTAATGTCCTTTCAGATACTGCATTTACTATAAAAACTTTTAATAAATTTATATATTCTTCTGCATATAAGATTATTTCCTTGTTGATATTTGTAAAATAGACAGTGCCATAAATGAACTTTATTGACAGATATTTTCGTTCACTATTTATTAGTAAATACCATTAATAAAACATTTATTTCAGTGCATGTTTAAAGGCACTAGTAATAAAATATAATTTTAAGAAATGAGTCATATATGGATGATTTTTTAATTGTGATTAAAATTAAAAATTGTTTCAATGTAAATTTCTATCACGCTTGAAAAAAACAACCAATACCTTCCATTAAAATACTTTTCTACTTACTTTAAATAATTTTACGCTACGTAGACAAAACTTTTCGGTATATATAAAGTTTTCAAAATAATATTTTATACTAAATTAACTTTTATTTAGCTTTTGATTAAATTTATTTCACTAAAAAAGCTATTAAAATAATATTTTTTTATACTTTTACATTATTTATTTTTCTCCTTTGTTAGTTAGAATTTTATTTTAAATAAAATGTATTTTATTTCTTTTTATAACAAAAATTTGAAATTGTTAAATAAACATTATATTTTGTTTAATATATGGTGATCCAAATGAGACTGAAAGATGGTAAAAAATAATAAATGATAATAAGTAAGTTAATGTATGTCTAAACCCTTCAGTCTTATTTGTACCATCCTATATATGGATTGCAGCAACAATTTTTGTACAAAATATTATTAATAATTATAATCTATAAAAAAATCATTATTAACTATTTTTAAATATAGTAAATTTATCAGAATTAATTAAAACTGAACTTAAACAATCAGTAAATTATAAGAAATAACTTCTAATGTTTAGTAATTAATTTCTTATATTATTTTTTAAACAAAAATTAAATTCCTAAATTTGCTTATTTATATCTAATATTAATTTTTATTTTCGTGAAAGAACTTCTATAAACTTTTAAATTAAATTTTAAATTTAATAAATATTTTTTGAAAATCGACAATATTAATTTTGGTATTACACAATAATTCCATTTTCTATCTTTTTCAATTTACTTCGTAAGTACGACAAAAAATAAATATAAAATTTCCTTCTTAAAAAATATTTTCATTTAAAATTTTAATAAAGCATCATACTTTCTATTAAAATAAGAAAAAACTTGATCATTAGAGTATCTCATACAAAAATCTAAAAAAGTCCCTCTGGCTATTACTGACGTTATTTGATTTCAATAAACTTCCGCTCTCTTCTGAAAACAAACAAAACGCTTCCTTATTAATATAGGTTCATATCTGGAGGTAGTATATCTGATTCGAGTACCAACATAAAGTTTATATTGTGATCTTATACTACAATCCATCCCCTTACCAACAATACGGCAACTATATTAATTCAAACCTAATACAGTTGTGAAATGGTGATTCTGTCAACGGGTACATGGTAAGGGTTGGTTGCGGGAAACACCCATTTAGTATTTAAAATCATACCGTCAGCGTTATATATTACGCTACGGGTACACTTTGAAATCAGTAGCATAGTCTGCTTCGCGGTTTATGCATACGCCATACCCATTCCACTGAAAATCTCCCCCAATGTGGATTCAATGACGTGTATCCTAAACTCAAACTGTAATATACTACTTCAAATACACCCCCATGCATATATACTGTACCAAAGATATTGAAAGACCGTGTAGAATAGAATATCATATATCTATATATATGAAAAAAGTTTTTTGTAATGAATATTCTCTCCTCAGATTGTTTTATAAAGCTTATATTGAAAATTCAGTAAATTATTTATTTAATTTATCAAGGACAAAAAAAAAATTTATATCAATATTTATTTTGATACGTTGACAAATTTATTTTAAAACATATGACTAAGTTTTATAATAAAGCGCTCTGACGAGGATAGTATAACTATTGAAATGCATATCAGTGAACAAAATGAACAATAAGTGATTATTGAACAATTTTATAAACTCTTATGGTATTGAGGATGAGTAATTAATTTGTGTTAAACTTATATTTGTATTTTACTTTTTGCGCACGTCTTTTAATCTAAAAAAATTTTGTTTAAATTTAGTGGGTGGTCAGTTTTCCTCCACCCACAATACTCACCAGACTTGTCACCATCCAATTATCATCTTTTTTGATCGCTGCGGAACGCTTTAATGGGTACAAATTTCTCAAATAATAAAGTATTTTTTCTAAAACCATCGGAATTTTATTTAAAAGGCATAGAAGAGCTATATCTAGCAAATGGCAATAAGTCATTTCAAACAATATTGAATACATAATTGATTAAAGTACAATTGGTGTTTTTTATTAAACATTAAAGTAGGCATGCAAATCCGGATATTATTTATAACTCAACCCCATATTACGTTTTTGTGTTTTTTATTTCTATGCTAAAGAACTGTGTTTTGGTTGTATGCTTATTCTCTATATACCATATTTTATAATTATATTTTTTAAATTATTATTTACGGTAATTCAAAAAACTGACCAAACTTGAAATCATTGAACTATTGGACTATTGCCTGAATTTATTATACAAAAACTTTGAAATCTTTAAAAGCATTGGATTCATTGTTAAATCAACTCTATGTGTTAAAATAACCACCGGTGGCCTAGAAAACTCATTAATCTGGCACCCTAGATATCCCCACAATGCAACATTTTTGATAATCGACTATATTGATAAAAAAATTATTTAATTTTAAAATATTTTTTGAAAAAAGTAATTAAATTAAAATTGTTTATATTTGACTTATAATATTTGAAAAAATTAAATTGGAAAGAATATTAATTTAAAACTGATAAATTTTTATAAATAGGTATTGGTAAAAAATTGAATTGTCTTTATTTATTAATTATATTATTAGTTTTTTACAATTTAATAATATAAAAAAAAGCTTTCACAGTATATGAAAATAAAACTATTTATTTTTCATAAACTTTATTAAATAAATTTTATATTTTATTTGGATATACTATTATACTATGAAAAATCGATATTTCTACATGTACAGATTTAGATATCAAAATTAAAATAAAATTGTAGTAATCATATAAAAATAATAATAAATAATATTGTAAAAATTAAAATTAGTTATCACCATAACACCACAATAAATTAGTTAATGTTCAATAATTACTTATTGTTCACTTTATTTGTTAATAACAACGAGATTTATATATATAAACAAACAACTTAGATTTTATAACGTGGTAATCTGATGATGTATAAGGTCATCGAAATATAATGCCTAGATTTGTTTTTTATTAAAAAGAAACTATACACATGTTTCCTTATATACCACCCTATACACATGTTTCTTGTTAATAAAACACAAATCTAGGCATCACATTTGGATAACCCTATATAATATTCTTATTGAAATACGCAAACCTATCGTTATTATGAACAAACAAAATTAATAATACGAGGTTGTTTGATAAGTCCGTGTAAAAATAAAAACTGCTTCATTTTTTTGAATAAATCGTTTTTATTTTTCAACATAGTCTCCTTTTAGGCTTATACACTTCATCCAACGCTGCTCTAGTTTGTTGATCCCTTCCGAATAATAGGATTTGTCCAAGTCTGTAAAATAGTCATTCGTTCCTGCAATCACCTCCTCGTTCGAATAAAATCTTTTTCCCGCGAGCCATTTCTTCATATTAGGGAACAAATAATAGTCCGATGGAGCCAAGTCTGGAGAATAGGGGGATGTGAAACGATTTGGAACCCTATTTCCATTAGTTTTGCGGCCACAACTGCTGAGGTGTGAGCTGGTGCGTTGTCGTGATGAAAGAGGACTTTTTTGTGGGCTAATCGGGGACGTTTTTCTTGCAACTCGGTTTTCAAACGATCCAATAACAATGAATAATATGCACCTGTAATGGTTTTACCCTTTTCCAAATAGTCGATAAAGATTATTCCTTGCGAATCCCAAAAGACAGTCGCCATAACCTTCCCGGCCGAAGGAATTGTCTTCGCCTTTTTCGGAGCAGATTCCCCCTTGATAACCCATTGTTTAGACTGCTCTTTGGTCTCAGGAGTGTAGTGATATATCCATGTTTCATCTACAGTGATGAAACGACGTTTAAAGTCCTGCGGATTTCGCTGAAACAGCTGCAAACCGTTCTTGCAACACTTCACACGATCTCGTTTTTGGTCGATCGTGAGCAATCGCGGCACCCACCTGGCGGATAGCTTTTTCATGTCCAAATGTTGGTGCAAAATATTATGTACCTGTTCACACGAGATGCCTACAGCACTAGTAATCTCACTCACTTTCACTCTTCTGTCATCCATCACCATATCATGGATTTTATCAATGATTTCTAGAGTGGTGACCTCAACAGGGCGTCCAGAACGTTCAGCGTCTCTTGTGCTCATATGGCCACTCCGAAAATTTTGAAACCACTTATAAACCGCACTAATCGAAGGTGCAGAGTCACCATAATGTTTATCAAGCTTCTGTTTAGTCTCCTGAGGCGTTTTGCCTTTAATTAAGTAGTGTTTAATCAACACGC
Organism: Neoneuromus ignobilis; assembly: GCA_029203775.1. NCBI lineage: Eukaryota > Metazoa > Arthropoda > Insecta > Megaloptera > Corydalidae > Neoneuromus > Neoneuromus ignobilis. The sequence continues at coordinate 44,782,972 of CP092090.1, forward strand.
GAAATTCTCTTTCGTCCATTATTTGACAATCACTCGATTTCCTTGATTCCAACGATTGTCAAACACAAAGGAATAGACCGATATGGCTGAAACTTGATGTGTGTTCTTCCAAGAGGTGCTACTAATTAAAAATAACCTCGATATTCACCAGTGGTGCCATCTTTCGGAATTTACACGGACTTATCAAACGACCTCGTAAATCATTAATGAATGTCATAATTTTCATTATTGATTAAAACATTTGTTGACTATTTAACAAACAATAATAGTAACATACCATGAAGGGATGTTTTTAAATTAATAAAGTATGTAATTTTGTAGCCATTAATGATATTTAAATAAGTATTATATTTTTAACAAAAACCTTTAATAAACTCTGTTTTCCAAAACATTATACAACAATATTACTTTAAAGATAAATTATAATTTAAATAAATCCTTTTCTATTGTGAAATTAAAAATTACTTTTATTTTATTTTAAGATTTGTCGATGCCAAATATTTTTATTTAAAATATTATATTAATTTTTCAGTTTTGATTTTTCAATCAAAATAAAAAGTTTTATAATTTTTTTTTTATAAAGTCTTTTTCAAGTCAAATATCCTTTTCGAACAGTCTATATATTTATAACTCTTTACAAATTCGCAGTCGGCAATATATCAGTACGATGGTCTTCAAACAGTCTGCAGGCTATCTCTATTTAGCCGATTGCCAAAGCGTACCGACGTTCCCCCACTCGTTGGGATCACATTTTACAACTCCAATAAACACGGAATGCGATATATTGCAATATATGACAAATAAAAAGTTTGAAACGTTATAAAAGTTACGTCGTATTTTATTAACAAAAGTTGAGTGATATTATACCATTATTACCAATAGATTTTTATATACATACATAAATGCATATTGATTTATATATATATATATATATATATATATATATATATATATATATATATATATATTACTTCATCATTAAAAAAATATCGAAAAAAAAAAAACAGAAAATAAAATATCGATTTAGAAAAAACAGTCGTAGGTATAATGAAAAAAAACTGGAAGAAGAAATTAAATGAAAATCAGCTTAAAATAATTAAATTGGCTTTCAAAAAATCAGAGCTTATATAAATCTACTACTAAGCGAAAGCAGCATCAAATATTACCGGTTGGTTCTTAAATATTTCGGAGACTTTTTTTCTGTCCACCACTAATATTTTGTAATTATCATCTCTACTATAGTGTATATAATTTTATCTCTTTACCTTTGATGGTCTCTTTCTTGATTTTCTTTTATCTCTTGATGTCAATTCCATAATGATTTTAGTTTATCTATTGTCTTTTTACCTAGTTATGTACCCTGTTCTTGTCCATTTTAATGATTTTATTTATTCTTTTTTATCCATTACTTTTGTCTGTTTTCGTATATATTATATTATTAAAGGTTTTCCGAAGAGATTTTGAGCAATCTTTTTTCTATACTTTGTTGGATTATCAAGCATTTTTGTATCATTTGTACGTTCATTAACTAATTTTTATAATCCCTAAGTACAAGTAGGTAATACATTGGTTATATCTTTGTTCATATATAGGGTCATCCAAATGTGACGTCTAATTTTTGTTTTATTAAAAAGAAAAATGTGTATAAGGAAAACATGTAGGCAGTTTCTATTTAATAAAATATAAATCTAGGCGTCACATTTGGATGACCTCTCTCTCTCTCTCTCTCTCTATATATATATATATATATATATATACGAGAGTTGTTTGATAAGTATGGTAAAAAAGAAAAACTAAATTAAAAAATTTAATTAAATTATTTTTTTTATTAAATTAAACAATAAATAAATTTACCATACTTATCAAACGACCATCGTATATATATATATATAGAGAGAGAGAGAGAGAGAGAAATATAGAGTCCCAAATGAGACTAAAGCATAATAAAGAATACCAAATTATAGTAAGCAAGTAAATGTATGTCTAAATTCTTCAGTGTTATTTGTGCCACCCTATATATATATATATATATATATATATATATATATATATATATATATATATATACAAAAAATATTTTTATTTTTTACAAAGAATATTTATTATTCATCAATTTTTATTTTCCTTCAAAGTAACGGATATAATGCACTTGTGCCAACACTTTTTCCAATCCTCAAAGCATTTCAAAAAATCATTTTTTGTGATCTTGTTCAGCTCCTCTTTCGATGCCGTCTTTATTTCCTCAATCGTTGCAAAACGCCGTCCTTTCATGGGCCTCTTCAGTTTCAGGAACAAGAAGAAGTCACAGGGGGCCAGGTCTGGGGAATACGGTGCCTGCGGCATCATTAGTGTGTTGGTTTTAGCCAAAAATTCGCGCACAAGCAACGATGTGTGAGCAGAGGCGTTATCATGGTGCAAAAGCCAATTTTTGTTCTTCCACAAATTCGGACGTTTCTGGCGGATTGCTTCGCGCAAATTGCGCATAACTTGCTGGTAATATTCCTTATTTACTGTTCTACCCTATGGTAAGAACTCATGATGCACCACGCCCCTGCAATCAAAGAAAACTGTAAGCAAAACCTTCACATTTGATCGAACTTGGCGTGCTTTTTTTGGTCTTGGTGATCCGGAATGCCTCCACTGGGACGATTGAGTCTTAGTTTCGACGTCATAACCGTATACCCATGTTTCGCCACCTGTTATGACCCTGTCGAGTAAATCTGGGTCGTCGTTGACGTCATTCAATAGCTCTTGGGCGATGCTCATGCGACGGTTCTTTTGGTCAAAATTTGGCAATTTCGGAACAAACTTCGCTGACTCACGTCTCATGTCTAAAACACCCGTTAAAATTGATTGACACGAACCAAACGAGATGCCAGTATCATCAGTAATTTCTCTAATGGTAATTCGACGATTCCCCAACACTATTTTCTTCACTTCTTCAACGTTCTCATCAGTTGTTGACGTGCTGGGGCGTCCAGAACGAGGTTCGTCGTTGGTGTCTTCTCGGCCTTCTCGGAAGAGTTTATACCACTTGTGAACATTTTTTTGGCTTAAAGTAGACTCATCGTATGTCACTTTCAACATTTCAAGTGTTTTGGAACACTTGATTCCATTTTTCACACAAAATTTAATGCAAACTCTTTGATCCATGATTTTCGACAGCGGAAAATCGTGGAGCCTGCAAAACACTTCTAACTTTTATGCTTCTCACCAACAAACTAAACATGCTACATAGCTGAAATTTGGAACATATATTCGAGACGAGTGTACCAACATAACCAAATAAAAAAATCGAACGGATGTAGCCCGCTAAATTTCAAAATTCACCTTACTTTTTAATCACACCTCGTATATATATATATATATATATATATATATATATATATATATATATATATACAAAAACAAGAAGAAACCACATATAAACAATAATTATTGAATATGAAACCAAGAAATGTAAAAACATCCAAGAAAAGCTTTGAATAGACAAGATCAAAACCTGAGAATGTTCATCGTTGTGGAATGGAAGAGAAAACATTGATCGCTAGATACAACATTTTTGATAAAATCATTCATCTATTAGTAGGTAGAAACAGACTCATGATAATAACACATATATACACACATACGTACATACTTGCATACATACATACATATATTTATATATATATATATATATATATATATATATACAGGTAACCCCCCTATAACATGGAATTCCTCCAACACGGTTCGAGAATTAGGAGAAATCCCCGTATAACACGACATTCTTACAACCCGGTTTATGAACTGGGGAGTAGAACTTACAAGTTTCTAGAAGGAAAAAGATTTGATGATTTAAATCTTGAAGATATTCAAGAATAACTGGTGGAAGAAGAGGCAGATGAAGCAAATTTAGTGAAAATGAAAACTGAAATAATCCAAAATAATTCAGAGAAGTAAAATGCAGAAGTTCCAAAATTTTTCCTAAAAATCATTAAGAAAGAACTAAACTTAGCCGAACAATTAATGTTCTATTTTATAAATGTAGATCCTTCCACTGGAAAAAATACAAAATTTATAAAATACAAGAGAGAATTTCACAAATACGTAGCTCCATACAACGAAATTTATAAAGATCTCTTAACTAAGATCAAACAAACAAAAATAACATTTTTTTACATAATAGTAGAGTAAAGAAATCAAGATGTTGCAGAATAAATCTTATAAGATGAGGATATTTTGCCAAAAAGAAAACACCTTCGTTTAATCGTACTTAGCAGTGATGAAGAAGAAAACATTATGTAATATTAATATGCAATACTTTGTATCATTTTTTTTGATGCACATTTTTCTCTTAGTTAAAAATAGAAAATAGTCCAGAAATTAAAAAAATCTTTTTTTTGAGTCATAATATATTTATAAATATATATAGGGTCATCCAAATATGACGTCTAGATTTGTGTTTTATTAAGGGGAAAAATATGTAAAGAGTGGTGTATAAGGAAACATGTGTATAGTTTTTTTTTAATAAAACATAAATCTATACGTTATATTTTGATGACTCTCTCTTTCTATCTTTCTCTCTCTCTCTGGTTATATATATATATATATATATATATATATATATATATATATATATCAAATATTTTATATTTATACTTTTATAAAATTTCATCATTTCTACTATTTATCTTTTATAAAACCATTGATTCTTTTTTCAATATAATATTCTTTTTATTTATCAAAAAACATGTGTCTCTTAACAATAAATCGGTATTGAACTGTATTATCATTAAAATAAAAATAACAATGTTCGTATTTTATTTCTTCAGTCGGTATGAAATGAAGACGGTCCTGATTTCGACACGTCTATAGATGAAACAAGATACAACAATGCTGCTAACACATTCGCGAAACGAGTTACTTTTCTTAAAATCTTATCGCACGCCCGAACTGCCGAGAACAACACAACAAATGAATCAGAGATTGCACGCTTTTGTATCGATCGGGAATCGTATCATCTGAAAGCCTATGTCTGTCTTTTCTCGTTCAGTTTCATGATCAATTTAAACGATGGCGTTGCTAGCCTTTATTGGAAACCGTTCGCAAATTAGTTGGAAAAATTCGTTTTATTTTATTTTTATTCTTTTTCTCATTTCACATGTCTACATGTCAGTATCTGTTCATAAACTCAATGCTCCGATTCGAATTAAATTGGAAACCAGTAATTTTACAGTTCGATGAATTAAATGATATGTCGATTATGATTATCATCCATACAAATAATAATAAGAGAGAATAAATAAATCTATTTTTTTAAAAAATACGAATTTATAACTTTATGTCCATTTTATATATATATATATATATATATATATATATATATATATATATATATATATATATATATTTATATACATGAGGTTGATTTAAGTAGAAACAAGAATTTGATTCTATAAATTTTATTTATAATTCAATAGAAATATTTTATATAAATATTTGACAATAAAGTCCCCCTTCGATTGCAATTTATTTCTTCCATCTTTGTGGATACTTTTTGATTTTATTTCCAATTTTTTTCGTTTGGTTAAACTAACTTTTCACAGATTCAGTGTCCTCAGTGATCTTAATTCTTTCAGTGACCCAAACAAATGATAATCATATATCAAATCAGAGTTGTGTAATGATTGAGAAAAAAATATCCCATCTGAATAGACCAGGGGCGACCAAACTTTTAGACGTTGGGGGTGACTTTTTTGGTGAAAGTGTACCTGAGAGTGATTACGTTTTTTTAGAATGTACTTACGAATTGGCAACTTTTTTTCTAGAAGACACGAACTAACGAAGACATTTTACTATGACTACTATTAAATTACCTATAAATAATTATTTTCTAAAACTGGTCGTGAATTTAAAAAAATTCAAGAAAATGTAGAAAAAAAAGAAAATTATTGTTTTAGAATTGTATTAAAATAATTTAGGTGCAAATTTTACAAAAAAATAATTACAAAGTAAAAAAAGAATAAAAAAAATAGATTTTTTTATTTTGATGACACTTGGCATTGTATAGTTTCGGCAAGTTTATCAAAATTTAGTTCGTATGAACTTAAACTAATTCTTAAACACGATTCCAAATGTAGATCCTATAATTGTGACTTATGTTTAGTTATTATCGCATTCATGCAGGAAAATGCTGATTCTCACAAATATGTTGAACCAAAAAATGCATTGAAATATGAATTTATCACTATAATTTGTCAATGTTCACGTCAGCTTCCTGGGCGACTTCCAAAGGCCTTGCGGTCGACATCTTGGCCGCCCCTGGAATAGACGGCGAGTTGTTATGGTTAAAAATAACATGTAAAAACGAGCATTATATTGAGAAAATCAAACTGAATCTTGCCTTTTTCTTCTTTTATAACAGATTAGAACATTTAAAACTTCATTAAAAGTAGTAATTGGCTCAAAAAATCTCTTCAGTTTTCAAAATGTTGTTAGGGTTAACAGAGTTTCCTAGTCGCCGAGCGTGAGGATCATTTTTCACACGATGTCTGACTTCATGATTCATTTCACAACACTATTTGGTACTTCTTAATCATACTCCGTAACAACAATTAACTGATGAGATAACAAAGACGGGAATCATTACAGTTCTCAAACTTAAATATGTGCATAACAGCACAAATTAATTAGGATAAAAAACAGAGCAAAATTCTCATCAATAAAACACTTATATAGGGTTTTTTCTAAACGTGATAGAACTTTAAATTGAATCTCTATCAAAAGTTGTGTATCTAACCTAAAAACACACTTTATATATACATGTATTTATATATATATATATATATATATATATATATATATATATATATATATTTATATGAAGGTATGATAAAGGTGTTTTTTTAAGTTACATAAAACTTTCAATAGGGATTCAATTTAAAGTTATATCACGCTTAAATAAACATCTTTATTTCAAAATAAAATATTTTTAATAAAATAAATAATTCAAATAAGTTACAACTACTTATATCTCTTAATGGTAATAAATAATATAAATTATAAATAATTATATCAAATGAAGAATTGCATTTATTTAATATACAAGTTTAATTAATATAAAGTATTAAAAGGTTTTATATAATTTCTATCTACATTTATAAGTTAGGATCCTAATATTATTTTTTTATATGTTAAAATAAGCAAGATCCATTTATAAATATATTTTTTAATTCAAATATATTTTAAGTAGACCAAAATAGTGAAATTATATTTTTTTTGATATCAATTATTTTAAATAAATTAATTTTCTGAATGTTATTGTATATGAATATAATAAAATTATACGTACCGTACTAAAATAATTTATGTTATAATGCATTTTTAATTGTGAGAGATATTTGGTTGGCTTAATTTAACATTTTAAATTTATTTGCCTTAATTTTCAATTTTTATACATTGAACTGACTCATTATAAAAACAGATAATCAGTTATTTATAATAGTGATTAATTATAATAATGATTAGTTCAATCTTTCTAATAAATAAACAAGCATGAAAAGCTCATTAATCCATTTTTAAAAATATAGCTTTCTACAGTTAGTACTTTTAAAAATCAAATTAAGAATAGTAAAATATATTAATATAAAAACTCTACCAAAATTGAAACCTCTGCCTTCAATCTTAAACAGGCACATTATTATTATTATTATAATTATAGTACATTGATTTTCATGTAAAAATGTTGATTTTTAAAAAACAAAATAATACATTTTGAATTATTTTAGTAAATGTATTTAATATAAAATCTGAGATACTAATAATTGTGTTTCTATATATATAACATACATAGTCATCATCATCAACTTCTTTCTAACCACTGCTGCATAGCTTTCCACTTCGACAAATTCAATTTCTTTCTCCTCTAGTCCTTTCTCTCTCTCTCTCTCTCTTTGTGTGTGTGTGTGTGTGTATATAACAAATTAAAAATGTAATTAAATTAAACAATTACCATACTTATCAAACGACCCTCGTATATACATACATACATACATATAAAGTTGTTTTTTTAAGTTAGATAGAACTTTCGACAGGGATTCAGTTTAAAGTTCTATCACTCTTAAAAAAAACACCTATATATGAATATATGTGTGAATGTGTATACGTAATTGTATATATATATATATATATATATATATATATATTATATCTATATAAAATTACTAAAAAATGCAATAAAAATGATAGTATATCAAGAATTAATTAACGAACCTCCGATATTTAAAAAATCTCCTGTTGTAAAAAAATAAAGTATTCATCTTCTATCATATCTCATAAGTTTTCTAGACTATACAACTTTCTAAATATGTTTTATATTTTATAAGAAAATTTAAATAAAATAAATTAAGTGAAAGTAAAATATTTCTCCTTATTTAATAAATTAATTAATCTCATTTTATATACATATTTAACTAATTTAGAATTTTAACTATATTTAGAAAAAAAATAAAAATGCAATATATATATAATATTATGTAAATTGCAATTTAGTAGTGTAATTTACTTTAATTAAAATTAGAATTGTTGAAAAAATTATTTAATTATATTTTTATCAAAAAAGGTATACTTCATAAATATTTAATAAAATATTTATATAAATAAAAAATAAACATATATACTATAAAAGTGCTTATATATATATATATATATATATATATATATACACACATATATACACACATATATATATATATATATATATATATATATATATGCTATTTGAGTATTTTGTCTCTTACAATCATTATACAACTTTCATATAAAAATATTTTTTCTTTTAAAAAGTTTGAAAGAACTTTATCGCTAATTTTTCTCAGTATCGATAAAAGTATACCTCGTTAAATTATTGAAGAACAATACTTTTGTTCTTTCACTGGAAATATTAACAAAAAAAAGGGCAAAAGAAGCGACAAATAAATTAGTATGTATGATGAATATCGGAATAGTACTATGTTACACCATATTTGAGGGAGGACGCCTCTTTTCGATTCATTTTGACAATACAATCGAATGAAGTACAATAAATTAAACCTAATCAAAAATCAATTATCATCAGTATGTAGGTCGTGAAGTTAAGCGCCACTACGCTTCCGCTCTCACACATACACCCTGCCGTTTTCTTGCCAGTCGGTGTCGATCTATGACATTGACGTTTCAGGTCCGGATCATTTTTTATTGCCATTTTAATATTACGCACTTGTTAAAAAGTAGGAATTTCAAATACAATTACTCTCATACAAACGCATATATTTATATCTATTTCGAAATTTGTTTAATAATTTTCAAAATCATTCCAACATAACAATTCTGACATTTACAATAATATTATACAAACTTTTTTTAACAATAGAAAGAATAACTCGTATATTATAACACAAAAGAAATATATTAAACTATATTCAATATTGTTATAAATGAATAAAACTCAAGTTAAGATCTTTTTAAATTTCCAGAATTATCTCTATTATATTTTATTATATTTAAAAAATATATAATTAATATAAACATAGATGAACATATATAAGTTATACAAATAATACACAAAAACGTGTGTGTGTATATATATATATATATATATATATATATATATATATATATATATATATATATAATATACACTGGTGAATAAAAATCACTTTCTTATTTTGAAAAATCATATTTTTTCTTTTAATAATTATTCAAAAACAAAATTAGAAAGTTAATTTTGGTCCATCTGTATATTTGTATTTGTCAATTTATCTATATATATATATATATATATATATATATATATATATATATATATATATATATATATATATATATATATATATATATTATATATATATATATATATATATATATATATATATATATAGTATCTCCCTTCCGCCTTCTGGTCTTTTGAATTTCGCAGCTATTTAAAAAAAAAAAAAAAAAAAAAAAAGCGGAAGGGAGATACTTGCCAACCTAATATATAATATATATATATATATAAAGATCGTTTGATAAGTATGGTAAAAAGTAAGAAAAATTAAATTGAGAAATTTAATTAAATTAAACAACAAATGAATTTACCATACTTATCAAACGACCCTCGTATATATATATATATATATATATATATATATATATATATATATATATAATTAAATTGACCCATGAATATATTGGAGAGATACATAAGAAAATTCATTAATGTTCAGTAGGAGAATATAAAATAACTGAAAGTGAAAAGTTTTGAAAAAAGCTCTTTTTTAGTGATAAACAAAATTAAGTTGATGATGACAATCATAATATGTGAAAATTATATTAAAGAAAATCTTCAATCACTATTTTATTTTTACTTACAATAATTTAATAAATGATTTATATTAACACAAATACATTTTATATTTCACACATATTTTCTTTTCATTGTTACTTTATTTTTTTATTTTTAATTGTTATAATAATTTATGTAAAGTAAGACCAATTAGTAATTATTTTAAAGTTAATTAGTACTAAAACCAATTTTTTTATTCCGAATTTATTAACAATTACTTATTTTTTTATTATTCTAAAATAAAAAAAATTTTTAAAATAAATCTTACAATCTATTTTATAGAAAAAATATTTTTTTTGTAAAGTATATTTTTACACACTCACACATACACACAAGATATATATATATATATATATATATATATATATATATATATATGTATGTAAATAAATAAGTACAAATTATAATTGTTTAATAGCTTTGAAGAAAAATTATATACATTTAGAGGATCAATGTTCAAAACAAACAAAAAAATAAAATATCTGGAAAAAATTAAACTACATGTTGATGAATTATGATTAGAAATGAAGTCAAGATTCAAAGTAGTATGGTAAGATTTGTATGAATAATATTAGGTTGGCAAGTATCTCCCTTCCGCCTTCTGGTCTTTTGAATTTCGCAGCTATGTACAAAAAAAAAAAAAAAGCGGAAGGGAGATACTTGCCAACCTAATATATTGTAATATGGAACTAATTTTCTTCAAAACATAAGCACATACAATTTATAAATCCTATTTTTCTCTATCTAAATATAAATAAATGATAGAACAACAAATATTGAAAACTTTTATTAGTAAATTTCTCGTATAAAATAGTTAACTACAACATATATATTGTATAAAAATGACTAAAAATGTTAAAAATAAAAGCACTGTACTAAATTTAGTATTTCTTTGTTTAATAAACATGTATAAAGATAATTTTTCACAAGAGATTGAAATTATTATAACCTTTTTGTATTAAAATTATACGTATATTGCAAAAAAAATAAAAAAATATATTTTTCTTTAACACTAAAGTATTAAAATAGAATATGATGATACAGACAAGGTTAAAAAAATCTGAGTTCATATACGAACAATTTATTTACATATTAAGATTCAAATTTTCTATAAAGCAAATATTTTCCTCAAATTAATCTTGATTCATGTATTGTTCTGGAATTGTGGCTGATTCACTTTAATACAATGAATTTTAACCCCATCATCATTATGATTATAAAATAAAGTGTTCAATAATTACTTACTGTTAACTTATTGTTTAGAAATATGTCGGTTGATGCACATTTCGATGGCAACGCCATCATCGTGAGAGCCTTTCTGTTAAAATTTTTAATTCCTTTTTTTGTATAAGTACATTAAAATTTATAAAACAATACTATTATAAAAAAATCGAAATATTATTAAACATTATAAATGTTTTTGTCTTTATAATAATCATTTTAAATAATATTTTTCACAAACTTTTATTTTGTCTTCTATACAAAATATAGTAAATAATAAATATAACGGTCGTTGCGAAAACTTTGACACTTTGAAATTCCAAATATTAATTATTTCGATCATAGAATAAATTGATCTTAGTTAAAATATTATTTATTGAAATAGGAGAAAATCATTTTATTAATATTCAATGGACGTTGTATAAACCTGAGTAAAAGCATCTCTATTATTTTTATTATATATATATATATATACACTCTTACATTTCATTCGTAATAATAAAGTGGAAGAAAAAGGCATTGGACAATTAAAATGAAACGTTTTGAAAAAGGCCATAATACTGTAATGAATAGAAAGAGGATGATTATGATGGCCTTATATTATATATATATATATATATATATATATATATATATATATATATATATATGCATACATACACACACATACACATATACATCACCATCATAATTAAAACTTATATTAACTTAGTGGTAGGCGAAAGCCTCATCGAATGTTAGTAAGTTTTCTTTAGTGTTTTTCGAAGTATTTCCACTTTCGTCTACCTATTGTCTTTTATCTCTTTTTTGGTCTCCTTTTATCTCTTGGAGTCCATTTTATAATAATTCTTATCCACTTATTATTTTCTATTCTTATTATGTACCGTATCCATATCCATTATATTAATTTTATTTTTCCAAATATATCAGTTACTTTTGTTTGTTCTCATATCCATTAACAATTCTTAAAGAAGCTCGTAATATAATCCTTTCAATGTCTTATTATATTGTTAAAAAAAGTAATTTCATTTTTGCGTTCAGTATTCAAATTTCCGATTCATAAATACAGACTAGTAGCACACATTGGTTATATGCTTTTCGCTTCAAACTTAATGGTACTGTGCTCTATATTACATTATTCATCCATCAATATGCTGCCCACGCTGAGCTGATTCTTCACTTAATTTCCAGCCATAGATCAATATCATATAGTATTATTCTAAGTATTTTATTTCCTCAACTTGTTCCAAACAATGGTCCTATAAATGTATTGTATATCTTCTTTTTCTATAAAGCTGTTAAACGTAATTTTAGTTATATATCTATATATATATATATATATATATATATATATATATATATATATATATAGATATTATAATAATAATTGGTAGTTTGTTTAAAAATAGTTCAACAAATTTCAGAAATTATCATTAAAATTTTTGAATATTAAAAATAATTAAAATATAATCAACGTACTTTAATATATTTCAGTTAATATATATATATATATATTATATTGGCAAATGGCAAATCTCCCTTCCGCCTTCTGGTCTTTTGAATTTCGCAGCTATGTACAAAAAAAAAAAAAAAAAAAAAAAAGCGGAAGGGAGATACTTGCCAACCTAATATATATATGTATATATATATATATATATATATATATATATATATATATATATAAAAAAGTATGTATATATAATCAATAACTGGTATTTTATTTAAAAATATTTTTTCAAATTTTAGAAATTATTATTATAATTTTTGAATGGTAAAAATATTTAAAATACAACTGATCTACTCTAATTTATTTTAATTAACATATGTATTTATGTTTGTATGTACATATGTAATTATTTATTTATGATGTACATATGTATGTATTTATGTATGTATGTATGTAGGTATGTATGTATGTATGTATGTATGTATGTATGTATGTATGTATGTATGTATGTATGTGTGTGTATGTGTGTGTATGTGTGTGTGTATGTGTGTGTATGTGTGTGTATGTGTGTGTATGTGTGTGTATGTGTGTGTATGTGTGTGTATGTGTGTGTATGTGTGTGTATGTGTGTGTATGTGTGTGTATGTGTGTGTATGTGTGTGTATGTGTGTGTATGTGTGTGTATGTGTGTGTATGTGTGTGTATGTGTGTATGTGTATATGTGTGTATGTATGTATGTATGCATATAAGATATTCTTACTTTATTATACGTAAATTTTAATTCTTTTAGTTTTTATAGTTTTGTGTTGATCTCATTCTTTATGATATATCTTCATGACACCCCTATAGGCAAACACACTCAACAACAGTTACGTGTCCTCTTATTAATCAATACTTTATTAAAAATAACACAAATTTATATAAAATTAATTCTTATCTATATATTTGACCAGTTATGAAATTTTGAAATAATAACTTCAAGTGAATACATTAAAAAGTATAATTTTTTATTAAAATATAGAGTCTTCCAAATGTGTTGCCAAGATTTGTATTTTATTAAAAAGAAACTATACACATATTTTCTCTATACACATGTTTTTTTAATAAAGCACAAATCTAGGCGTCACATTTGAATGATCCTATATAAATTCAGAACTATATATTTCAGATCACATTTATATGACCCTATATAATAAAAGACTATTTATGATAAGAATATTAATTCAGATACAAACTACTATATTATTTTATATTATTCCATTTTTCCTTATTTATCAATTTTTATATAACTCTTTATAAATAAATTATCAAAACAAATATTTTATTTTAAACAAAATCATATTAAATACGTTTTGTTCACTTACAAAACTGTCTTCTTGAAATTATACTTTCAATATGACAGTTTAATCAATATATAATAAATAATAAAACCTATATTTTTAGAAAATCTATACACTTAATTTCACACATATCGTTAATATACGCTCAATCAGTCAGTTACACATTTGCACACATGCATATAAGGATATTATATATACGAGTATATATATATATATATATATAGATATAGATAGATAGATAGATATATAGATTTGTGTGTGTATATATGTGCGTTTGCGCGCTCATGTGTTTATATTTTCTGTATATACATACATAAATTTTAAAAAGGAACACATTTATAAAAGCATAGAAGCAGAATTGAAACTTCAAAATCTTTTTTAAGATAAAACTAAGATAGAGTGTATTATTAAAATGAATATTTATCTTTTTCTATCATATAATAATAAAATTTGGTGATTAATATCATTTAATGATATCAGTTGGATATAAAAAGTAGTTGTATATTTTCTTCATACTAATAATTTTTAAATATTTTTTCTTTATTTTCATCTTAACATTAATGAGACAAAATTATATAATTTAATATTATTCGCAATGAAACAAACTCTCGATTATATATATATATATATATATATATATATATATATATATATATATATTCGAGCACTAAACGCAACTTGTTAACATTTATACCGGAAACCAAACAATTCAACAAGTGTCCCTTGAGGCCGATCCTGTATATATTTTCGCGTCGACAATCGCCCAGAGCGGCGATACTCTCACGTGACTCTGGAACGACTCCGGGATAACTCCGGCGGCGTTGAACAGTTCATTTGTCGACCGTGCGTCTCGCCCACGATCGCATCAGTCCTTGGTTCGCATCTTGTGCCCGTATCACCCGCGTGATAACTGTCGTTGCTGTTCGGTCGTTAACATAAACTACATCAGAAAAAAGAAGTCGTCAAAAAAGCAGAGCACGACCCATACACGTTCCATCTCACTGTGCGTGCTTGCGTGCATGTGTCTTCGTATGTTTGATCATTTTCTTTGTTCCGGTTGTGTATCGTCGAAGACGACGTAGTGGTGGTTTTGTGTTCAGTGCGTGAATTTATTTCTCGTATACACCTATTTTGTCGTCATGCAGAGAGAACTCGTAGATTATTCTAAAATTGCCATGAAGTAAGTTGCAATCGTTTTTTTTTTGTTATTGAAATATTATTTTACATGCCACTCGCTTGAAAATGATTTCTTTATTCATCTTCGTAATTATATTATCTCTATATCTATATAAAAATATTATAATATTGTAGAAAGATTTTAATTTTGCCAATTACTAAAAAAAATATTAATATAATAAACTATTTTCAGGTTTAAAATTATTATATTTATTAGTAGTAACATTTATTAACCCTAATATAAGAAAATATATCTTAAAACTCCCACTTGTTGAAAGCACGAATTCATTCAACAGGTAGTATTATAATAAATCGTCTTATGTAATCGATTTACAGATTTTGAAAATTTAATTTAAAAAAAAGAAATGTTAATAAAAATAAAGTAATAATATATTTTTTACTGAATATTAAAATCTTTCAAAATTACCATATCCATAAATATCATTGATGATTATTTAGAAAATAATTTCATTTAATCAAATTGAATATAATTCCATTTTTAAGAACAAATATATATATATATATATATATATATACATATACATATATACACATGTGTATATATGTATGTGTGTGTATGTATGTAAGTGTGTGTGTGTATGTCTGTAAGTATTACAAAAAAAGTTGAACTTAAATTTATTTAAAACGAACGGAAATTTATCGATTTATTTGAAAAAGATATAAAAATATTTATTTCTATAAAACGTCTGAATATTTTGGGCTGGAAATAATAAATATTGTTTATTTTTATTGCAAATCTGAGTAATTTCATATTAAAACAATAAAACAAAGGTTATCCAAATGTGATACATAGATTTGTGTTTTATAACAAAAAACATGTGTATATGGTAGTGTATAGAGAAACATGTGTATAGAGTGGTGTATAGAAAAACATGTGTATAGTTTTTTTTATTTATTTTTAATAAAACACATATCTAGGCTTCACATTTTGATAACCCTATATATATATATATATATATATATATATATATATATATATATATATATATATAATGTAATTACACAATTCTATTTAGGTATAAATAAGCTATTTAATTTTTATTGCAAATCATAAACCAAAAATTAAATATAATCCATTTATTTCTTAAGAAAAAAGTCGCTTTTTTAAACAATATATACATATATATATATATATATATATATATATATATATATACATACATATACATATAAATATATACATACATATACATATAAATAGGTATATGTGTAGGTATGTATAAACGAATGTATTTTCTTAACAAAGATAAAATCATACTTACATGCATATATTACCTTTAAATAAAATATAATCTTCTTTCTACAATTGTTTAAGAAAATAATAGTCTTGAACATAATTATATTCCTCGACGATATAGCCATTACACAGATTTAAACTTTCTGACAATATTAGCCCAGTAAGACTTTTTTTCTCAGAATTTCATAACGATTGTGTTTTTTCGATATAAGGTTATCGGCCTCGTATTCAACCCTTACTTTGTGTATCACCGACCAGAAATGAACGTAATTTTTTTCTTGATAATTGTTATTATTATAATATATATATATATATATATATATATATATGTGTGTGTGTGTGTGTATTTATATGTATATGAGAACAAATAATTATTAAATAATTAATTCATTTCAATGTTAGTTGTTTTTTTAAAAAAAGTAATTATTATTTTGGAATTTAATTAACTAAATATAATTATTTATGAAATGTAAGTAACAATAAATCCAATTATATTTAAAGTTAAAAAAATAAAACTTGTTTTCGGTATAAAAGAACAAAAGTACATCTATATTTTTTAACGTATTCTGAGAATAACATGTCAATGTAAACAATTTCATTCTGCTTTCATTCCTAAACACGTATATAAATTAAAAGAACATCTTTTAGAATTCACTTGTATATATATATATATATATATATATATATATATATATATATATTTGTGTGTGTGTATATATATATATATTTATATATACAATATTTTGATAAAAGTTTAGATTATAATTTTTATTTTCTCAAATACAAAAAATATATTAATACACTTCTATAAATAAATTCTTTCTTACATTTGAAAATATATTGCCTCAATTTACTCAGAAATCGAATAATCTTATTGATAGAATAATTTCTTTTACTTCACTAGTTAAATTGATCTTATCATTCCAATATTTTTTTTATATCATAAATATCCATATTGTATATTTAACTTCAAATATTTTTTTTCGTAATTGAAATTTAAATCAATCTTACATTTCTTTCCAAAAGTTTGCATCTGTATACATACATACACATACACACACACACATTTATATATATATATTACCAAAAAATATTTATATATATTGAAATAAATATTTACAATATTTTTTTAAATCGTTACTTTGCTTTCTTAATCTACTGTATCAACGACCTATAAATACAAACCACGTTGATTTCGTTAAATGAAAGAAAAGATCTTATATTACGTTTAAGTGTAACAGGTGAACACTCAAACAGTACATAGACATCAAGGGAAACACCCCTAAATAATAAATGTCGTTCACACAACCTGTTGAATTGAAATGAGGGTAAATCCAGTGAACGGGATAAACCTCACAAGAATAAAACCAGGTGTCACAAGCATGCAGTGTTCAAAAAATCTGTTAGAAGAAGATTCAGATATCCAGTATATATGTTATCCAATATATTTATCTCGCTTTACATGTTCATTTTCATCGAGTGCTTGTTTTATTGGACGGAATGCTTGCGGAATAAAAGATAGACAATTATTTTAGTTAAAGTTCATATTTTATCCTTTTTTACATTTCAAAGCGATTCTGTAAAACGGCGTTGAACATTTTCGTAAAGGATTTCTACTAATGGAAATATATAGATTCTTTATAACGAAATAAATTTATTTATGGGTGCAATCTAGTGTACTGTACATTCCGAATGATATTAGGTCTACTGGAAAGTTCTGTCCGATAATGTCATCTCAAGTTTCATAGATGAGTCATTCTACAGAAATGGAATTCACAAATTACTATCACGCTAGAAAGAGGTCATTAGTAACGAAGGAAAAAATATATTGTTCAGTAAATATTAATAAATATATTGAAAATGTATTATTTTTTACATTCAAAAACGGACAGAACTTTTCGGTAGACCTAATATAAACAATACTGTTTTTATCGTGTTTCGTTATATTTTATATTCTAATTTCTTCTTCAAAAATTGTATTAAAAATTAATTAAGCATTTTAATTTTGTTTTTCATCAACAAATATATATATATATATATATATATATATATATAATATATATTAGGTTGGCAAATATCTCCCTTCCGCCTTCTGGTCTTTTGAATTTCGCAGCTATGTACAAAAAAAAAAAAAAAAAAGCGGAAGGGAGATACTTGCCAACCTAATATATATATCCCAAATAAATATAATTGTTTTTAAGCGTGATAAAACATTAAATTGAATCCTTATCAAAATTTCTATCTAACCCCAAAAAATCCTTTATATGTATATATATATATATATATATATATATATATATATATATATAAAGGTTTTTTTAAGTTAGATAAAACTTTCAATAGGGATTCAATTTAAATTTCTATCACGCTTAAAAATACACTTATATATTTAATTTAAATTAAATAATTATAATACAAAAAAAATCAAATAGTTAACATTGTTAATTGTATTATTTAATATAAAACTAAAATTGTATATTAATGAAATAAATTATATTTTAATTTTTCAAATATACCTTAAAAATCATTTTTGAATTTTGTATATATATATATATATATATATATACACACACACAATTCAAAAATGATTTTTAAGGCTTTTTATATATATAAAAAGCCTGTATATACCCACCGTTTGACAAAAAACTCATTGAATGCCATTAGACCTTCTGGACATTTTTCCAAGATTCTTTCATTGTTTCATTAATTCATTAATCTCATTCGACCCCCTACTTCTATTCCTCCATTTTTGATAGGGCCTCTTTCTTAATATCTTTTTGTTTTTTAATCGCTATTGCATTAAGATTTTTGTCCATCTATTATCGTCTCTTCTTGCTATATGTCCTGCCCATACCCATTCCATTTCTTTTATTTATTCTAATATATCATTAACTGTCTGTTCTCGATTCTATTTATAGTTTTTCCACACACATTAAAAATTCATAAAATTATCTGTTCTATAATTTATTAGATTATAAAAAGAAATTGTTTCATGTTTGCTTTTAGTATTCAAATTTATGATCCATAAATACAGGCAGATAGTACATATTAGTTATACGTTTTCCTTTTCAAGATCAATCATATTTTACTCTTCCTTATATAGGGTTTTCCAATAAGCGATTCAGAAGTTTAAATGGAAATAAATAATAAGTATTCACCTGATTAGTTATTTATTTATTTTTTTATTAAGAATATTCCATGGCATTAATGATTGAACACAATTTCACTCATATCACACCCGTGACTTTCCTTGACATAGTGCATTCCTTTAGTCCAATTTTTAGTCAACTGTTCATATAATTGTGGTCCAATTTCATTAATTATAACCACAGTGTTAATTTTTAATGCTTCTATTGTTTGTAGTTTATTAGCATAAACCAATAATTTCACATAACCCCACAAAATATAATCCAATGGAGTTAGATCATGTGATCTTGATGGACAATCGTTGAGTTCATTTCGTGAAATAATGTACTCATTAAACTTTTGTTTAAATAAGTCTATTATTTCCTTAGATGTATGGTACTATCACCGTCCTGTTGAAATTACATATCGTGCAAACCATTTTCCATGTTTTTTTTTTTTTAATATTAATATCATGGTTCGCTAACTCCATTTACTGTAACGTGATCTCCAACTTCATTTTAAAATGTTCACTAACAGAAACTATATTGGCCTCACTTAGTCTTACAGGCACTGCTGTATCATGTAAAGTATGGACTAATAATGGACTAATTAAACTTTTGTTTCAATAACTCTATTGTTTTCTTAGATATATGGCACATAGCACTATCCTGTTAAAATCA
>CP092090.1:44808567-44813567 GCA_029203775.1 Neoneuromus ignobilis
TATATTTTCAACAAATTGAAATAAATAAGCAACTCATTAAAACAAATAATATAAAAATTACAATTTTACAATGAGTTTTACATTCTTTGAAAAAATATGTAATTATATATCATATTTTTAAAACACGTTGATTGTTAATTTTTATATTTCACAGGTGCCCCAAATGACACTGATGTGTTTTGAATTTTCTTACTTGCTTATTATCATCTAGTGTTCTTTACTATCATTCAGTATTATTTAGGTCATTCTTTATATAATAATTATTATTCGTTTATGGAATTGCTTTTTATTATCCTCATACAATGTAATTAATTGAAAAATGATCATCAAATTGAAATAATTAATTTTAAATAACAAGAATCTTTGTTGAATGGCCATTATTGTATAAACCTCAATTTATATAATTAGAGAATACGTAATGATTTAATTTATACAAATTAATCTCAATTTTTTAATTTTTCTGAATAATCAAAATATTTCTTTTAAATCTATTTATAATATACTGGTTGCAGAAACAAAAAAAAACACAATTAAAAATTCCATAAATTTCTACTTAGAGTTTTGAATTTTCAGAAAAAATAAACATTTTATTAATTACTGAAAATAAAATTTACTTTACTTGAATTTTATCCCAAAACTTATTACTTAGAACAATAAATTGATATAAAACTTTGATATTTGGATGTACCTGGAGTTTTGATTAGAATATTCACTCATTTTCTTTATATAGGGTCATCCAAATGTGACGCCTAGATTTGTGTATTATTAAAAAGAAACTTGTATATAGGGAGATGTATAGGTAAACATATGCATAGTTTTTTTGATTTTTTTCAATAAAACACAAATCTAGACATCACATTTAGATGACTATATTATCAACTAAATATGTAAACTTGAATAGTTGGCATCATTATAACAACAAATGTAAATTGCTCTTCGATACTTTTTATACACACTGATAAATATCTAAGCTTAGTTAACATGTTGAAAATAAAATAAAACAATAAACGTTATAATAGATACTATCCAGTATTCTTATCAAATAAATCATGCAATAATTACTTTAGACTTTACACAAAAAAACTATCATAGCAAATAATCTATACATTCTTGTATAAAACTTCTCAATTCAGAAACTATTTCATTCACCATTGTCTTAGAACAATTTGATAAACTTTTTACATACGAGTGATCATAATTTTCATTCTTTTATAGATTCATATTATATTGACTGTCGTATTACAGAAAAAAAACAACATAATAACCATTAAGCTATATATTTATTTATAAAAAGTATTTATCACAAAAGTAAACTATCACACATTCTTACATTTTTCACGAGAAAACCTTCTACGTGTCAATCCGATTTTAGCATTAGTAAATAATTAACTAATAGATTTACTTTAAAAAATACAAATAGATAAAGTAAGAAATGTTCTTTTATTCTCAGATATTTATTAGTGATTATATTATATTATACCAGTTGTAAGCTACGTTTGATTTAATTGCAAAACTAATAATGAAGATATTATTTTTAACGTTATTTAAAAAAGTCTGTTATTCGTAATTAACACTAAACCTACCGATACTATATGTATACCTATTCCTACCACAGCGGGTCAAATGACCCGTCTTCAAAATGTTATATATTAGGTTGGCAAGTATCTCCCTTCCGCTTTTTTTTTTGTACATAGCTGCGAAATTCAAAAGACCAGAAGGCGGAAGGGAGATATTTGCCAATCTAATATATTACTATGTATAGCGAAAAATATATCATTTAGCACAATTTGATACATGAATAAAACAATTTTTTTCAAATAACGATTCAAAATTGTTTATTTATTTATAAAACCTATTTGGCACCTTTTTCGCATTTGTACACGAGAATCCGAACTTGAATTTGTTGACGTTTTCTGTATAATTTCTTTTTCTTCCTGTTGCTCATGTTGAAAATCTTCGGCAAGTTCTTCAACTAATTGGAATAAAAATTGTTGTCTAGAAATTTTTTCGCCGGTTGTTTCTCTGTATAAAACCCACGAGTTGATTCCAGCCAGGTCAAGAATATTGAAGAAAATCTGCGCAGGCCATCTTTGCGATTTCGATTTCACGGAGTATTTTCTTGCCATTTGATCCGTCATGTGTAGACATTTTACCGTATTTAGTATTATATTAGAATCTGATCGTTTCAGATATACGCTTACCGTTTTTTTCGATGCTTATAGATTTATGCTTTGAGCTTAGTAGAAGCACTTTTTTATTTGGCTAACGAATTCCCCAAGCGGAGATGAAGCTCCTCTGTTTTCATCCTTTCCCAAATATGGAAATCCATTTATAATGTATTTGGTGCTGACGTCAGATGCTAGCCAGAATTTGATACCAAACTTATCCGGTTTGTTCGGCATATATTGCGTAAACCTACACCTCTCTTTGGTTGGGAAAAGCTGTTCATCGATAGTTACATGTTCCCCAGGCTTGTAACAATTTTGGCTATTCTCGATGAATTTGTACCATACTTCAGAGATTAAATCAAATTTATCTGTTTGTAAACGTTGGCTTCGTTGACTTTTTTATCGCTCGCTTGGAGTAGAGCGAAATTCGCTATTCATTCGTCAGCCAACAACAAATATAACGCAATACAGCAAAATATATGATGGAGTAGCAAAAATGTCTAATGCAATGGTTTTGTATCACAACCACACATACAAATCTTCATGATATCATATGAATCTTTGCACGGGTCAAATGACCCGTTGCGGTAGTTAAGGCAGATTAGATATATTTCTCGGTAAAAAAAATAACAAGAGAGGAGTAAATATTGAAAAATGCATTGTATGTAAATTATATTAAAAGTCAACTAGCGATGTGATAACGCTTTATGTGAGAAATTTTGAAACAACGTTTAAAAAGGGTCATTTGACCCGTCGTGGTAGATTTAGTGTTAAATTTATTATAAATGTCAATTTCAATCATATAATAATTTTATGTTATACACTACTTAAAAAAGTAATCAAAAGCATATAGAAACAAAATAATGAGTTTAGAAAAATTAGATAATTAATTATTAAACTTTTTAAAAAAAAAACATTTTTTTGGTATTTAAATCAATAAATCGAAATTTTAAATCATTATATATATATATATATATATATATAGTTATTATGTGTGTATTTATTGAAGTATGTACACACATGCATATATACATATAAATAATATAGCTCAATTTGGCAAAAATGAGATACTTATAAATCATGACTTGAATCATTGTCAATATAATACAAAAGATTTTTTATTGCATCATTTTATTCGATATAATATATATATATATATAAATCGACAGAGAAAGACGTCAATCCCGATTCCATATCCGCTGTCATCATATAGTATATACAGCTCGTTACAGTTTTACTGCGAAATCATACAGCATTGTTAGCGGTAACGCGTGTCTCTCTAGTTTCATCATTTCTGGCACCATTTGTCGCCAGTCGTTCATCAGAACCTACACTGTTTCTCATCCCATTCATAAATCCTCTTGACATCTCATACTGCAGTATACTTTTTCATATATACTGTCGCATTCTTCTATCTCTTTATATTTCTTACACAACGCAACAACCACCCCCGTTACTTCATTTAAAAATCGGAATGTAACTCGATATCAATTGTAATATAAACGTTACATTTGATATAAGACTACTGAATTTATCTCAAATAAAACTTCGTCTTTTATAAATACTTATGGATGGCTTTAAACGAGAGCTGTTAACGATTTTAATTTTAAATTATACAGAGAATTGTATTAAATAAATCGAATTATAAATGTCCCTTAACAAGCAAGTGAAATGTATATATATATATATATATATATATATATATATATATATATATATATATATATATATATATATATAATAAAAAATACATATAGACTAGAAATATTTCGAGAACATTTTTAAACTTGTGTTTTTATAACGTTTTTTATTATAAAAATTTGCTCATTTATTTATTTTTCGTATCAAGTAAAACATATTTAGTTTAAAAAATCATTCTATGTCTATATAAATATTTCTTTATTATATACTAATATATATTTCAATTTAAAAAGACAAAATTCTAGATATTATATATTCTGAATTATTCTATTTCGATGAATCCTTCATATAATAAATATTTGGAATGGCTTTTTAGGCATTTCAATATCTTTTATATATTGATTAAGATTTTTTTATATTTTGCAACGATTTCTTTATATAATATTTAACATAGTTGTAAAATGTTTACATAATATTGTTTCTTCTTATAAATATATTTATATTAAACAATTCTATTCTTCTCTTGGCTTTTTGGTTATTTTTAGCAGATATATTTTCTTATATTATACTAATGTTTAATAAATACAGTACATATATATATATATATATATATATATATATATATATATATATATATATATATATATATATATATATATATATGTATATATTATATATATATATATATATATATATATGTATGTATGTATATATGTATGTGTGTATGTGTGTGTATACTCAAAATATAATATAAATCATTATGAAAAAATAAAATACTAATACATTTTAAACTTTTAAAATATTAACCATTGTGTTGGTCAAATGGTAAAATGTTATTTTAAACATTTGTGTTAACGTAAGCATCAAATATAAATTGTTCTTTTTTAATATTTTTCAGTTTATAAACATATATATATATATATATATATATATATATATAAACATATATATATATATATATACACCTATGATTAAAATAATATGTACACCAAGATTTTTTCTTGAATATAAATTAAGATGGAAAATATTAATATATATTTAACTTTTTTTAAAAAATCACACTGACGAAAACAATTTTTTCTACATAGTATAAAAATGAAAAATTAAGCAAATATAAAATTAGGAAGAGAAAAAATAATAGGTCCTTGAACAAAATAATAGGTATGGTAATAGAAACTTATGAAAACTTAC
>CP092090.1:44818567-44871067 GCA_029203775.1 Neoneuromus ignobilis
ATTTAAATTTTGAACATATCTTCACTTTTCAACAAATATGTCATATTGAAATTTGATATATGAATCTATCGAAAAGTTCTGTCCGTTTTTGAAGAAAAAGAAAATAAATTTTTTTATTAATATTTTACTAACAATATAATTTCTATTAATATCAATATTTTCTTCCCTTCTAGATAAAATATTTTAAATTCCTTTTCAATAAAATGACATTCTTAGAAGCTAAAAACTCAACCAGTGCCTTTTTTACGTCTCCATTTTATTAACTAATTTCATATTTAATAAATTATGTAGAGTCTAAAATAAATGGTAGTTAGATGGTATTATATCAAGAGAATATGCTAGATAACATATTTTTCTGATATGATCTTGTAACATGTTGTAAAATAATTTACTTCCTATTAATAAGACCCAGATAATTTTTTTAAGTTCATAGTTCAATTTGTCTAATTTTTCAATTTGACAAAAATGTTTACAATTAACATCGTCTTTAGAAGTTTGTAATAAATTTGTCCTCTCATATTCTGTCATGTAGACGACATTCTGTTTTTTTTTACATTTAAACTTGATTTAGATGTTGACGGAATTGTTTATCCATCTTCTAAAAATGGTTCATTTTTATTCCGAGAAAGTAGAAACAGACGGTTATTCGATCCTACCTAATCCCAACAGTCAGTTCATATAATATTCATTTTGTATATTTGTATACGAATTCAAAATTGATCTTCTTCCAAAATGTTGTGAAGAATATCATCATCGATCATAGAAAGTATTCCAGAGCGTGGTTCGTCTTTAAGCTTAAAGTGACTATTCTTAAATTTCTCGAACCATCTTCTGCATATCCTTTCAGATATTATATTTGCTTCAAAAACTTTTAATAAATGTTTATATATTTCTACAATATTTTTTCTTCATTGATATTCATATGTGCAGTTCTATAAGTGAATCTTATTAACAAATATCTTTTCTTCGCTATTCCTTGGTAAATACTAATAATAAAATATGCTGATGTATAATGAAGAGCATCAATGAAAAAATAATGACAAGAAGAATGAGTCATATACCTTTAATTAAAACACTTTTCTATGTTTTTAAAATTTTGTTCGCTGAGCTGATTAAACTTTTTGATAGATCTAATATTTCAATTATGTACACTCGGCAAAAGATCTAATTAAATTATAATAATTCAGAATTTCTATAACTATATAATTTGTAGGTATTTATTGATATACACACAACATTTCTTTTTATTTATGCTGCTTTCTATGTTTTTTTTTTAAAAAAATACTATATTATTTCAGATAAAAAATCTAATTCATTTGGTAAAATAATAGTCAATGTAAAGTTAAATTGCAATTTGTAAACTGTTATCGATGAAATGTTTTAATTATTTATATATTTTTCTTGATAATATTAATATTTTTTTAAACAATATAAGAATTATTTTTCTTGCTTATTTTATCTGAAATATTTCAATATTCTATATTTTAAATGTACTCGTTAAATAAAATCATTAAATAAAATTACAGTTATATTCAAAAGGATTTATTTTAGTGACCAAATATTCTTTCTGGTTATTTACATTTGTAATATTTCCGAATGAACTCCACATAAACCTATATAGAGTCATCCAATTGTGACGCCTAGATTTGTGTTTTATTAAAAAGAAACATGTATATAGGATGGTTTATAGGGAAATATGTTTACAGTTCCTTTTATTTCTTTTTAATAAAACACAATTCTAGGTCATATTTGGATGACCCTATATAATCATAATTATAAATTATAGAGATATAAAATAATAAAATTAAATGTTAAATAACAACCTTTGTAATAATTGATTTATTCTAAAAAATATTTTTTTCTTTTTAGTCTATGAAAAATACTCTAATTTATACAATAAATCATTTGATTCACATATATAATTAAACAAAAATAAAACATGAATAACATTTTTAAATGCAGACGGATATAAACATATTTATATTCTGATATTTATTATGTCATTTTAAACGTATTTTTTATATATAAGTAACAGATAATATTATTTATCATTTTAATCATTCCATTAAAACTTATGACGTGAAATCAACATTATCTGTTTTCGTGACATGTAAACATTATAGGGTAAAACATTTTTTAAATCATTACATGTTAATGTAACGCATGTAAAATTACATTTAACTAATACACGCCTGCGGTTCAAATTGTACTACCTTTTACTAAATGCTCTATAACCATTAATAATTTTATCGTGACAACTCAATGCACGTAAATAATATACCCTTTTGTAACCATATTTATCATAGAAAAAAGGAAGATAATATTATATATTACTTTTATTTAAAACTAGTTGAAATATTTCCGAGAATATAAATAAATACAATAATATAAATATATATATAGAATATTTTTTTAAGCGTGATAGAACTTTAAATTGAATCCCTATCAAAAGTTCCATCGAACCTAAAAAAACAGTCTTTTTATGTAAATATATATATATATATATATATATATATATATATATATATATATATACATATATATATACATGTTTGTATATTTATATATAAAGGTATGATAAAAAATGTTTTTAGGTTAGATAGAACTTTCTATATGAATTCAATTTAAAGGGATATTACGCTTAAAACACACACACACACACACACACACATATATATATATATATATATATATATATATATATATATATATATACACACAGTGGGGAACAAAACTGTTCACAATGTATTGATATAAAAATATTTACTCATAAATTAATGTAATGAAAAGAAAACAGGTACCTTTTATTTTAAATTTATTATAGCATAATTTAACATATTTCGATTCTAAATTGTTATTAAAAATAATAATATAGAAATTATAATGAAATTTTCCTGTGAACGCTTTTAACGCAGGTGTAGAAGTACAAGTTCAAAAGTAAAAGTTTTTTAACTAGTTCTTCGTATGACCTCCTTTTGCTTTTAGCACCGCTGCAATGCGTTTGGGTATACTCTTCACGTACTTCATTATATATTTCTCGTCTAATGCTTCCCATATTTTCTGAACAGATAGCCAGAGTTCTTCAGTATTTCATGATGGTATCTAAAGAAGGATTCACTTCTTTTTAATATGTCCCTAAAGAAGTTCAATTGGGTTTAAGTCAGGTGACCATTTAAGAACTGAAATTTTATTATCATAAAGCAATTTTTGTGTGATTTTGGTCATGTGCTTCGGGTCGTTATCCTGCATGAACTTAAGATCCATTGGTTTACACCCAAATTTTTTAATGTTTAGCAACAAGCTTTTTTTAAATCGATATGTAAATCTTTGGCACGCATTATTCACTCAATTCTTTTAAATTTTCCTAATTTTATGCCATAAAAACAACCCCATATCATAAACCGAATTTAATATGTATTATCAGCCTGTTTCCATACATCACTAGATGAGGAGGTTATTACCAAAATTTTACACTTCGACCAGTCCAATGCCTTTCTCTTCCGATTCATTCACAAGGATTTTTTTATATCTCTATCATGAATCTGTTTCTAAACCTTCTTATATGTCTAGATTTCCAATTATCAATTTTGCTTGTCCGTCGGTGGTCTCTCTTTTCGCTATATAAGCGGCTCATTTTTATTTCAGTATATATATATATATATATATATATATATATATATATATATATATATATATATATATATATATATATATATATATATATATATATATATATATATATATATATATATATATATATATATATATATATATAAACAACCGGTACTGAAGTAATTAAAATCATCACTTATTATGTGAAAAAAGCGCGTTCGATACCCGGTCGAAGCTATAGAGTAGTTAAGGCTCTTTAGCCTTAGTATAAGTAACCTCCCTAAGGAAGTAATTCTTGAATAAAAAATCTTACCAACTCGACTGGTAAGAGTAGTGAGTGTGGCCAAATACCAGTGAATGGTAACATTTCACCCAGCAATGGCTAATAAGATAAACTAATAATACAATATATATATATATATATATATATATATATATATATAGAGAGAGAGAGAGAGAGAGAGAGAGAGATGATTATTAATAAAAAAAATATATTCTTTGAATGTATAGATTTAATTCAGAAACTCAAATGTAGTTAGCGCTAATACCTACAGAATATTTCACAGATGAAAACTAAAAAACGGTGTTATTAACAAAAGTGTTAATCATTTAGTATTAATACATTAAGAAATAAATGTAATTACTTGAATTGTGTTTACTTATTGTTTATATTTTTAATTTTCTTTAGGATATATTCAATTTCGACATTTTTAATAACAGTATGAACTTAATTTTATATTAATTATTTATAAAATATTAAAAAATATTTACTAATTTAATATTTAATTTCAGAAACATTCGCTATGAGGAGTTTGAACTACCGAAGCAAGAATATACCCGTCAAGATACGGTTGGAGCGCTTGAAGGTGAAGTAGGTGGTGGAGGTGGAAATGTCGGCGGAGATGGAGGTGGGGACGGAGGTGGAGGAATAGGTGGAACGACCCTTAGTTCTCCCGAATCTTTACCATCGCCAGAAAGACCTCCATTGCGACATATTGATAAATATATTCGACCGGAATTCCCGTGCCTCAGCAAACGTTATACGGTAGCTACACTGACCTGTATTGGCTTCATCATCTCGTTCGGTATGCGGTGCAATATGGGTATGGCGAAATTGCAGTTCGAACACGGGGTATGACATTTCTGAATGTAATATTTTATTTATTAATTAATCTGTTTTCAAATAATGTTCAAACTAAATTTTAAGCAAATTCTCTTGATTATTTACCTAAATTTAATTACTCGTATATTCACAAATTTTAATATTTTGTATCCATAATCGTTTCCATTTATTTTCCTGTCTCACAATATAAATAAATGAAATACTTAAAATTTTAGTTATTTTCAGATTAAATCATTTCAAAATATTAGGTTGGCAAATATCTCCCTTCCGCCTTCTGGTCTTTTGAATTTCGCAGCTATGTACAAAAAAAAAGCGGAAGGGAGATACTTGCCAACCTAATATTTACTTTCTTCATTAAAATTCAAATATATTATATTTTCAAAAAAATACATAAAAAACATCTTTATATAACATTTATTAAGCTTAAAATAAATTTCACTACATTGTAAAGAAAATTTAATTAATATTTTTTTCCAGACAGTGAAATACAATTGGTCAGTGGCCGTGGAAAGTGCCGTAGACTCCTCTTTCTTTTGGGGTTATCTTGTTACTCAAGTTCCTGGTGGTTTCCTCGCTTCCAAGTTTCCTGCAAACCGAATATTTGGTACTGCCATAGCTTGTTCTTCATTTCTCAACTTACTCGTACCTGGTGCCATGATGTTAAGTCCTTCAGCGGTCATAATAGTGCGTATTTTACAAGGACTCGTCGAGGTAAGTTATTTTCATTTCATATATATATATATATATATATATATATATATATATATATATATATATATATATATATATTCGCATTTTTCTATACAATTCAATCGCAAATATTTTTTCTCAATTAAACTTAAACAAAGAAGCCAGACATCTACCGTATTATATGAACCTAGTATTGAAATAAAAAATGAATATTTCTGTTGTATAGACGAATAATTATCCCAACTAATGCATTTCCTTTCATAACAGTGGAGCCATTAGGCGGTAGCTCGTATACAAAAGCCTCTTTACCACCGTTCACTCATACCACAGCAGTCATATCTGATGGTCGCGCGCTGTTTAGCTTTTAGCCATAAACGAGGGGTGACACTGAACATAGGTTTCAGTGCACGTCGACTGCCATGTCCCTACAATTTGAACAGTTTTGTTGATATACTATAATTCAGTATTCAACGATGAAATGTCTCTGAATTTAATTTCCTATTTGTAAAATGATGCACGTACGTAAATGACATCAGTATTTTATTAACATAATAAGTTCGGGACAAATTCGTATTATTCGATTTTTCACTTACTTTCAAGTTATAAAATTTATATCAAAAAATAGATCTATTTTAGTACATATTTTTTATGTAATTTTGTATATATCAGCAGACTAATACGTTAAAATATATATTTGATAAAATCGATTAAACATTAATACACACACACACACATTTTTGTTATTTTACATAAATAATTAAACAATTTTACTAGTTTGAAAATTATTTAATAACCGTTTTAATTAATGTTTACGTTTAATTTTTTGAATATTTTGTTTAACTACTAATTCTTATAAGATATTATCACTCACATAAAGTAAATATAACTATTTAAATAGAAATACAATATACTTTATAAATTAATTTTAATGATGAATAAAGATTATTTGTCAAATTGAATTTCATTATTTTTTCACTTCTATACTTGTATATTTAAAATTTAAATATTTTTGTTAATAATGTAAATTTACTAATATTATAAAAACAATTTGATGCAATACAAACTCTTCCACTGTATCTTTGTATAGAATTTTCCAATAAGCGATTCAAAACTTTAAATGGAAATAAAACAAAAAGTACTTAATTCATTAGTTTTTTATTTTTAGACATATTCTATGGCATTAATGATAGAATACAATTTCACTCATATGACCATTACAACTTTGCTTGACATTGTGCATTCGTTTAGTCCAAGTTTAGTCACTCTTTCACATAATTGTGGTTTAATTTCATAAATTACACGTTCAATGTTTATTTTTAATACTTCTGTTGTTTGTGGTTTTTCAGCATAAACCAATGATTTCACATAATCTCACAGGAAATAATTCAATGAAGTTAGATCACATGATCTTGGTGACCAATTGATGGGTCGATTTCGTGAAATAATGGACTAATTAAAATTTTGTTTCAATAACTCCATTGTTTTCTTAGATACATGGCACGTAGAACCGTCCTGTTAAAATCAGATATCGTGCCAACCATTTTCAATAATTTTTGGAAAAAGAATCATTAATTATGGTTCGGTAACGCTCTCTATTTACTATAACATGATCTCATTTTGAATTTCACTTTGAAATTTTTACTAACAGAAGAAATATTGGCCTCACTTCTTAGTCTTACAAGCACTGGAATATTATATAAAGTAAAATCGTTTCCAATTTTTTTAATAATAAATAGCACGTTTACTTGAATGATTATGTTAAGTTTCACGAAGCACACGATAAGTTTTATGAACCGAAGATTGATTTTTATAATATTTTTTTTACAATTTCTAAGCGCTGTTGAAATATTAAACGCTCCATGATAATTTTCTAAACAATATTGAGTTGAAATATCAAAATAAATTTAAAAAAAAGTTTAAACATGGCTGCCACCAGCTATCAAAATTTTGACATTATTATTGGGAAACCCTATATTTTTTCTAATTATAACAATAAAAAAAAACAGAAATTAATTTTGTTTAGTAATAATAATATGAATATATATTTATTGAAAAAACTTCTGCATATATTTTTTTATACAATTTTTATACTCAGATATACTTTATCGAATTAGATACTTAATTCTAATTATCAAAAGTAATATTTATTTTTCTACATACGACTTATATAAACCTCTTTATATATTAATTTTATTATCCTTGAATTATTATTTTCTTCCAAGCAGATTCATTATTTATTTTTCTCAAAATTCATTATTTCTTCTCCTGAATTGCCTTATTTGTGTTCAATAGCATCTTACTTTTCGACTTTTATTAAAATATTGTCTTACTCAAGCTTTTACAATACCAAAGAACATATTTTTCACTGTCTTTTTTGTCATAAAACACATCTATTATTTTTTATCATTTCTTATTTTCCCATATTACTTTCACATCATTTTGTGAAAGTTATTAAAAATCTTCTCCCATCTATATCTAAGTTTTCCAAATTCTTCCGTTTTGAAAATATTTCAATCTTCACATCACATCACAAAAAGAAAAAAATATTCCACATACTTGTTCTCTAGAAATAATTCCATCAATATCTAAATCACATAAACAGCATCAAGTGAATAATAAGTAATTAATTACATATCATAAAGAATGTTTTTTGTGTTAGCATAGTAATTTAATTGCGAAAAATAATATATTTTAATTATTGAATATTATATATTTCACTATATAATACTGAAAAAAAATATAAATTTCCCATTTAACATTCATAATAAATATTAATATATAAAGGCAAAAAATTATATATGATATTTTTAAAATTTGCTTAATGTATTCTTAATTTAGAGTAATTTAAGATTCAAATATCAATTTTTAAAATCTTAAACAAAACAGATAATTATTCTTCTTCTCTGGTTTTATGTCCAGGGTGTAACATATCCTGCTTGTCACGGTATATGGCGTTTTTGGGCTCCACCGTTAGAACGATCACGACTTGCGACGCTTGCGTTCAGCGGTTCTTACGCTGGCGTCGTAGTAGGTATGCCACTATCTGGTGTTCTCACGTCTTGGATAAGTTGGCAAGCGCCATTTTATTTCTACGGCGTCTTCGGTGTAATTTGGTATTTAATATGGTTATGGTTAACGTTCGAAAAACCATGTAAACATCCAAGTATATCAGCACGTGAGCTTATGTATATTGAACAGTCTATCGGAACATCAACATTACAACCAATGCCAACGATATCTACGACGCCGTGGAGAGAATTTTTCACTTCAATGCCGGTATATGCGATCATCGTTGCAAACTTTTGCAGATCATGGAATTTTTATCTACTTGTATTATTTCAAGCATCATATCTTCAAAGTAATTTCAAATTAAAAATTAAAGAGGTTAGTAAAATAGAACTTTTTAACTTTTAAAAATATACCATAATATTGAAATCAAAACATGAGATAATACATTTCAAAAAATGTACATTATAAAGAGTATATGATTCATTGGCGATAAAAAAATGATTTTAGTATAATTAAAACACAAATATTTGAATTTAATATAAGACAATCACTTTCCAATGCCACAAGGTTTTAGAAAAATGTTTGAAAATTATTTATTCTTAATATTATTCGTTGATGCAAATTTAATAGCATACTGTATTCGTCAAAGCTTTTTATTATTATTACACATACACACACACACTTATATATATATATATATATATATATATATATATATGATAAAAGAATTGATATTATTGAGCTTTGAAGAAAATAGTATCGAATAACCATCGAATTTTATATCAACGAATAAAATAAACAATGATTATTATACTTTTTTAAAAAACCTTGCAATGTTGAGGTGATTGATTTTTGAATGTTGAAATGAATTTGCCTCAGTACCAAAAAAACTATGAATATTTAATACTAAATTAAGTATTATTTTCATAAATTAGTAATTTTGATTTAAGTAGAACTTTACTTATTCTCATATAATAATAAATCTAAGTCAATATAAAACAATATCCAATTTTATAGTAATTTACTGCAATTATAATTATATGTTAAAATATTATAATTCATCAGAACAAATATTTATTTTAAATTGATTAAAAATCATTCAGATAAAAATTCCTTACAAAATATTGAATTGTAAAAGTACTAGTAATTCTGTAGTTCTAATATTTTTTTAAAAATGTACATTTTATAGAATTTATTTTAAATTATATATATATATATATATATATAAATAACAAAATTAAATTAAATTAAAAATATGGTCAATAAGTTTCTAAATATTGGTAAATAAAATCAGTATTTCTACACATTCTAAATAAATATATTAAAAAAATAACATAAATAGGAAATTTTTTTATAAATATTAGATTTTATAAAAATGAAGCAATTAATATATTGATTACTACGATAGTCGATCATCACTAATCCAGCCACCAGTAATCCAGTTCCACTGCTAATTCGAACGTAATTTCTACGAGTGTATCTTCTTTTCATCTCCAAGTAGTTGTTTACTGTGTCTTTTTTTATTTTATTACTCATATGCAGTGCGTATCTACATGTATTTATTTATATATATTCAAGAATTATTAGGTCGTGTAATATTAAATGTCAGATTATTTTATCTGAAATAAAATAAAATCTTACATTTCATATAATAAGACCTAATATCGCTTTTAAGTGAAGAGATATTATTTATTTATTTCTAAAACATAGTTCCAATATAGGAACAATGTTGTAAAAAAAATAAATATTTATATCCCTTTATGTCCCTTTTTAAAAAAATAAATTAAATTGACATTACCATTGCATTTTTTTCGGTAAAAAATATCTGAAAATTTAGAATTTGTGAGATGTGTTTGAAATAAATTGAATATCTGCATATGGTACATTTTTGTGTTTCTTATTTCTATGTTAGAATAATGTATTTTGATTTTTACATATCTTCTCCTTCATGCTAGGATCACGTGTTTTATAATTATATTTTTGACAATACAAAAGTCTAAACAAACTCAACATCATTGGGGCATTATTTGAGTTTATTATACGTGAATTATTTTTGAAAAATTTTCGTAAACTATATTGCTAATATAACTATCAGTAACCCAGAAAACTCTAATCCGACACCCCACAAGTTCCACTGATATCAAATTAGTGATGGTCGACTGTATTAAAAATTTACTTTTGACAAAACAATCATTATCTGCACACTATAAAATTCTATTAAAGTATTTAATAATTACCTATTGTTTAGTGTTATAACATAAATATATTTCGATATTAAATTCATAATATTTTTCACTATATTTATAGTAAAAAAATAAATAGTGAAACATATATAATTATTTAGCATTTATAAAATTATCTAGTGTCTATATAATAAATCTTTTATAAAAAAAATAATTATTGATATTTGAAAAAATGATTACAAATTTTATGTAACAAATTACAAAATACAGATATATATAAATGTACCAAAAATAATTTTGTACACAATTTCAATACATTCAAGCCCAATTTTTTCTATATAATGATTTTATTATTGAGAGCTTTTTATAGTTTTATATTTGAAATAAATTAGTTTTATGGAGTAAATTTTTAAAAATATTTTTTATTCGTTTCAATTAAAAATTAATAACCAAATATCTTCTAAATAACCCTTTATCGCATTGAAATTTTCTTTTTATAAAAATATATTAGTGAAATAGTTAAGGTTATTTTAATATATATATATATATATATATATATATATATATATATATATATATATTCTATTTTCAAATTTAAAACAATATTGGTAAATTAAATATATCATTAAATACTTTGATAAAACATATTTTACACGAGGTACTTAAAAGTTATACATTGCTAAAAAATTCATATGCGAGTATATATTCATATATATACATGTAATCAATGAGTAAAAGATATTGAGAAATGAAATAATTTTTGAATTTAAATTTTTCATTAACAAAAAATATATTTTCTAACATATTGATAAGATAGTAAATTAATATTTGCATAAATCAATGTTTAATATAAAATGTGTTTTGGGCATAAATATTAAAAATAAAAAAATGTATTTTCACTGAGTAATCATAATTTATTTTATTTTCAAACAAATTCCAAAAAAAGTTTAAAAATATAGAAACATTGAATAAATAAATTATTGAAAATATTATATAATAACAATAAATGTAAATAATAAATAATTTTTGAATGATAAAAAATATTTTTTTACCATTTTTTAAATTATTATGTTAAAAATCAAACTTTTCAATAACAAAAAATATATACGAGTATTTTAACATTGATAAGATAGTAAATTGATATTTGCATAAATCAATGTTTAATTTAAAATGTGCTTTAATCATATAAATAGTTATGCATTAAAAATAAGAAAATTATAACTTATTTTATTTGCAAAATCCAAAAAAGTTTTAAAAATCTAAAAACGCTGAAGAGTTAAATTGTTGATATTATTACATAATAATAATAAATTTATTTAAACAAATTACATAAAAAAATATCTAAGAGAAGGTTATTTTATTATAGACAGGATTTATCGGAGCCCTGCCTCATCTTCTTATGACAATAATCGTACCACTCGGAGGTTTACTTGCTGATCATGTCCGTAAAAAAGGAATTCTGTCAACAACGAACGTTCGAAAACTATTTAATTGCGGAGGTTTTGGAATGGAAGCAGTATTTTTCATTTTCGTTGCATACTCACACACCGCCTTTGCTGCAACGACGGCCTTAACATTCGGAGTAGCGTTCAGTGGATTCGCTATTTCTGGTTTCAACGTTAACCATCTGGATATAGCACCTCGTTATGCTAGTATTTTAATGGGAATGAGTAATGGTATTGGAACCATTGCTGGCCTTATATGTCCGATTGCGATTGATCACATCACACAACATCATGTAAGTATTTTTTTAATATATAAAAAAAAATTAAATTATATTATATACATAAGATATTTATCTATGTTTTTTTTTTATTT
Source organism: Neoneuromus ignobilis (assembly GCA_029203775.1). NCBI lineage: Eukaryota > Metazoa > Arthropoda > Insecta > Megaloptera > Corydalidae > Neoneuromus > Neoneuromus ignobilis. Next base: position 44,831,003 of record CP092090.1, read on the forward strand.
CAAATTTTATATTAAACTCCATATGTCCATTTTTAAAAACTATAAGTTATCATAGATATGTTGTAATGATTCCAGTAAATCACTATTGCAACCTCATAATTTTTTTTATTTATTAAAATATATATATATATATATATATATATATATATATATATATATATATAAATGGAGAGAGAGAGAGAGAGAGCGAGGCTCCAAATGAAAATGAAGGATTTAGACATACAAATTTACTTGCTTAATATCATTTACCAATCTTTACTAACCTTCAGTATTATTTGGATCACCTATATATATATATATATATATATATATATATATATATATATATATATATATATATATATATATTAAGTCGTATAATATTAAATGTCGGATTTCCATTTGATTTCCAATGGAAAAATACGGCATTTCATATTACACGACCTAATATGTAAGATTATCCAAAAGTGACGCCTAGTTTTGAGTTTTATTAACAAGAAACTATACACATGTTTCTCTATACATATTTTTCTTGTTAATAGAACGCAAATCTAGGCATCACATTTGGATGATCCTATTTATTATGCATTTTTATTTCAATAAATTTAATTCTATTCAAAAATTTCTACAATAGAATATAACTATAAAACAAATACATAACTGCAGTTATAATATTAAATTGATTAAATTACCTCTTGTTTAAAAAACTAAAACTTATTTTTTGACATTAAAATAATGTTATTCAATAAATACAAATATTTTTGTAAACTCAGTGTATATTTTATCTACATAATTTTCTATGTAAAATACTTTTATCACGGTGAACTAATCTTTCAAATATTTCATTAATTTTGGTGATATACTCGTATTCTATAACTATTTCAATACGTTTAAGTCTATTTGACATCAATTTAACTACCTTTTTACAATTATAATGCACTCTTTGGAAATATCTATATCATATTTTATCTACTTTTTCTTATACGTTCTTGCAAACAAATTCTAAAGATTTATAATTTTTTATTATATAATATAAACATATCCATAAACAGAGAATATTGATTATAAGTATTCAGATATAAATAAAACTCGATACAGTTGTATAATATACATAATCCGTTAGCTATTTCATGTAACAAAATAACTGAGAACTGTGAAATGTTATATCAGTATATATTCCGCACGAATGCGTTCACAACCATTGAACAATGCCCATCATATCGAAGGGAAGACAGGCGGAATGCCTGTACAGCAAGTGTCTGTATAACGGCAAACGTTAGCGATGCGGGAGTCTGAACGCGCGCCCCTAACTTCATTTACGCACTCAGATTTATAGGTAGACACATCACTATATATTTCCAGCATGTTAAAATCAAGTCGTGCAAAATGCATATATCTGTATACGGTGAACGAACTTATATAAAAACTATAGAAGGATTTGTTTCAATTTACAGAAGATATGTTAATTTATATATATATATATATATATATATATATATATATATATATATTAATTAGTTCATTAGTGAATATCAATATATATATATATTAATTATATCTTATAACATTTACAATAACTATAAGCATAAACAGGTAAACAGTCGTTTTTATTTTTTTAAATTATATTTAAAAAAAAAGTATTTGTTTCAATTTATGAGATATTTTAGTAAAAACGAAGTTGTAACACAGTAAAATATTTCATTAATTAATAATGTTTCAATTATTATGTGAACAAAATTTTTATCTAACTTAAACATATAAATATTATTATGTAAAAATATACACTAATTTATATAAAAATATAGAAATTCAATATATTTACTAAATCCTAAAAAATAATTTAGTCAATAATTAAAATATACACCATTTGACATTAATTAAATATATATATATATATATATATATATATATATATATATATATATATATGACTTCCAAAAATAGATTTTCATATATATATATATATATATATATATATATATATATATATATATATATGTAAATTTTATCTTAATGAAAAAACTTGTTAGAAATATTAATTATAAATATAATTTAAAATAAATTGCAATTGTTTATATACAGGATGCCGAAAGCTGGAAAATTGTGTTCATATTGGCAGCTTGTGTCCATTTTTGCGGAGTAACATTTTATGCAATATTCGCATCAGGAGAATTGCAACCGTGGGCAGAGCCTCCTTCACATGAAGAAAAACCATGGAACCCATTCGATAATGCATATTATAATGAAGTGAAAAAACATTCGTTAACGGTGAGTAAATCAATATTTAGTATTATCTTATATGTGAATGAAATTAAGACAATTCAACATATTTTCAATAATTTTTTGGCACTCTTTAAATAATAAAATATAATTTAGAGTTTAGTAAGAATTAAAACTAGTTTTATTACAAAATTATTGACAACACGTGAAATATAAATTTATTTTTAATCAGCTTACATAAATTCAGTTTCTTAGAACATTATGAAAATAATATGGCAACAGATAATCATTTTTTAAGTATCACATCAAGCCTTTTTTTCTTGTAAATAAAAAAAAATATTAATTAAAATTCAAAGTATATTAAATTTTTAGTTGTATTTAATATATAAAAATAATAATTCTTTATTTACATTACATAACTTTAAATCAAATCCTTCCAAACTATCTACTATTGATTTTTTAAATTTGCTTAGGAAATATATATTCATTTATTATTACATATTTTTTTTTATAATTATGTGTTATGAAAAGAAATGTATTTACATACGATATAAAAAAAATAATATATGAAACACTATCAACATTATTTTGAACTTCATTAATTTATCACTTCAAGATGATCATTGAAATATTTATTATCCATTAAGAAATGAAAACAATATTTTTTAAAAAATTAATTCTATTCCTTTATATATATATATATATATATATATATATATATATATATATATATATATATATATATATATATATATATATATATATATATATATGTTTTTATATAAACTTATGCCCTTGTATATTACTGATAATTTATAATTTCTTTGATCGATAATACTTATACAGTTTATCAAATCAATAAATTAAAAGAAATTATTTTTTAATTTATACATAATTTAATATTTTATTTTTTTTATTAATTTATGTGCAAATATTTGTTATTTTGTGTTTGTGTGTTTCATTTCAAGTGTAAATTATGTTTATTTATAAATTTTTCCAGTAAGTAAATTATATTTTATTTAATTTATGGATATTTATTTCTTTTAATTTCATATGTATTACTCAATTTTTACTTTTTATTTTTTTTCAGACTTTTATACTTTATTTTTTTATAAATTTAATTTAATTATTCATTGAATAATTTTATACTTTTTTAAAAGAAATTGATATATATATATTTTATATTCTCATTAATTTTTAATCTTTTTCACAAAGTTGTAAGTTATTTTCTAATATAAAATGGATGCTTCATCTTCTAAAAATTTAAATTAAACATTTTTACAAAGTCAAATGTAAAGTTTACATCAAAATCAGGTAAAAAAGATATACCTTATACCTTATTTTATAATTATTTTATTTATATTACCACATTATCATTTCTATTAATATAAATTTAAATCAAAGTATCAGAGAATCATAATCATAGTTAATTTTTTAAAAAAATTAAGTTTAAATAATAGAAAGAATATATGTTAAAAAATACAAATAACACCCATTTACTCATAAAGATTATAATATAGAATAAAAATAAAATGTCAATATGTATTTAGACTATTATATACTTTATTATTTATTACTGTAAGTAAAATATTAAAAAGTTTAATAAAAACAATTATTTATGAAATATAATTATTAAACAACATTTTATTTATAAATTTGTGTTTATTCATCGTTCAGTAAAAATATTATATTTACAAATTACTTTCAAGAATACAATACTTTCTATTTTTCTCTAAAACTTAATAATTTTACTACAATAAAAATTAAACAAAACAAAAATCCTGTATACCTGTACATACATACATATATATATATATATATATATATATATATATATATATATATATATATATATATATATGTATATATGTATATGTATATGTATGTATTAATTCAATTTTTTAAACTAAACTTACAATTTAAATTCATATATTTTACATTTTGAAGATTTTAACATTGAGTCTTTATTTGTACTCAGTTAAACTTATTTTATAAATTTATATCTTCATTTGTAGACTCCTGGTGATCAAAACTACAGCACTCAAATAAATACAAAAACTGTGAATTATGGTGCTGTAGAACAAGCAACTGGGCATCCATTTGCATATTCTAATCATGTCGTTGAAGAAAACGTTCAACCTGAACCACATGACCCATACTTACATGGAACAGTTGATGATCGAACTTACTAATTGTAAAATAAATAGTTAGAATTTAATGCCAGATGTATATATATATATATATATATATATATATATATATATATATATATATATATATATACATACACACACTCACATGAAAATAATTGTTGTAAATGTATCATAAGTATTGTAAGTTAGATATATAAAATATCATATTTATCTGCATTCGTTATTTGATGGCACACAATGACATTGTATCGAAATATTTATAAATAATAAAGAATGTTTTCAATTGTCAATTTTAAATATAAATGTCCGTGTTATCATTATTTATGTGAATAAGAGTTTCGAGAATATGTTGTCGTTGTGGTATCATTAAAAAATATCAAACTATATCAGTTAAAAATTAATGTCATTATGTTGCTATACTGTTTTGCATATTTTAAAAAATGTACAATGCAAGTTTTTAAGTGATATGTAATTTCAATAAATTATATTTGTCAATATTCAATATCTTAATGCTCAATTATTTTTTAAAAAAACAGCTATTTTTTCGTAACTATATATATATAATATATATATATATATATATATATATATATATATATATATATATATATATAATTTAGATGGTATATTGCAAGTAAACAATCTGACACTTATAAGCTTGATAATATTATATATATATATATATATATATATATATATTATATATAAAAAAAATATTTTTTTATAATGTGTATTGAAAATTGTATCTAAAAGATTTTATTTAACTGCATTGTTTATGTACCTCTATACTCTAACTTTCTACATACACAACAATTTGACTGTACATATTTATTAAAAATCTACAAATTTTTTTCTGTAATTACAATGAAATAAAAAAAGCTTTAAATTATATTAGATTTTAATTTGACATGAGATTGTCATATGGCTTTCTTTTATTAATAGTTGATTATATTATTGAAAAAGATCAAACAATTTAGAGCTTAGCCATTACAAAATATTGCTTTTATATAAAATATAAAAATATTTTTGAATAAAATTCATACATAAACATATATACATATAGATATATGTGTATGTGTATATATACATATATATATATATATATATATATATATATATATATATATATATATATATATATATATATATAAATATATATATAAATCAAAAATTTGAAATAGCTTAACAAAATAAATATTTACGTCATTCTATGATTATTTTAAATACCTTATATAAATTTAAATATATATAATTTTATTAAATACATTAATACTATTATAAAAAATATATATATTCATAATCTTGGCAAATATAGCCACTATAAATATTAAAACTAACACTATATTATTCAATTAAATTCTTTACAATTAGAAAATCAAATAAAATAACAAATTGAATATTGTTTATATAGTTTGATATAATTTAATGATCATTTAAATACATTAATAATGTAAAAAATGTGCAAAATATTACCATACTATTATTAATAATAATGAAGACTTTTCAATGTTAGGTTATTAAATAAAATATGATAACAGTAGTTAAATTATAAATAAATACATTTGTTGAATATATTTTGATGTTATTAGGAAATATTATATTGCTTGTTGATTTACTTGTTTCATTATTTATTATTAAAGTATTTAGAAAAGTAAGTAATGACTTTTTATTTACATATTTTTAAAATTATTCCACACAATTCGTATATTATCCATAAAGTAAATATGTACTTACATAATATATTTGTAAAATATATTAATCTTCTAATAAATATTATATATATATATATATATATATATATATATATATATATATAAATATTTTTTAAATAGAAACAATATATGTAATTGTAATAAAAATAAACTAAAGTTTAAAAGACTTGTGGAATAATAAATTTACGTTTTAGGGATGTGAATTATAATTTGATCTAAGTATAAATAAGTTTGAGGTGGTACTCACTCTTATAGGCTGTGTCGACAATAATAATGGCTGTTTAGCCGAAAACATTGATAATAATTATCGATAATAATTAAATAAGAATCTATGTGTTAGTTATTACTCATTTTTAATAATATAATATTATTTGGCATATTGGCACTTAATTAAGATATATATTAAATTGAATGCTGTTTTTGAGAAGACTTGTAATGAAATATATATAATAAAAATGTGTATATATATATATGGACCAGACTATTAAAATTTTTAATGAAATGCTATTCAATTAAACATTTTTATAGTTATTATTTTATAAAAATTGTAAAATTTACTTTAATTAAGTTATGAATGAATTTACCAGTTATATTTTTTAAAAAAAATATAGGATTTGAAATTTAATTTTCATCTAGTCTGGTTGAAATGAATATACATTCTTATTCTTCATTTTTCTCATATGATTAAGTTGTTAGCTAAAAATGTTTTTAGAAAATTATATTCTTATTTAAAAATGTATTAACACATTTCGAATTCAAAAAAAAACAGCCCTTAAAAATTGTAAACTGTTTAATCTATGTCGTACCTAAAGCATTTTCAAAACTAGATAAATATTTAAATTGTATATAAATATAAAAACAATTCATATAAATAAATTAATAAAATCATATTGTACAAAATTCATATATTATTAGATCTTTTTTGTAGAATGTTATTTAATTTATTAAATAGTTTGTTGGCCTTAACGTTTATTTCAAAAGCTTCATTGAATGATTACCATCTTATTATGAAGTAACTAAGACTCGAACCATTACTATATAGAAAACTAACAACTTAATTCAATGTCTTCATAAGTACGTTAGATGGCGTATTAGACATAACACCTATGTATAGTCATAATTACATAAATACGTAAAAAAATATATTTTTTTTTTGTATTTTATACTAAATAACAGGAAATATATATTTGTTTGTGTAAAATACTTAAAATAGAGAATAATCATTTACAGTACTCAATTTAAAAAAAATATATAATATTTATATGTTACAAATGGCATAAAAATCCAAATAAAACTAATAATTACACAAATACAATATTATTCACTGTTATCATTAGTAATATATATATATATATATATATTATACATGAAGATATTCAGTAAAAAATAATAATAATATATGCAACATTTTGCTTATATTACATTTATTATGTTGTTAATAATTTATTATGTATATAATAAATTCATTTAATGTTCTGTATAAACTATAGATTTAACTATAAAAAAGTTCAGTATATATGAAAATGATATAAATACTCCGACATCACCCCTCTCCCTGTAAATATATATAAAAATATGTAAAAAATGCTTAGCTTTTATGAACAAAATCAATAATTACATGTATGTAAATATAAATATCAATGTAACAAATTTTTGAATATTAGTATAAATATAAATAAATACATATATATATATAAAAGTTATTAAAACAAAGCAAAATGTGGTAAATATTAAATACATTCAGTATTTATTATACCTAGTTATAATGTTTTGTCTTGATGTATAAGTTTCTATTCAGATGTATACTTGAAAATATAATAATCATCTATAGTAATGAAGGAATGAAATTTGGTTTAACTATTTTATAAATTTGCAATTACATTTTAATATTTATAAATAAAAAAAATATATTAGCAATATACACATCAACGTCATTAGCTTAATTCAATGTTAATAATTTATAAAAAACGTTTATAAGTTTTTATGTTTATAATTTTTTTTAAGATTTGATGTATCTTAAAAAAATTATAAATCTTAACCATAATTTTCATAAACATTACTAACTTCTAACTACGTTTAATTGTGTTATGATTATTTTTTATATTTCTTCATTTTTTTAAAAAATGGAGTAAAAAAAATATATAACAACTGGAATATAAACTTAGAATAAATTGTAACATATCCATCTATAAATGAAAAAGTCTGAGTGAATAAAAAATATAAGACTGTAGTTAAAACGTTGTATTATAGAGATAAAAATTTCTCTTTGAAGGAATTGGTTTGGAACATATGAAACTATTTAAATATCAAACATACATTATCGCACTGAATAAATCAAGTAATACCGACAAAACATCTAGACAAAACATTTTAGAAATAACAAAAACGTAGAATAATCAAATTGTAATTAAATTTAGAATATTTAAATAAACAATGTGTTATTATGGAATAATAGCACATTTGAATGTGGTTTGCCTTCTATTTACTGGCATGTGTTCTATGTGAATTAAACAACAATAATGTAAATATATATCCTCATCTAAAATTTCGGTGCAAAACGTCCCCTCTATTGTTATTCATTTGAGAAATAGAATTGTATTATTGTAGAAAATTGTTTTTACATCATGTTTTTTTAATATATACATATATACATATATATATATATATATATATATATATATATATATATATATATAATTAATAGTTAAAAATAACTAAACATTATATGTTATTATCATATTATATACGTTATATGTTTTCTGTTCTTGTAATAAAAAAATACCAGTAAATATATAAATATTATAAAAAAACTTAAACACAAACTGCAGACTAATAGTTTATGTACTGTATACATGCATATTTAATAGTTGTCTTTGAATATTAAATATATATTTTATTAAGGAATTATTTTTGGAACAGAGTTATAAACTCTCTCTATTTGGTCAATAAACAGAGTATTTAAAGTAAATATAAAGTTATGTTGTCATATCACTGTGATTGATAGCAATAACTGAATATCTCCAAGTTAGTTTCGAATTCTCAATATGTTAGTTGCTTAATTTAGAATATGTAAATACTCATTTTTATTACATACATATGTCTATGTTAAAATTGATTAAAGTGAACAAAGTACATATAATAACAAACAATATGTAAGGTTCTTATTGCTTTTTGTAATGTAGAAAGTTGATTTTATTGAGTAGTAAAATGTTATTAATATGTTACATCCAAACGCTTATTTTTATCGGTTTTTCTGTCTAAAAGTTTATATTTCTCAATTGTACAAATATATGGTGTTAAAATATATCTCATACAAAAAATGATTTTGTCTATTTCTTTAAAAAAAAAATAGTTTACCTGCTTTTCTAATTTGTTTGATTGATTATAACGATTGTTTTATAAAAATCTAAATATAGTGAGAAAAATATTTTAAAATTCAATTTTTGTCTTACTAATTTATTTATTTTGTCATATTTATAATATATTATTTCTCTTAAATTTGTTCTCTAAAATGTGTACAACAGTTCAATATATTTATTAATCTATTTTTTTCAATATATATATATATATATATATATATATATATATATATATATATATATATATGTATATATACGAGGGTGGTCCCAGAAGTACCCGACCCAACAAAGAAAACACAAAAATTTTGGAAAAAAATATATTTCTTTTTCAACATAATCTCCTTTCAGCTCTATACACTTTTCCCAGCGATGTTCAATAAGTTCGATACCCTTTTTATAAAAAGAACTGTCTTGCTCCTCAAAATACCCATTAACTGCTGACATCACTTCTTCATCGTTGGGAAATCTTTGACCACTGAGCCATTTTTTCAAGTTTGAGAACAGAAAATAATCCATGGGGGCTAAATCTGGCGAATAGGGTGCATGAGGTAGCAATTCAAACTTTAATTCATTAATTTTGGCCATTGCAATAACGGATTTGTGAGCTGGTGGTACATTGTCTTGATGAAACAACACTTTCTTCTTAGCCAAATGCGGTCGTTTTTGCTTGATTTCTTCACTCAAACGTTGCAATAAGTTCGCATTATACTCGCCGTTGATAGTTTTTCCTTTTTCAAGATAGTCAATGAAAATTATCCAACGCGCATCCCAAAAAACCGACGCCATGACCTTGCCTGCAGATGAAACGGTCTTCGCCTTCTTTGGAGCCGGTTCTCCCTTTTCAATCCATTGTTTTGATTGTTCTTTTGTCTCGGGTGTGAAGTGATGTACCCATGTTTCATCCATGGTTATGAAACGGCGCAAAAATTCTGTTTTGTTGCTGTGAAACTTCGCTAAACACTCAATTGAAACATCTTCACGACACAGTTTTTGTTCGAGTGTGAGCAAACGCACGGACACGGACACAGACACGGAGATCGATCCGTATAATGGCAATTTAGATAAAGAAATGCTTGATGAACTTCTTACATCAGATAACGAAAACAATTAGAACACATTTACCTAAATAAAATATATATTTTAATGAAAATGAATATTTTTAATGTTACAGAAAATCTAAACTCACTTTCATCTTTGTTAAATAAAGATTGGAATTCTACTATATAAAGATATAGGTGTATAAATAAATATTCATGGAAGAAACCAAGCTCCTATTTTATATCTGGTGTATAAAATGATCCCTGATTTTTACGTACATTTTAAGATTTTTAAAAGTCATCTAATTAGCCTGTGTATGTATGTATACACACACACACACACACACACATATATATATATATATATAGGGTTATCCAAATGTGACTCCTAGATTTGTATTTTATTAAAAAGAAACAAAAAAATAACTATACACATATTTCCCTATACACCACCCTCTATAGACAATGTTTCTTTTTAATAAAACACAAATTTAGGCGTCACATTTGGATTACCGTATATATATATATATATATATATATCATCACAATTTAAAGCCCATATCAATCCACTACTGGACGAAAGCCTCAATGAATGCTACCATTCACTGGTATTTGGTAATATTCACCACGCTGACCAGGCGGATTGGTGAAGACTTTTTTACTCGGGGTTTACTCCCTTCTCGAGAGTTATTTTTTACAAGATGAGGTTGTCAGCCTTTATACTCAACCCTCGAAAATGAGGGACTCTCCGACTGGGATTCGAATGCAATCTCCCGCATGACACGCGGTGATGCAAACCACTGTGCTACCCAGTCATTTTTGTATTTATTTATTTATTTATGTATTTATATATATATATATATATTTATTTATATATATATTTATTTATATATATATATATATATGTATATAAAATTTTGTGTGTGTATCATTCATTTAACAATAACAACAATGTAATTGTTTTTCACATCAAAGAAATGAGTTCTTACCTACTTACCATTATTTGTCTTGTAATTGTCTTTTTTCGTTCACAAAAATATTTATTTCAAATGATTTAAATTACTGTTACAAATTCATTTTCAATGAGACAACTTACCGTTATTATAAACATTAATATATATATATATATATATATATATATATATATATATATATAAAGAGAGAGAGAAAAAAACAGTGAAAGAATTCATTAAACACTTGTCTATATAAAAATAATCTTATTTTTATTTTGGCTATAAGTACGAGTATGTAAATAAATTCCACTCAAACTTATTTTATATTTAATAGTCTCAATTCAAATTAAAGTACTATTTTATTCACAAATAATTTATTTATATTAGTAATTACAATGTTTTCATTTTTTTATCTTTATTATTAATTTAAGAAACAACCGAAATTTAACTAAAGTTAAATATAAACGAAATATAAGTAACTGATTTATATATATTTATCAACAACAAATCAGATTTTACCTTTTTATGTAATTTTTATAAATCAAAATGTTATCGTCACTATTTTTTTAAACATTGTTTTCTCATGTGTATGTGTGTGTTTATATATATATATATATATATATATATATATATATATATATATATATATATATATAGGTGTTTTTTAAATGTGTTAGAACTTTAAATTAAATAACTGTCGAAAGTTTTATCTAAACTAAAAAAAACAATAAGATTTGATAAAGACCTCCACATATTCATACATTCACACACATGTATATATATATATATATATATATATATATATATATATATATATATATATATAAAGTTGTTTCTTTTAGGTTAGATAAAACTGTCGATAGGAATTCAATTTAAATGTCTATCACGCTTAAAACCTCTCTCTCTCTCTCTCTCTCTATATATATATATATACATATATATATATATATATATATATATATATATATATATATATATATATATTTAATTAATAAACGATTTTTTCTTCTTTTTAATTTTTGTTATAATTAAAAAAAATGTTTACGCCCCATTATATTATATGTTGTTTTTCACAGTAAAATTTAATCATACAGAAATTAGATAATCCCTCTCTCTCTCTCTCTCTATACATATATATATATATATATAAGGTCATCAAAATTCGACCCCTAAATATGTATTTTATTAAAAGAAGTATATGTCTATATATATTATATACTCGTATATAAATAATTTAGTGTATTTTACATTTGTGAAATGGATATATTTTTCATTAGTAAAATATTTATTTTATGTACTAGTAATGCAAATAAATAAGCGGCACTTTTTTCATTTAATCAAACTATCTAACATTAAAAATGTTAACATTAAAATGTTATACTAGGAATTTTATGAACATAAATTATAGTCAAAATTAATTTTATTATTATGTAGGAATATCAGGAATGGATTCATAATAAATAAAAAAATATTTATATATAAAAATGTATTTAATAAATAAAAAAATATATTAATAAATTACTGTAAATTAGAATTTGTGTTTCTAATGTTTTGACTGCGATTTGTTATATTCACTAATTGTATAAAAAAAAAATAATCTAAGGACCTCCAGCCACTATTTGGTTTCTTCTACTTCTAGTTCCAGGAAAGCCTTTAGCGTACGGTTTACGAGCATTCGTTGTCACATAATAAACTCCTCGGGCACTAATCAAATATAGATATTTTTAAAAAAATTATGTTAATAATCGATATAAATTAATTTACCTATGTGGTACATGTTCACCCATTAAAACGAATTCTTCTTGTTTTGGACTACACCAATCTAATAAATAGGAAAATAAGCTTGGGCATGGAGCAGCCCAAAATCCAGATTGTGAATTAATTGATTCGATAAAATATGGCGTTACTTTTGTATGATCACAAGCTAGCGTTTCTGAAATAATATTTTTAATATTTAAATTTAATAATAATTAAGAAAACATATTTAAATAAAATTCGTTTTATATTGCACAGTGTGTTACGAGTATTTATTACTTTTTTTGTGTTACATTATTATCCATGAACGTGTTATTTTTTATATTAATTTAATATATATATATATATATATATATATATATATATATATATATATATATATATATATATATATATATGATATATACATTTTTGGGAATTTACATAAAATATACTTTTTTAAATAAGCAAAAGTACTTTTTATGACATAAGAAGATAAACAAAAATATTTAATTGTACTTAAATTCTATAACATAGCACTCTGATTGCCATCGAAATGCTCATCAGTTTATAAATAATTATAGACTATTTTTTTAATACCTTGTGGTGTTGAGACGATAGTCCATTTGTGTGCAATTTTAGTACAAATAATTATAATATTAATAGTTAAATAAGTTGTATGGAAATTCATTTAAATTTAAATTTAAAACTTTCTTATTTTAAATTGTTGTGTAAAAATATGAATTATATAATAAATACTTATTACAAATATCAAGTTTGTTTTCTGTGTTAAAGGTTTGTAATGAATCAATATTATTTTAGCATATTATTAAAATTATACAAAGTAGTTTCTTCTTAATTAACACTATTTGATAATATTGTATTATCAGTATCTTGAAATTAATATTGCATATCAGTTTTGCAATTATTACAAATGTTAATATTATATTACAGATTATCTTGACAAAGATGTCAATTTGTTAATTTCTTAGATTAATTTTTCTTAAAGATTACCTACCTACCTACCTACCTACATACATACATATATATATATATATATATATATATATATATATATATATATGTAATATTTGTTTGTATGCGTCTATATGTATGCATGTATATACAATGTGTGTTCAAAAAATAGTTATGGATAAAATATACTCGGTTGTATCTAAAATTTGCAGATATGAAATTATCAAATTTTTTTGGAATGATTTTGCTAAGAGATATGCTTGGACAAATTAACAAAAAATAATTGCTATATAATCTCTTGTATGTACACTTTTAATCGCTTATAAAAATATTTTGTTTTTTCTGTTCAAACTAATACCAATTTTTAAATAGTACCTGAAATTTAAAAAAAAATATTTTAATTCAAGAAATTAAATTTATAATCAGTATTTTGTAGCATATCGTCAGTTATTAATAACTATTTGGCAGCAATATGGTATATAATTACAAGACTTTGGTATTGTTCTATTATTATTGACTTTCACGACTGAATAATTGATTATAATGAGCCATCCAAATGTGACGCCTATATTTGTGTTTTATTAAAAAGAAACATGTGTATAGGGTAATGTATAGGGAAGCATATGTATAGTTTCTTTTATTTCTTTTAATAAAATACAAATCTAAGTATCACATTTGGATAACCCTATACATTCAAGTTTGGTTGAAAATTTTGCTTGAAATACAACTTTTTTAACGTTGGTTTATAAATTCTCAATAGAATTGAGGACGAAAAATGAAGAAAACTACACCATAGTCACAATTTTATTGTTGTGAAATTATTATTTAACCTTTGAACGATTGTTCTTAGAATCATTATCTTATATAAATATCAATTTCAGAAACATTTCCTATTATTCTGTGAGATTAAAAACTTTTTTTTTATCAAGCGAACAATATACTCATCTTTTTTGTAGCTATTGTAATTTTCTTTTCTCATCCTAGCTTGTTCAATTTATTCTACTACTTTAGATCGTTTTATATTATCTTTGAACATCACATCACATTCTGTATATATTTGTAGAAGTTTCCTTCTTGAAAATAATTTTTGATCAACTATTTTTCTATTCTGAACTACAGTTTGTAACAACGAATTTTTAAACAAGATATTAATTTAAGTATTTTTCTTAATTATCTATGAGTATGTAAGTACTTTATTAAATATGAACATAAAATAAAATATACTCTATTAAATATAAACATAAAAATTCTTAATCACAATTACAGTAAGTTCTAATTAGCTGGTTATCCTGCTATTTATATAAACAGTCAGTTTTATTTCTCTACAAAATTCCATAATTCTCTGAACAGATTAAATATATTAGGTCGTGTAATATGGAATATCCGATTTTTCAATTGAAAATCAAAGAGAAATCCTACATTTCATATTACATGACCTAATACAAACATATTGATATGACATTTATTTCTTGACTTATGTATATTAACTTATTTAAAGATAACTTTTACTTCGTTTAAGAGTAATGTGAAAAAATACCATTTCTGTTAATTTATTTCTAATTACTATTTTTTGAACACAGTTTTATATATATCCAAGTTTAAAATAATAAAAATGGATGTTTTGATATATTTAAAAATATATAACTATTTTTTTTTTATAGCAAATATTTACAACAACATCGTTTTACTTACGAAATAGTGTATCATGTGCACATCCTGGTTGACTAGTTCCACCATTTACATAAAAATCAGCATGTCCTGTTGGACCCCACTGTCCTAAAATTCCTGCACCAGTATGTATAACGTCAACGAAATGAGCATCGGTATGGTCTAAATCCCGTGAACGATTTGCTCCCATATAGAAAACAATCGTTGGATCTAATCCTATGTAAGTAAAATAAACAATTATTTATTTATTCTTGTCATTGTTAATATTTCTTTCGAAAAAATATTTTATTAGAATTTATATTTTTATTAATGATAGCAATAATCAAACTCTAACAGAGTTTAATAGATTTTGTAATGCGTTCTTGTATAGTTTGTTGTTATTTTATTGATTTTATATTCATTTGTGAGTTATTTTTTCTTTAAACCCGATTTTCATATGGATAGAATATGTTTTCATATGAAGATTTTTTATAAATAAATCCGATCGTAGAAAAATATAAAAGAAATAATCCAGAAATATAAAATATAAAAAGACGTTATAATAAGTCAGTTAATAAAAAATAATCAATTTTAACTTCAGAAGATAATTTGATTAATCGTGTTAAATTATCTTATTATATAATTACGTTTACAAGGAATCTACGAGCTTAGAAATTCTTTATATAAAAAAAGTACTTACCTGTAATTCTCCCAAGTTTCGTTTCATCCCCATCACTTTCCAAATAATTTGCAACTAATCCGGCGATGTGTGCTCCAACGCTGTATCCAATCAGATGCAACGCATTCGGTGGTACACCTCGTGGATGTTTATGTAAATATTCGATTAATTGAGCTATACATTGACTACCGAATCTTGGAGCCCATTCCATTTGGCTCAAACATGGTTCTTTTACGGCTGATCCATAATCTACTATAATTATATTGTAATTGCCACGGGTGAAATATGCTTTCCGCATATCCGTACTTGGAGAGAAATTTCTTCCCCCGCCAAACCCATGTATAACAATTTTCGTAGGGTATATGCGATTAAACTGTGTCATGAACAAGGAATTAATATCGGTTACATCTATTAATTCCGGCATGTGTTGCGTTTGCCTGTAATAATATACGGTTAAGAAATTTATATATATATATATATATATATATATATATATATATATATATATATATAATTGAAATAATCATTTGTTACATAATATAATTTAAAAAATATCAGCAACTTTTATGTTAAGAAAAAATATTTTATATAATTTTTTTTTCTTACGAAACAAGTAATTGACTTTCTTTCACACAAATTAACAATCACCTCAATACCATAATATATTGAAAAAGTATTCAATAATGATTTATTATACATTTATGTTTGGTTTATAAGTTAAAGGACGTTTTGATGGCTATTCCATCATCGTTCAAAAATCTATTTAGTCACCTTTTTACTGTGTAATCGTTATTACTTTTTTAATATTTTATTGTATTGGGGTGATAGTTCATTTATGTGAAAGTAAATTCGTGATAATTCCGAAATAAATAGGGAAGTAATTAATATGTATTAAAATATGTAGATTTCACATTTTATGTAATTAAAAATAAACTTCTCTCATAACATGTTATAATAAACTTGTTATTATAAAAAAAATATTTATGAATGTTACATTTAATAAAAAATAATAAAATACAGTCAACGCTCTTATAACACTACATTTTGAAAACACGTTTTTCATATAAAACGGTGCAAAATTTGTGACAGCTCTCCTATAACACGGTTTCCGTATAGCACGAATTAATAAACTTGGACAACCCTCGTATAACATAAATTTTGGAATATGTTAAAACTATATCATCAACTTGCAAGGAAATATAGGCATCAACACTTAATGCTGGTTGGAAAGATTTGTTACTCCAAATGGTCCAAAGAAAAATGTTATCCCACCTGCAGATGTAGAAGGTATCAGAATAGCAAACGCTGTTTTTCATTTAGACAATGAAGGGTTTGCAGATATGAACATTTAAGATGTTCATTAAGTTGTGGAAGAACTATTTTGAGAACAAACTTTAAATAAAGAGGAATTAATGGAATTTATAAATAAGTCTACCTCAAATGCGTCAATAGATGATAATTTCGAAAGCGTGAATGATGAATCGGTCCCAAATTTAAGTTTAAATGATGTCTAAAAGGAAATAGATTTGAGAAAAAATTAGAACTTTACTTCATTGAAAAAGATTCTTCAGTAGTTCGTAAAAAAAGTTTAAAAGAGAACTGTAAAATAGCTTAACTCCTTATCAAGAACTTTTGGCAGAACTACAAAGTAAGAACACATCAGTGCCTACAATTAATTCAATTAGATTTAATAATGAAGATACAACAAGTGATGAGGACTTTTAACTCCTTTAAAGAAAAAGAATTAGACTAACAGTGGTTTTAGACGACAGTGATGATGAAAATTGATTTCTAACAAGTTCTTGTTATTGCTGGAATTTGTATGGTTTAGTTTTACTAAAATGTTAAATTTTTGTTTATTTTATTTTTTGGTTTATTTTAATTTTAAAGTATGAAATCTTAAAATCATTAAAAATATTTGGAATAAATTTATATTTTTTTTATGCAAGTAAATTTATGCTATAGAACAATTTCTTCGCTCTTGTATGATTTTACATCTTATAACACGGTTTCAATAAAACACGGAACGTATTTCTCGGATTTGTATTATTTCCCAGTTTCTCTCAACACGGTTTTGATATAATAGCACGACACTCTAAGAACACGATTTCGTTATAACACGAAACGCATACCCCTGATCTGTATTACTCATAAGTTTCGCTTAGCATGTTTTCGGTACAACAAGGAACGAATAAACCGTGTTATAAGAGGATTGACTGTATTTAAAAATAAAGTGAAATTAACGTAATCAGAAATAATATTAATCATTCATATTTAACAAATATACTAATTTTATTATTAAAATTAACATGAAATTACTAAAAAGAATACAAGTATAGTAAAAAATATACTAAAAAGAATACAAGTTCTAAGTAGAATACTAATAAATTAAATAATATTGATAATAAAAATAATAATATGCATATATCTCAATAGAAATTGGATGATAAAATTTCAATTTTTGAACAATTATTAATTAATTGTTACTTTTTTAATCGGATTTTAAATGTCTTCACTGATTTGGACCTATTTGAACAATGAATATTTTAAATCAGGTCAAAATATTTCTGTGAAAGACTAAACTTTCATCAACGTGTTTAATATAATTTTATAATTTAATTGTTAACACATGATCATCTTCCTCATAAAAAAATGAGAAATATTTTCACAATTACCGCAAGATATATAATTTATAAATAATATCCTTAGTTTCTATCTATTTTCTAAATACTTTATCTGAGGTTTTTTAAACATTTAACTAATAGTAATCGTTCTGAAATATCTATTATTATTTTACATGATTATTAACAAGGATAACTATATTATTATTTAGCTAGAAGCCTTTTTCTGCACTCATTCTAAGTTTCATGGTTTTATTAAATAAAGGTCTCATCAAAATCAAATAATCTATTTTTTTACTTTTGACACAATAACCTTGAATTCATTAACTGTCCTAAGGTGTTAGATAGCAGACCTCAAACGTTAGACACTGTCCTCGTGGTAATTTGTACGCTCATAGCTCGAAGTCTTGTTTGGAGTGAAGTCGTTATAGTAGTCAATTTAGACGTAGTGAAACAGTTAAATATATTTCAAAATTATTTAAAACAGTACAGAGAAACTGGGTTTAGATAACACTTTTAAGTATTAATAGGGTAATGACCTAAAAATTATTAAAATGTAATTAAAACCACTTCCTCAGTTACCCGACCTTAATTCAATTAAACACTTTTGAAATATCTTTTTTTTAAAAAAATAGACAACATATAATTAAAAATGCTTTTAAACCCATTTAACTAAATAAATAGTTACTATTACTGCGGAAGTAACTACTAACCTAATTAAATCATTGCCAAAAAAAAAACAGTTTTCCAATCATTGAGAAATCCTATTTCATATTAAAATATTTTTTTAAAAAAATATAATAATTATTTTATTTATAATACTACATTTTTTGTGATTTTCTTTTAATTTTTACAGAAAATAATGTATTTTATTATATATTAAAATCTGTTTATATTTAAGTTATTAAATAAAAATTTAAATTTAAAAAATACTCTTAAAATACGTTATCATTTTTTGATCGTTGTTTGTGTTTAATTATGTAAAATATTTTAATATCCCTATGATATTTGTAAATTCTGTATATATATATATATATATATATATATATATATATATATATATATATATATATATATATATATTGATTTCTTCACAAAAAATCATATAAAGTAACAAAAATCAATAGAATACATTTGTATAAAGTAAAACAAAACTTAAGTTAATTATGTAAAATATAGTTATTTTTAAATTTATGTTAATAAGTAGTCATTTTAATGTTTATAAATTACTTTTATTGTCATTTTTAATTAACTTATTAGAAAGTAGTTTAAAATTAAAATAGAATAAAAGTCAATTAAAGTTAATAAAAAATCTTTTTTATTTCTTAACATACTTATTTTATAAATAAATAGTTATATAAACAAACAAAAATTCTAAACTGTATTTAAGATACAATCAGTATTAAAAATAATATTTAACTTGATTACTTTATTTAAATAATTGACAGTTTAATTAAAAAGAGGAATTTAATATATATTTAAAACATATTTCATTAATTGAGTAATGCTGTATATATATATATATATATATATATATATATATATATATATATATATATATATATATATGTTTACAATAAATAAATTAAAGAGTAGAATTAATTATATAGCATTTCTATTTTTCAAAAATTTGAGATTAAAATCAATGTAAAAATCAAAATAAATGATTATTTTATATATATATCACATCCAAATGTGATTCCTAGATTTGTTTTATTAAAAAGAAACGTGTGTATTGGATGGTATATAGAAAAACATGTGTATAGATTCTTTTATTTCTCTTTAGTAAAATACAAATCTAGGCGTCGCATTTGGATGACCCTATATTTAATAGATAGTTCCTTAAATATTATTTTGTATGAGAAATCACATATACACAAATATACATACATTCACGCACACACACACACACACACACACACACATATATATATATATATATATATATATATATATATATAAATTCATATGTAAATATTTATGTTTGTATATAACTTTCACCAACATATATGAGCCTATTAAAAATCACTTTTTTAACACTAAAGCAATAGTATACAATTACAGAACTCTCCATATATTCTCTGGTTACAACATATGAGTGTTTGTTTTTTTGTTGTTATGTATTTTAGCACGAAAGATCGTTACACTTTCTAACAAATAGTTATGATACACTTACTTGGTGTATAGATAAAATTGTATCCTCGGATGAGGACACTGGAACGGTGGATCTAAACATGACGATGTGTTAAATAAATCTTGTACTGTTTCTGGTTTCTTCAGTTTTCGTTTTACTTGTTTCTTGTTTTGGCAATTAACGTCTGAAAATGATTTAAACATTTAATATGAAAAAAACTTGTTAAGAAAGTGAATGCACTTGCATCGATTAAAACCAGTTGTTTATATAGTAAAAAATAAATCATTGCATTTAAATTAAGAATTTTAATTTGACTACGTGACAGTTTCAACCAGCCAGGTATATAATTTTAAAAATATTTCTGTATAAAATTGTTTTTGTTATTAGTTTTACGGAAGTAAAGAACTAGAGTAAATAAAAATGTCATAATTTTAATATTTTGATGGTCAATTACTTTGTTCGAATAAAATAACCTTCAATAGAAAAAAATAACTTCAACGATTCTAATTTTTAAAATATTTACATTTCTCAAATTCGATATCTAAATTTCTATTGCATATATAATTACTACAATTAATACATTTACAGTATTCTTTTTTGTTGGTTTGTTTTAAAAATATATTTTTATTGAGTGAAATAATAGTTTTTCACGTTTTTATTATTAAAAGAAACTTAAAAACATCGATTTCAAAATCTATAAACACAAATTAATATAAAAAAATACATTCTAGTATGAATGAATAATATGAAGAAATTAGTATCTGTTATGATATTTTATTTACTCTTTCTCTCTACATAGTTTAGTCATGATCATGTACCGAGATATTTTATTTCTATTACAATTTTTAATAGAAAAAATAATTATATAAACCAGTTTTTCTACATTTTAAATTATTAAAAGATAACATAATTTTTTTTACATTTCATAGAAGAATAATTATAATTATATAAATACATATATATATATATATATATATATATATATATATATATATATATATATATATATGTATATATATATGGTTTCCCAATAAGAATGTCAAAACTTTGATAGCTGGTGATAGCCATGTTTGAATTTTTTTAAAGCTTACTTTGACATTTCAACTCAGTATACTTTGTCAAACTATCATGGAACGTTTAACACTTCAACAACACTTATAAATTGTAAAAACTTATTATAAATATCAATGTTCAGTTCGTAAAACTTATTGTGCGGTTCGCAAAACTTACGGTCAATACTAAATAAAGAAAATTGCAGAATTTGGAGTGAAAGTAATCCACAAGTCATTGAACAAAAACTACTACTTCCACAAAGAGTAACTGTCTGGTGTGCGTTACATTCTGGTGGTGTCATCGGACCATATTTTTTTTTAAAATGAAGATGGAGATCACGTTATAGTAAATGGAGTGCATTACCGGACCATAATTAATGATTTTTTTTTCAAAAATGATTGAAAATGGTTTGAAAACTTCTGAAGCGCTTATTTTATAACCTTATATATATATATATATATATATATATATATATATATATATATATATAAACGATTATTTTCACATAAAAAATTAAATCTTAAAAAAGGAACATTTTGATAAAAGTTTTTGTGCAACCTGTTGCTTTGTATTGTTGTAAAATATGACAATTTTCAACAAAGGAAAAGAGATATTTAGAAATTTTTGTAGTTTGCTCATTGCTGTGCGAAAACCTCATCGAATATTACTGATGCTTCCTAATTGTTTTTCCAAGATTCTTTCATTGATTTCTGTCTGCAGTTAATTTGTCCAGTTCTTATTTCCACTATACTTAAAAATGTCATCCTTCTATCTTTGATATGGTCTCTTCCTTAGTTCCTTTTTTTTGATTTTAGTTTTATGATGGTTTTGGTTTATATATTGTCTTTTTTCTTGCTATGTGTCCTACCTATATCGTACTCATCCGTATTGCATATATATATATATATATATATATATATATATATATATATATATATATATATATATATATATATATATATATATATATATATATATATATATATATATATATATATATATATATATATATATATATATATATATATATATATATATATATATATGAAAACGACAAAACAATATTTTTTGAACAAAATTTCGAGAAATTTAAAGAAACTTTGAAAAGCATCAAATTATTTTATAATCTATGAAGCTTATAAAAAAATTACGTCGACGGAATTTTTTTTTAAATATAAATAATATATAATATATATATATATATATATATATATATATATATATATATATATATATATATATATTATATATATTTCTCTCAAAATAATTATACTTATTTATTTTCTAACTTGTACTTAAAATATTAATAATTAAAGAAATTATTTCGTGTTTCTCTTACTTATAAAATTTTAGATGAAAATAAGTGTAACTGTTATTATTGTTCATTTTATATATATATATATATATATATATATATATATATATATATATATATTACGTTTAATATAGGTTAATCCGAACGTGACGCTTAGATTAGTGTTTTATTAAAAAAAGGAACTAATCTATACACATGTTTCCCTATACACTACTCTATACAAATGTTTCTTTTTAATAAAACACAAATCCAGGCGTCACATTTGTATGACCCTATATTAACCCTTATCGGTCGTATGTCACCTCTGACGTGACATTACAACTTTGCTCTATCAGTCATATGTCACGTGCGAGGTGACAAGACTGAACAAGTAACAACGTCCTTATTGTTGAATGTACACACTGTATGTTTTTACAGTTTAATTCTTATTCGATAGCAGACAACACGTTCAGTCATATTTCAGCAATTATTTTACTTATGTTATAATATTTTATTCCTCCAAAAATGAATAAAGAAAACTATAGCAATATGGAAAGTAACAGTGATAGTTGTAGTGAAATATATGAAAATTTTGAATATTCGGCAAGTGATTTTAAAAATTGATCCCTATTTAATATTCAAGTGAAGAGGAAAGCGAAGTGGAAAGAGAAATTGTTCCTGATTGTGATGAAGATTGGATTGAAATCGACAGTGATGACGAAGATATTTAAAGTGTAAACATTTAAAGTGTAAATATAAATATTTTTATGCACAAAACTGTCTTTTTATATCAAGTAACCTTATTTACTCTTCTCTTACAATAAGCACTCAAATATATCTCCGACCAAGCGGAAAGTTAAGTACAAAATGCTAACGTCCGATAAGGGTTAATAAAATTAAAATATCAATTAATAAACTATTTTCAAGTAGAAAATTATTTTTTTTTAAAAAAATATTTTTTTTAAATATATTAAAAATTAAAATTCATTTTTTATACATCAATTGAACTACATTAATGATTATTTTGTTTAATAATATTTGATTTCAAATTTGACCTCAAAAATTTCATAAGTCATTCAAATGACATTCTTATAAAATAGTTCTTTATATTTTGATAAATTATTCTATTTACAAATAAATAATATTATTTATAATATCAATCATATAATTACTTTTGTATAATTATAAATTATTTTACATTTTTCATCAGTCATTATTCAATGTCTATTAAACTATTTATATATTACACTGTTGTAAAAAAAGATAAACTAATACGTACAAATTATACTGAATGCAGTGTAATATTGCAATTTATAATTAAATCATTTAATCGTCTATAATATTATTTATTACTTAGTAAGAAAACAACCTTGTAATACTTAATATTCTTTTATAATAAATATGATTTGTTTGTATCGAACCTTGTTAATAGGGAAAAGAATTGATATTTGTGTTTAGAATTTTTCGTGCACACATATGCCAATTTTCATTAACAATTTTGTTACAAATATGAATTTGTTTGAAGGTTAACAATACAATTACAAAAATATTTCAAAATCAAATTCCTTATATAAGTAGAATAACCTTTTTCATTGATAACTTTTATAAAATATAATTAATACAAGGATTCCTTTTATGTAAATACATTCATTATGGTATTGAAATTTATTATTGCGTAAAATAAAAATTATTATAATATTAAATTAATGTCTATATTAATAATTGAACAAATTAATTAAACTAGTTCCTTATAAGAAATTCTTATGTGTGTGTATATATATATATATATATATATATATATATATATATATGTATATATACTCGTATATATACGTATATATATATATATAATATATATGTATATAAATATATATATATATGTATATATATATATATGTATATATATATATATATATAATTATTGAAAAAATTTTTTTTTATTAAATGTATTGTATAATAGGTGATTTGTAAGAAACATAATATAATACATGATATACATTTGGTCACAAAAGTATTGACCCACTCAACACATCTAAAAATTCTTATAAATTTTATTGAATTTGAATTAATATAGGAAAATAAATAATATATATGATATTTTTTAAGCATGATAAAACTTTAAATTGAATCCTTATGAAAAGTTCTATCTAACCTAAAAAAACAGCTTTAAAGTTCTATTACGCCTAAAAAAAAACTCCATATTAGTATACAGATATATTAGTAATCTTTAAAATATATCACATTTAAACCTATACTCAAAAAATATATTAAAAGAAAAAATAACAATCATTTCAATATATGAAAATCAATATTTAAAATTATTGGCACACGAAATTATATTAAAAAGTTTAGAAAATTGAATTTCATATTTTGTTAGATATCTTTTCGATTTTAAACTACTTTTTAATATATGTAGCATGGATTTTATTTATAATTTATTTTTTCCCATTTTTCCAGCAAATATTTTTTCACCATTTCTTATTGAAAATCGTATATTTTTTTAATAATTGTTTTAATTTTTCATATAAATGTTCAATTAGGTTCATATCTGACGACAAAAGTGATGTTTTGAATTTTCTAGGTACCATTACACAGGATAAATTCGTTCAGAATCTTCGCGTAATACTTGTGATTGTTATTCTGTTGAATTAAGAAATTGTAACATAATCACAGTTTTTCTATTGTAGATTGATTCTAAAATTGCTTTTTAAATGTATAGGTAATTAACTTATCTATTTGTACCTCTATAAATGGAAAATTGACCACTTTACTGTCCGATCTGCACTCCCATACTATTATTAATTCACCCCCAAATTTAATTGTAGAATATATATATATTTTATTGAATCTTGGGTTAGTTTTCTCCACACGTGCTTTTTTCAGAATAAACCAAATATCCCAACTTTATATTCATTGTTATATAAAATGCGTTTTCAAAAATTAATCGACTCATGCATGTATTTATTATCGAATTTACTCTTTTTACGCCTCTATTCACTCTATTTATCAACGATTTTTTCAAACATTAAATTATTTTTTATTATTCGTTGAATAGTTTCAACACTTATATTTTGACAATTGCTTTTTATACTTTTTCACATTTTTTTTGGCACTTGCACTAAAACTTTCTTTCATCCATTTTATAAATTGTCACTCAATATTTTTATTTGAACATTTTAACCATTTTGTGCATGACTTTAAACTATTACTAGTTTTTAATTTTTATGTTTCCATAGTAGTACGTGATGTTTCCAATTATAGATATTATGATTTTATTTTTACATATATCTGATTTTTTTAAAAAATAACTAAATTTGTCTCAGTTAAATTTCTTTTGTATATTTTGAACATTTTTATAATTTTTCAACATTTCCAATTCAATTGATTTCTATATAATATTAAAACATTAATTATCATCAGTCTCAGTACACATTAGGGATCCACTATATTTCATTCACTTAATATACAAAATTAAAAAAAGTATATTTTTAAGTGTGTCAAGGAATATCCGTAATGTAATCAGAACAAAGGATTGTATTGTAATTTTTCAGTTCTACATTTTATACCTAATACACTATAAAGTGTTTTGTATTCAAAAAATGATTCGGTGGTAATTTGAAGAATAAATAAGATACAAACATGTATAAATGTTAAAGGACATAAAATTACAATATTTTATTACACTATAAGAAAGTGGTTAAAGCAATAAAACTAAGTTATTGAATATTTAAATACTTTATGAAGATTGAAACTTGGTAATGTAAGAAAATGAATAAAATACTTGTCATAAATATCTATTTATTTTACGATGTACAAAACTATTATTTTCTTTTTTATGTATGACATGATCTTCCTATAAATAAGACACAATAACTGTTAACGCACACTAAATGTTTAAATAGTATGAAAATAAATAAAGGAAAAATAATCTTCACTTTAATTAGATTTATTTTTGTATATAATAAAGAATACCAATAATTTAATATTGAATATTAAATAAGTTGATGGATGTTGGGAAATTTAGTTTGTATGTTTAAAACTTTTATTGTGTGCCCAGCCTGGGGAAATTTTAATTAAATAATAGCTTCTTCTTTTTCTATAATAGAAATGATAACGCGATGAAAATTAATTTAAAAACTTATAAGAAACAAGTGGGGGAAATTTTAATTATTATAAAGATGCTCGTGCTAGAAAAACTATTTCAGTTTTTGTTAATATACTGCTTTCATCAATTAAAGTTTTTAAAAATTAATTGAGGAAGATAACAATTATTAATGCAATGATTTGTTATAAAATTGGACACTTTGCTACTGGACATATTATCTTAAACAGGCGTACTATTATTAAGCTAGGAAAATGAAAAGTTCTCTATATGGTCAACCAAATGTGACGCCTAGATTAGTGTTTTATAAAGAAGAAACATGTGTATAATGTGGTGTATAAGGAAAAATGTGCATAGTTTCTTTTATTTCTTTTAATAAAACACAAATATAGGCGTCAAATTTGAATGACCCTATATATAATTAAGTCAAATAATATTAATAAAATAAGAAATATATACAATAATAGTACTCTAACGATGAAATTTGCAAGTAAATCTAGGCAAAATATAATATAAATTTCTTATAAAAAAATTTTAAATTTTAATTATGTATATAAAAACTACAAATAATTGAAAATTTCTTAAAAATTTTAAATGAAATTCAATAAACTGTCTATTTCTTTATATAAAGAATAAATCTTATACATGACGATAAAAATAACCATGAAGATAAAAATAAATAGATATTTTATTTCCCAGTATATTGACAAACACTGATGTAAACATGAAAAACAATTACAATAATGTATTTCCTCTATCATAACTGCTTGTAAGAACACTTTCTTCTATGAAACATACATGATAATACGTACGATACAAAATAATTTTCAATAAAAGCTTAATATATAATTTAAATATCCGCGTGTGTACGAGAGATTTATACTAATTTGTATAATTTACCGATTTATGTCATTGATCCTAATAACAATCAGTCAAACAAGGCTGTTCACGGACCATGAATCGCGCACATGAGTCGTTCGGACTGAATTTGTAATGACTGTTTAGTATTATAAGTAGGAATTGTACGTCTATCTTCATTATTATTTTATATTATATTATTTACGTATTTTAAGTGAGAGTATCATGAATGTCTTGAAGAGTGAAAGGATATATAGGCGTAGCGTGGGATTTTTGATACATATGTGTACATAACAATTTCCTTATTGTAATTATAAAACACAATAAATATTTTCTTTATTTATATACCTAAATACCTATGCACATAAACACATTTATATATATATATATATATATATATATATATATATATATATATATAAATTGATGAATACTAATTTTTAAAATTAGTAAAGTTACCATTTTTTTATTTCAAAAAATCATAGACACAAACACATTCACAAATATATCATCATTAAATATATATATCAACCTATCGCTAAGCGAAAGCTTCTTAGAATTCTATTGGCTTTTTTTAAATGTTTTCGTACATTTCCACTTTTTTTCTTTGTCGTTAAGTTAATCCAATTCTTACCTATACCACGTTTCATAATTTTCTCTCTTCAACATTATTAAGGTCCATTTTTTAATCTCATTTTTTCCTTGTTTCTATTCTATAATAATCTTAGTACATCTATTGCAAGTGTTGGTAACCTTTTTTGGCTGAGGGTCAAAATCAGCGAAAATGTGATTATTAAGAACACGTCTTGGGTCAGTGGTATTTTCATTTTTAAACAGTCTTTTAGTTAATAATAGGATAAATTTTATTGAAAAAATAATTACAAAATGCTTTTAAAACATAAAAATTCAAAATTATAATCGTAATTACTATAAAAACAAATATAATTGTCAAGTTTTAGTTCATTAATTTATGAACTTTATTTATAAACGTTCTCTTCGTTTACAATGACTCCCCTGATACTGAATTTGTGATGTCAATTTAGTCAAGTCTAGTTTATAATTAGTCACCTTGAGACAAATACAAGCGTCTGAATTTTAGGTAATTGAGCTGCTCCTGTTCTTACTTAAAATAAATTTCATGTGTGAAAATATTTGCTCACATTTATAAGTAGAACCGAACGCGGACAAAATGGCAAAACTATTTTTTTTCAAAGATAAAAACTTCGTAGGAAGTGATACCCAACACGTTGATATCATTCGA
Source organism: Neoneuromus ignobilis (assembly GCA_029203775.1). NCBI lineage: Eukaryota > Metazoa > Arthropoda > Insecta > Megaloptera > Corydalidae > Neoneuromus > Neoneuromus ignobilis. The sequence continues at coordinate 44,860,774 of CP092090.1, forward strand.
AGATGATGATTATCTTCCATTTTTTCTAAATCTTTCCGCAATGTCTTTGAAGTGGGTCACTCGAAATTATCAAATAGGTCACTTTGTGACCCGCGGGTCATAGGTTGCCGACACCTGATCTATTGTATTCTTTTCTTATTATGTGTCCTAACCCATATCCATGTCATTTTATTCATTCTATTATATCAGTTATTTTTCTCAGTTATTCCATTATATCTGTTATTTTTCTATTATATCAGTTTTTCTTGTATCCATTTATAGGTTTTAAAAAATCTTAATATTATTTTTTCCATTCTTCGTTGAATTGTCAAAAATCTTTGTTTAATTTTTGTGTCTAATAGCTAAATTTCCACAGGTTGCATATATTTTTTATATGCTCATAAGGTTCAATTTTGGCGTTTCAAGTTCAGTGTTATTTTGCTCTTTATTATATAAAGAATTTTTTTAAGCTTGATAAACCTTTTGAAAAGGATTCAATTTAAAGTTCTATCACGCTTAAAAAAATCTATATTATTCATTTTTACAATTGTAATCTATAGTTCCCTAAACACACACACATACACACACACACACACACACACACACACACATATATATATATATATATATATATATATATATATATGATGTTCTTTTAAGCGTGATAGAACTTTAATTGAATCCCAGTCAAATATTCTATCAAACCTAAAAAACTTTATTTATATACATGTGTGAGTATATGTGTGTGTATGTATATATAAAAGTATGATAAAGGTGTTTTTAGGTTATATAAAACTTTAGATAGGGATTCAATTTAAAGTTGTATCACGCTTAAAAAAATCTATATTATTCATTTTTACAATTGTAATCTATGGTACCTTAAACATACACACACACACACACACACACACACATATATATATATATATATATATATATATATATATATATTCATTAAATTATACCAGTATATTAAGTAAATATAAAAGTTTTGATGGGTATCGTTAAAAAAATATTAAACTATTAATAATTATTTCGTTCTATTACTTTTATTTTTTGATAATTTATAAAAAGTATGTGTTTTTTACACAAAACAAAAACATGTGAATTATAAAGACCCTAAAAACTATATTCGAAAAATGGAATAAATGATAATCTGATTAGGCGATATCAGAAAAATACGTAATACGACCTCACAATTTAACTCTTGGAGTTTTTACTTTGACTGCATGAAAATGTGGAATCTGATATTACTCTGATAAAAGATAACACGTTTACAATTAGTCAATTCTAAATTTTTTTTGTAATGTTATTTTTAATTTAATTAATTTTTATTACAATTTTTTATAATTATTTCCATATCTTCCATCAAATCATAATAGACAATAATCTTACAATCACACCACACAAATAGCATCATTTTTTGAGTATAAAAACTTTATTAAACCTAGCTACATTGATTTAATAGTCTAAAGACAATTTTAATTTTAAAAATTATGTTGGTGGAGCAAATTATTTTCTCATTGTTGTAAATCGTTTTTTTTTTGCGAGAACTGCCCTTAATTCGTTTATTTACAAACAATATTATCTATATTTAATTAACTGATAGAAAATCTTAATACAGAATTCCTTTTTAACCTCATTAGACATAGAAAATGATTTCTTTTTAAATAAAAGTTAGATTTTTGAATTGAGAACGACGGTGTAAATTATTTTTTTAGGATATTCTTTAAAAAAAGAAAATACATACATTTTTATAGACTACATAGTCTTTATATACTTTCACTGCTTCTTCACAATAGATATATTTTTATTGCACTTGTATGATGAGTTTTGGTTGAGTATATAATCCATTAGTTTTGTACAATTAAATTATAGTCGTATAGTATTTAAATATCATAAAAATTTATTTATTAATTTTTATTATTTAATGACGAATGATAATTTTATTAGTTTTGTTAATTTCCATTTCCAGAAAAGTCCTTACAATGTGAATTCAAGAACTATTTTTATAACAAAATGTATTTTTTAATGTTTTTGGTTATTAAAGTTTAATCAATCGACTATAAATTTAGTAAATTATTCAGATTTAATTCTTTCAAAAAGAATGAAACAGAAAAGTCTTAAAGTACATTCTTTATTTTGGAACTGTGGCGAATTTACTTTCACACAAATGAATTATTAATCTAATAACAACAGTTATTATAAATATTCAATAATTATTTATTGTTTACTATATTTATTTATAAGAAGAAACATTTTTCAATGTCAATGCCATCATCGTCAGAGCACTACATTACACAACATATAATGTTATAAAAAAATTAAGTGAACAGTAAATAATTATTGAATACTTTTACAATGCCTTGAAACGATAATTTATTTGTGATTTTTAAAATATACTTAATAAATTATATTCATTTTTAGTTTTTATAAATACCTAAATTATTAAATAAATCACAATATCATAATTAAAAATAATAATATTGATTTATACGTCAATATTGAATTTGAAATCTTATAAAATCTTATATAATATTATGAATAATTCATTAATTTTAGATTTATTTTTATTTCTGCAAAAATATTTTGTATATATATAAAATAAAATAATTAAAAATTTCAATTTATTTGTAGTTTTGATATTTATGTGTCATAAATTATAAACTATAAATAGATAAATTTTTAAGTAAATATATTTGATTACATAGAGTGTAAATTATGGATTTTGTAAGAAAATAATTCATTATTTTCTCAAAAAATATTTTTCAATGAGTTTTAATTTTTTTAAAATAATATAAAAAGTGTAATAAATAGTTAACTATAAAAAAGATAAAAATTATAAACAGGTAATATAAACGAGTAATATAAATATGAAAAGAAATTAGTATATGATTAATAATAATACTGTTAGTAAGATAAAGACCAATAAAATATTATTATTAAGAAGAGAAAATAGTTTAATATGATTTATAACTATTATAAAATGTTTTCTCAAAACAGTAACTTCGGTAGTAAAAGTTCTATGATATGTACATCTAGAAACATATTTATAACTTTTACATTATTTTCTCTTTATATTTTTATTCGATATTATTTGACCTATTTCCTGAAAATGACTTCGTTAAATAAATTTGAAGATCGTATATTTCATTGCTATTTATTTATTTCCTTACAAAAAATTTAATTTGAAGGAAATTATTTTTATATTTATATATATATATATTTATATATATATATATATATATATATATTGTATATATTAAAACAATAATTTTTCAATTATCTTTTAAACTAATTTACATATTTATACTAATGAGATATTAAGAGAAAAGCTCTGCCGATGATAAAGTCACCATCGAATTGCGCATCAGCCGAAATATTTATAAACAATAAGTTATTATTGAATATTTTATAACCATTGTGGTGTTGGGGTTAAAATTCATTTGTGTTAAAATGAATCAGCCACAGTTCCAGAACAACAAATATTTATACTATTTTAAATTTTTATGTGACTAGTATTAAACTTCCTAAAAATAATTTAAATGTCAAAATTATGTATGCACACACACGTACATATATATATATATATATATATATATAATATACATACATACATATATATATATATATATATATATATATATATATATATACATATATATATATATATATATATATATATATATATATATATATATATATATATATAAAGATATATCATGATGAGTCGTGAATTCTTGAATGATTCAGCGGTTCTGAACAACACAGACAAGTATAAAAAAAATTATGTTGGGAATTATACAAAAAGATAAAAAGAAAAGTGAATGGATCATAGAGAAAACAAAAGTTACGGATTTATAGCAAAAGTGAAAAGTTTTAAAGAGAAATGAACTGGTCATGTTGCAAGAAGAGGTGATCACAGATGGATAAGGGAAGATATTGATTGAGACCCTAGATATATAAAATTTTCCAGGAAGAGTTCTATAGATAGGTGGGACAACGAAATAAATAAATATGTCGGAGTGGACTGGAAGAGCAGGACTTGGGATCGGTTAAAGTGGAGGATTTTGAGGAAGGCCTTCATCCAGAAGTGCATTGAGAGGAGCTGCTACTGCTGATATATATCATCATTATTAGCAGCAGCATCCTCTATCCACTGCTGCATAAGAACCTCTTTCGAAATTTTAACTGATCCAACGCTTTCCTTTTCTAGTTCACTCCGACATAATTTTCTATATTTCTATCTAATCTATCAGTGAGTTTATTCCTAGAAATTATAATATATGTAGGTTTCCAATTAATAAATTCGCCTATCCATCAATGATCCATTCTTCTTGCTATATGACTGATTTATTTTCATTTCAAACTTTTCATTTTTGCCATAACATTCGTAACTTTTGTCTTCTTTCTGATCAATTCATTTTTCTTCTTATCTTGTCGTATTATTCCTAATATAAATCTTTCGTGGTTATTTGTGAACCAAGTTATTTTATCATTCATGATCATGTTTCACTGCCATTGTCGAGAACAGATAGAATGCAATAAATATTTTTTTTATACATAAAATAACATCCAACTTTATAATATACGAATTTCATCCAAACTGACACTATTTCATTTTTACTTTCATTTATTTTATTTATAAATATTTATCTAGGTTAAATTATTTATCCTAGATATATGTACATAGTTTTCAACTTCTTCTATTTTTCTTCCTTCTAGTTCGAATGTGTGTGTGTGTGTGTGTGTGTGTATATATATATATATATATATATATATATATATATATATATATATATATACAGAGAGAGAGAGAGAGAAAGTGATTTTTGATTAAGTTCTTTTGTGTTCATTAAATAATATATTTATATCTTAAAGACACACTTTTTAAATTACATTTAAAACTAATTTATGTACAAGTATTATTTCCGATTTATTTACAACCTGTATAAAAACTTGTGAAAATAGTTTAAATACGAAAATTAATTGTATGAATTAAAAATTAAGAATATTCAACATAAATAACAAAAAAATATTTCCTGACAAATTAATAATGTAATCTAAAAATGTAAACTTTCAAACTACTTTAAAAAAAAATAATAATTTCATTGCCATTTATCGGAAATCCGAGAGAGTTCAGTGAACTTGTTTGCTAAAATGAATATCGTTCAGATTTTGATCTTGACTTTCTAATACAAAAATATTATAATATTATATGTGAAGGCTATTTTAATACATTAATTATTCCGTCTGAACTTTTAACTGGTTGTAGCTAGCATCAGTATATTCTATCTTATGCACGATTTTATTTTCGTCTTATTATTTTTTTTTGTTTGCAAAAATGATATCGAGTTTAATATAATCTAATTACAATTATATAAATTATTTTAATGGGATAATTATTACATAATGTAAATAATTTTCTTTACTTGCATAATTTAATTTTTTCGAGCAAATTATTTCTACAAATATATTCAAATATATGCAAACACATATACATATGTTTATTAAATTATTGACATTTTTACTCATTTCCTTTAATGAACTAAATTTGAAATTTCTTGAAAAACATTATAAACATTCACTAGTTTTATGATTTGTAGTTGTTTATCAATTTAACAATTGTTTCAATTATATTTTTATAAAAAAAATAAATATTGTATACAGTCAATTAAAATTATTAATTTTTATATAGGTTGACTTAAATGAGACTGAAGAGTTTATACATACATTTACTTAAATATTATCATTTGCTATTCATTATCATCCTGTAGTCTTATTTGGGAAAATTCTATAGAAATATTTACATTCCCCATATGAAGAAATAATAACATCTATTTTAATTAATTATTAAAAAAATATGTTTATAATAATTGTTTAAAAAATCAATAAAAATAATCAGTAATTATTATTTAACAATAATAATTTAAAATGTTCTATATCTACAAAGTAATTAAATTATATATTCTTACATTCATACATATACATATTAGGTTGGCAAGTATATATATATATATATATATATATATATATATATATATATATATATATATATATATATATATATATATATATCTGTGTGTGTGTGTATGTATTTTTATGTCTGAATGTTGATAATTTCACTAAACTAACTGAAAAATAATACAACATGTATTTGACTAAAGTACATAAATATCTATAATACTTTTAAATAAACGAAAGTTTTTTGGGAAACCCTCCATATGTATTTTATAATATAGTATGAGTTTTGTCAACTCTCTACTTTTTAAAACAAAAAAAAACATAATCTTTTTAATATATTATTAAGTACAATAAAATACAGTGTCACTCTTTTTTAATAAAGGAAACAAACAGTTAATTCTAATCAAAAATACCATAAATTAATATTTCTTAATAGATTATTATTTTTTTATCGCCTAATATATATAATGACAGTATTATTATATCAAGTCCAGATGAACTTTAAAAAAGATAGAATAATTAAAAAAGTCAAAAAATTGGCCTTGTAATTAAACAAGGCATGAACAAACAACAGAAGCTTTAAAAATAAACATTGAACGTGTTTTTATGAAATTGGACCACAATAATGGAAAAGAGTGACTAAAAATTGAATTAAACGAATGCACTATGTCAAGCGAAGTCGTGGTGGTCATATGAGTAAAATTGTATTCCATCATTAATGCCATAAAATATACTTAATTTTTTTTTAAAAAAAGTAATTAATTAAATACTTTGTTTTATTTTCATTAAAATTTATAAATTGGAAAAAAATAAATCCTATATATATATATATATATATATATATATATATATATATATATATATATATATATATACGAGTATATACAATATAATACATATATACACCAAAATCTAAAGAAACATACATTAAAAAAATAAATTGGCAAATAGAAATATATTAATTCATTTATGAACAGTAATGATTTTCCATGTATTTAACACACATTTTTATTATTCGTGTGTAATTAAGATATAAAAATAATTATTTTACGTTATTATTTATTAAAATATAAAATTATACGTTTATGAAGTTAATTATCATAATCCAATTATTGTATATAATAATGGTTATTACTTTTATTCCAAAATATAAAATTTCATATGAAACATTTGAAAAAAAAGCATGCTATTATTTAATAATAGAAAATATGTTCTATGCAATAACATATTTAAAAGAAAAAATATTATAATTTATTAAAATAAATAAATACGTAATGATCTACTCTTGAAAAAATAATGTTACAGATTCAGTGATTGTAAAAAATGCACGAATTGTAAATTAAAATCATTTCATAACATTTATATAGGAAAATAAAGTTTGTTAGAAATGAAATTAAAAAAATCGTCTAACCGTTGTATGAATTAATGAATATACAAAAAATATTTTTATTGAGTACAATGTTAAGAATGTGATCTGAATGAATAATTATTTTATTCGATTTGATAATATCAATTTACATAGAAAGTACTTGACAATGAATCAGAATTATAAATAAAAATTATATGATTTTAAATGTTGTTTATACTGTATAGTATACAGGGGTTGTTTGAAAAGTATGGTAAAAAGTAATAAAAACAAAATTGAAAAATTTAATTAAATTAATTTATTAAATAAAACAATAAATAAATTTACCATACTTATCAATCGACCCTCGTATATATATATATATATATATATATATATATATATATATATTACATGTGTGTGTGTATAAACTAGTAAAAAATGAATTTATAGATCGGTTAAAGAAATAGTATCTAGTTAAATTCTATCCTCGATATACAATTAGCCCTTAACCTACATTAGTAAATGTCGTTTGAATTGTCCTTCATGATACAAATTTCACACCAAATAAAATTTATATTCAGTCATGCTATTTAATTTATCTATACGAAACGAAAACTATGTATGGATAGTTGATGTTATTGGAAAATTTCGCAATCAAAAATGTAAAATAATTATGTACTGCTATTAATTATTATAATTGTTAACTACTGTATTTGCAGATTTTATATATAAATAGAGTGAGAGAGAATGTTGAAAGAAACTCGACTATTATTATTATTATAAAATAATGTTTCATACATATATATTAACATTACATACATATGTACTTTTTATCAGATAATGTTTCAAACGTGTATTGACATTTTAAAAATCATTAATTGATGCAAATATTCTGAAGGTTAATACAATAACTTCAGTAATATATTTACCATATTTATTAGTTTATTTACTGAGATTCTATTTAGCTTATATTTAAATTGTAAACAAATAAATAATTAATTTCAGTCTTGTTATTATGAAAAAAAGACTGAAATGAATCTCTAATTAATAAAATATATATGTTTTTAAAACATACATCGTAATTTTTTAATACACACACATATGTATATATATATATATATATATATATATTTATTAGGTTGGCAAATATCTCCCTTCCGCCTTCTGGTCTTTTGAATTTCGCAGCTATGTACAAAAAAAAAAAAGCGGAAGGGAGATACTTGCCAACCTAATATATATATACATATATACATACACATATATTCGTGTCTTCATTTATATTATTTATTGTTATTTTTATTATACAAATAAAATATTTTGCAATACTATTTAATTTATAAAACTATCTTTTTTATTAATTAAAATAAATAACATATTTTTACATTTTCAGTTATTTATCTATAGTTTAATTATTCTTTATGAATGTAATAATTTAATTTTGAAAATCATAAAAAAAATATTTTAGAATTTTCACTTACACATATAACAGGATAAAAATTATTACCTTGTAAAATATTGAAATATCTTACGAAAGATATATATTTCATATTTTTATTAATAAAGAATATCTATTTTTTAATAACAATTTGTTTTCTATCTATATTAAATATTAACGTATATGAATAATGTTGAGTAATTTTATTTATTACTTTTTGCTACTTATAAGAAATGGTATTATAAATTTCATTGATATTGAATCATCGACATATGATACCTATTAAAAAGAAACTATACACATGTGTCTATTTAATAAAAGACAAATCTGGTCGTTACATTCGAATGATCCTATATTTTACATAATACACGTATAATATAAATAATATTAAAAATATGAATGAAAAATGAAATTTATTCTTCAATGAATCACCATATATATATATATATATATATATATATATATATATATATATATATATATATATATATATATATATATATATATATATATATACGAGGGTCATCTGATAAATATGGAAAATTTATTTATTGTTTAATTTTAATAATTAATTAATTTAATTAAATCTTTCCATTTAGTTTTTCTTACTTTTTTACCATACTTAGCAAACGACCCTAGCGTATATATATAAATAAATAAATAAATAAATATATATATATATATATATATACATTGATGCATAAAAGTATTTGCCATATGCAAAAATGTAACTTTTTTTTATTTTAGCAATTCCTACTCTATAATAGAATTACTTATTGTTTTTGTATTTTTTTCTAATGAACATGATATTTAATATGAATTAAATATATATATTTTTAATTTCACGATTTTATTATATGTTATTATATTAATAAATTGCTAATGTTACCCATTTGGCGAATACTTTTACAAATAAGTATTTTTGATTATATATATATATATATATATATATATATATATATATATATATATATATATATGATTTAGTTTTTATAATTATATAGTAAATTTTGTATATATTTTTTCACACAATTATCATACACTCGTATATATTGTAGTCTATTATTATATAATATATACATTCACATAGAAATTAGATATTAAAACTAATAGATAAAAAATTAGTATATTTTATATTCTTTATTATATTTTCTTATGTTTTAAATTAATTTGTTTGAATTTGCGAATTAGATTAAATATTCTCATATATGAGTATATATAAGATAATAAATCCTGAATAAAAAAATCTTACCAACCCCCCTGGTCAGCATGGTATGATAAAATGACAATGAATGATAACATTCAATAAGATTTTCTCTCAACAGTAGACTAATATAGGAGTGTAAGATATATATATATATTTATTTATTTATATATGTATATAAATATATATATATATATATATATATATATATATATATATATATATTTATTTATTTATATATGTATATAAATATATATTAGATCATTAAAAGGAAATAATATGAAAAGAAATTTAAGAACATCAGAAAGTGTTATTCTTAGAATCATACAACACGAAATTACTCTCACCTTTTGATCTAAAATCT
>CP092090.1:44876067-44886067 GCA_029203775.1 Neoneuromus ignobilis
CTTTGTACCACATTAGTTTTTCGATGAGCATCAAAAAGTGTTGTCACATTTAATATCATAATTAATATCCATCAAACTTTTACCAAACTAAATGAAGTTTTGATAAAAAAAATATTTTATTCAAAAAGATATCACTTTTAATACCGTCTATATAATGAGAGTTGGGATATTTTTGGGACAAATTATATATATATATATATATATATATATATATATATATATATATATATTGTAAGTATTTAAAAAAAGACTATTTTTATTTCCTGTGTTAGAATTATATTTTTTTATTTACAAACTTGAGTATTATAACTTTTTTGTTCTTTACTTTTGAATTGTATTTCTTCTCAAAAAAATATATAAAGTCATCCAAATGTGACACCTAGATTTGTGTTTTATTAAAAATAAATTACATACATGTTTGACCTATACACCACCCTACATGTTTCTTTTTAATAAAACACAAATCTATGCGTTAAATTTGGATGAACCTTTATTTCTTTTAATCATAAGCATCGTATCATAAACATAAAGTTATTTTTATATTAATTATTCATTTATATTAATAAATATAATTATGTATTGTCATTTAAAACATATGTACACATTTCATGACATTGAAAAGATTGTACGTGACTTAATATTTGAATGACTATTATAGCTCAGTATGTCAGATAAGTGTCATTGTTTCTATAAAAAAAACGAAGTAATTCTAAGAAATTATATGAATAATATTAATTTAAAAATACGTAAATATGTGTTCACATTGTAATCTCAAAAAAGTTTTAATAATCAAATAAATATATAAATAGTTTAAAACAATTCTTTTTAAACACTAAATTTTTCTTAAATCTAAAACATTGGCTGTTATTACTATTTTATTTTAATACAAATTAAGTTTTACCCCCAACATCACAATATGTTATAAAGTGTTCAATAATCACTTAACAATAATGGGCAAATGTGCATTTCGATGGCAATATCATTATTGTCAAAGCCTTTGTTTTATCAAATCTATTATTATTTAAATTTACAACAAAAAGGTTCTGACGATGATGGAATCGCCATTGAAATTCACATTAGCCCATTGTTGTCTTAAATAACAAAGTAAATAATAAGTGATTATTGAATACTTTATAACATATCGTGGTGTTGGGAGTGAAAATTCATTTGTGTCAAAGAAAATTTATTACAGTTTTAAAATAATGTCAAAAAAATATACTTCTATATATAAAAAATGTAAATAATAAAATATATCAATAAATTTCTGAAAATATTTATAAACATTTTTATTTGGTAGTATTATATCATTTTTTACTCAATACAAAATTAAATTCAACACGTCATAAGTATTGAATATAGTAGTTAATTAACTCTTAATATTTTGATTTGTTATGACAATTCATATTGTAACTCATATTTTTTTAATCTTCACTAAATAATAAATAATAATCCCTCATTTTTCACTTTGTTGTATATAACAACAAAAGGATAATGCGAATTTCGATAGCAATGCCATCATCATCAGAGATATTTCTTATAAATGTGCAATTATCTATTGTTGTTATAAACAACAAAGTGAGTAATGAGTGATTATCGAATATTTTATAATATCTTATAAAACATATTACTAATAGTTAATCACATTATAAGATTCGATAGTATGAACATTTTAAGTCACATTACTCACACGTGAAAGCAATGTTTGCTAAATATATAAATATTTGACCATTTAAATTGCGGTTAAATTCTATTATTAATTTTTGCACGCGGATTTGTGTGCGTGCTCGTATTTTTATTTCACTCATTAAAAAATTACTTTTGCTAAAAAAATCTTATTTAATAGTTTCTATAACATACCACAGCGTAAATTAAATTCTTTTAATTGTTTTCTAATTCCAATACATGATTCACCTTCACCGTGAGATTTAACAATTTCTCATTTTTTAAATGTACGAGTAATTTTTATACTTTTAAGTGCAATTATAAAAATTAATGGAATAACTTTACGTTACTTAACAGAATAATTGCTAAATTTCTTTGAAAAAGACAAAAATAAAAATCTTACTAAACATTTCTAATAATTAGATCAGACTACAAAATTACATTGTTGATTAATTTTTTGAGTGCAAATAGTAATATGGAATATATTTTGTATGCGTGTTTTTTTTTAAAAAAAAAGTAAATGTTTCATATTTTGAAAGAGTATATTAAGTATTTATTTGGAAATAAGGCGAAATCACTTTCACAAAAATGAATTATCATTCTCAACACTACAAGATAATAAAAAGTGTTCAATAGTTATTCGTTGTTAATTTTGTTTGTTTATAATAACAATAAGCTAATGTATATTGCAATGGAGATGCGACCATCATCAGAGCGTTGTGTTATCACATCTTATTATCATAATTGATTTTATAACACAATGCTTTGATGATGATAGTATTGCCATCGAAATGCATACTAGCTTATTTTTATAAACAAATAAAGTGAATAATAATTAATTATTCAACACTTTCTAATATATATTGATGTTAGGGGTAATAATTAATTTGTGTAATAAAGAATTATTTTCTAGAAATTATATATTTCTGTTATTATATATATATATATATATATATATATATATATATATATATATATATATATATATTTATATATATATATATATATATATATATATATATATATATATATATATATATATATATATATATATATATATATATGAATATTTATTACATTAGTATTTCCTTTAATAAATTTTTGTATATAGTGAGATGATTAAATTTTGAACTATTAATATTGTAATTTTATACATTACTACGTATAACAAAAATTAATTTAATTAGGAATTTAAAACAACAATATTTTTTCTTATAAATTTTAAATTGATAAAAATTTAAAATAATTCTTTTAATTCCATGACAAGTTTTACGAATATTGATTATTTCGATATATAATTTTATTTATTTTAACACGATTTCATACATATTAGTCAATGTCTTTCATAAAAAAATTCTGAATATTTGAAAATATTTTTTACAAGTTCAAAACATTTATTTTATTTTAAATTGTGCATTTCAAGTTTTTGCTTTTTTTATTCACTATAAATGTGTACATATAAATACATATACATATATATATATATATATATATATATATATACACATATATATATATATATATATATATACATATATAATACATATACATATATATATATATATATATATATATATATATATATATATATAAATAAATTACACATTATATATTAAACATTATTATTGGCATAAAACAATAACGCCTAAAAATTAAAACTGAATTGATTAAAAATACAATAAAGAATAAATTAAATAATAAGGTGTGATAAATAATTTATAATTTATAAAATGTATACTTCTGAAAATGATGAATTAAAATGCAATTCAGTAAAATATAAATAATTGTAAAATATAGATTTTCCTTCAATTTTATAAGTGTGTAAATAATAAAAATACATTACTCACAGAAATATAAGTGGTTCAAATGAAACTGAAAGATAGTAAAGAATAGTAAATGATAATAAGAAGGTAAATGTATGTCTAAACCCTTCAGACCCATTTGGGAAACTCTATAAGTACACTTTTTATGTGTGTTAGGATGTGTATACATATATATATATATATATATATATATATATATATATATATATATATATATATATATATGTGCGTGTGCGTGTGATTGTGTGTTATCGTACTTGTAAACGTGTATATGAAATAAATGAAAGGAGACATTCCAGAATAAACTAAACCGGACTTGTTTGTCTTCAATAAAATATGTTTGGTATAAAAGAATTTTTCAGTTTATATTATTTATATAAATTATTATTATTCTGCTCATATTTATTATATGTTAATCTACAGATAAATTAATTAAATTTATAAATGTAATATAATGAAAATGTTGAAATGTTTAACAATGAATTTAGTTTAATATAACACAATTATTTTTTTAATAAGTTATTAGAAAATGTTACAATTATTATTATTGATTGAGTGAATTAAAATATATTAATAATTTAACTAAGTTAAATTATTTAACAGCTAGGTAATTATAATTTTTTTGTGATTTTACTGGTACAAATCTTTCATAATAAATTATATTATTATATTTTGTTTATTTCCTTGAAAAGTATGTTATAATTTAAGAATTTATTTAGAATTTCAATTTTTACAAGGTTACTTCAAACAAATAATTGTGAACTATATAAACAGTTATTTACCTTATAATATTTATAGTTACTTTATAAATATATTTTTTTAAATGTAACTGTTCTATTAACTATCGTTTTTTTACTTTAGTAATTTCTGAAAAAAATTAGATTAAGAAGTATTTTACAAGTAAAATATTTATTTACAAATTAAGATTGAATTTAAGTAGAATATTTTGCTGTATATATATATATATATATATATATATATATATATATATATATAATTATTAATTATTTATTTATATTAGAAATCACTTTTAATAATCAATCGATTAAAATGGACAATATAATTTTTCAAAACTAATTTTCATTCAGCATAATTTTTTTTTAATATTCATAATGTATTAAGTGAAAAAACTTATTACATTTTATTATTCTTCATTCTAAACATAATAGAATAATTAAAATATTCATTAGTAGTTAAATTATAATTAATAAGTATTTATTAAGTATTTTTATATAATCTTAAGGTGAAGTACTGTAATTAATTTAAAAAAATGAATCTTTTGATATAATTAAATAACTGATGCGTTACAATTTATGTAGAGCTTAGAAAAATCTATTTTCTAACTTATCTGACAATAATAGCATTTTGTATCGGGTATGTTTTTTTCGAAATGTGGTTATCAGTCTCATATCCAATCTTTCAATCGGAGGGAAATATTTTTAAATAGTAAAAAGAAATCATTTTCTAGTAAATATTTTAATTTTAAGTAACGAGATAAAATAGTAATTAATCTGAGTTATATAATTATAATTTTAAAATATGAGTAGTAAATAAATTTGTTATATAAATTATTTTTCGAAAATTAGGCTATATATTTCATTTTACACATATTACTATATTATTTTAAGAAATGATTAATAACTGATATTTCTTATTAATTATATTTATAACATTTTTAGAAAATGTAAAACGTAAAGAAAACATACACATTTTATTTATATTATGTTCACTTTATTATCGAATTTTATATACAATTAGAATAATAATAAATTGATTAATTTTGCTGTTTTAATGTTCAAAAATATTTATCATTCTAAAAAAATATTGTATGGAAAAATTTTCAAATAAATATACAGAAATCTTAATTCTAAAAATAATGAATATAAAATAAATTATGCACATTTTAAAACATTTGTCCGTTTTTATAAAATTAAAAGATTTTTTATATAATATAAAAATATTTTAAACAAATATTTTCATACGAAAATAATTAATATATATATATATATATATATATATATATATATATATATATATAATAATTCCAAGTTATAACTGTTAAAAAATTATCCAAGAATAATATAAAAATGAATATTGTAAATAGTTATTAATGTTTAAAAATTAATAATGCAAAATAAAAAATTGTTATAAAAAATACAAAAATATAAGTATTTTTGTAAATAATAAAATCAGTTCAATAGAATCTAATATCACTTACAATTTCATTAACATAAATAAACTAAAAACTTAAGTCATGAGTTTTAATTTGAGTATAAAAATAATTATAAAATATAGAAATAAATTAAAATATGCCTATTTATTTATATTTAATAACAATTAAAAATATTTACCTTGTAAAATTAATAAAGATATATAAATAACAACCACAAAAATAAACTTTTTTGTCCAACAGTGCATCTTCTAACAACACTTTTTTATGATGAGTCACGTTATTATTTTCTATTTAATAAATATGTATGATTTCTGATACGAACTATCACCAAATGTCCGGATACGATGAATTTTTTCACCCGGTTAAGTTGTCGCGTGCGATTATGACAATCGAAATTAAAACGTTTGACGGCAACGTGACTAACAGACAAACAGAAAACATATAGGTGAAAGTAACTTTGCGTGTAGTAGAACACTGACCGAAGCAGTATGTCATGAACATTCGCAGTGTTTATTTTCTTCCTGAAGAAGTGTGTTTTATATCTCCCCACTGGTGACTTCAATGCCTGCCGCGGTCTGCTTCAACATGTTATGATTATTTTTTTGTACTTCAGTATTTAAGATTTATCTCAGTAATGATTTTTTTCAACGGATTGTCTTAAACAAACACTAGACACTTGTTATTTTCTAATTATAATTTTCTTAATACTAGTATTTATTTAAATACGTAGTTATTAAATATAATTATAGGAAGATGAAAATAAAATACATGTTATTTATTATTTGACACATGCACACATACACACACACATATGTTATTCATGTATATATATATATATATATATATATATATATATATATATATATATATATATAAGTTACGAACGTTATGTAAAAGTGAGGAAATTGAAATGAAAATGGGTCGGCCATATAGTAAAAAGGAAGATCATCGATAGATGAAAGAAAATATTGATTGAGAACCTAAATATATAAAAAACTCAAAAAAAGATTTTGAGATAAGTGGGATATATATAATATATAGACATAAAAAAAATTACGGAATGGATTAGAAGAGAAAAACATTGGCAGTGGATGGACAGAGACTGTTGCTGTTTCATCTGATGTGTATATATATATATATATATATATATATATATATATATATATATATATGTATGTGTGTGTGTTAGATATCATAAAAATAAACGGATAGAGAACCAAATGGATTAAAAAAAGTTATGGATGCTAATGCTAAAATAAGTAGTTTGAAAACTTAGATATATAATAAAGTTTAAAAAGAGACTCATGGATAGATGGAACGGAATGAAAGATTTTAGTATAGGCCTTTATCCAGCAGTGGATGGAAGGCGATTGTAATTATGTGATACATAATCAATAGTAGCAGCAGGCTTTTTAAATCCAATACTGAAAGAAGACCACTTCCAAAATCTTCCATTTTGTCCGATCAATCCATGGGTATTTATCTATTTCGTCAAATTGTCTTATTTCTTTTTAACATCTATCTATAGATCTCTTCATGAAATTGTTTATTTAATGATACACACACAGTATATATATATATATATATATATATATATATATATATATTTATATATGTATATATATGTATGAATGTATGTATGTTTAAATATAAATAAACTAAAAAAAATTCAGTGAAAATAATTTAAAATATAAATAATATTAAAATATTTGATTTTTTTTAAACAAAAACAATTTAACAAATATTTACGAATGATTTCTTTCAGAAATAATTACGAGGGTGGTCCCAGAAGTACCCGACCCAACAAAGAAAACACAAAAATTTTGGAAAAAAATATATTTATTTTTCAACATAATCTCCTTTCAGCTCTATACACTTTTCCCAGCGATGTTCAATAAGTTCGATACCCTTTTTATAATAAGAACTGTCTTGCTCCTCAAAATACCCATTAACTGCCGACATCTCTAGGTCAGGCCGGGTACTTATGGGACTACCCTCGTATTACAAAAAATTGTATTAAATCATCAGTTTGATCACTTATTGATAATAAATTGAATATTATTTACTATACTTTAAATTACTGCTTAATTCTATACTCAGATGATATATAGAATTTTTTATTCGTATCAAATAAT
Source organism: Neoneuromus ignobilis (assembly GCA_029203775.1). NCBI lineage: Eukaryota > Metazoa > Arthropoda > Insecta > Megaloptera > Corydalidae > Neoneuromus > Neoneuromus ignobilis. The sequence continues at coordinate 44,883,861 of CP092090.1, forward strand.
AAAGTAAAGTGATGAAGATTAAGGAGTATCAGAACAGAAGCGCAGTTAAAAAGTTATTTAATATTAAATTTGTATAAAATTTCAATTTGTTATAAAAAAATGTTTCTTTTTTTTACTATATAGTTTAGCATTTTATTGCATACTTTTAATTAATATGTACGTATCAATTAAAATGTACTAGGTTAATCAAATAAAGAAATGTTAACTTAAAAATAATGTATACTAGAAAATCATTTAATATTATAAATTCTGATAATAAAACAACAAAAGTATCAAATTTCTATTAAATCAAAAAAATCAAACTATAACTATTTCAAATAAAACTCATGATTAATTACAATCAAATTTATTTTGAATGCGTTATCATAAGAATAATTAATAGAAGTATTTCACTTTCAATGAAAGTTATTCATCAGAAAATCTTTACTCACTAAATATTTTCTATTATGATAATTAGTACAATTATTACACCTACATTAATTCATGAAACGTTTTTACTGTTATGTTAAAACATTAATTTTCTCTTTAAAACTTATTTATTACACAATTAAAATAATAAGATAATAAACAATTGTATACTTGATTTGTATAAATCATACATTATACATTCATCATATAAAATTTAATTAAATAATAAACATTTTCTACTTTTGATATAAAAAATAATAGTCGTTTATCATACATTTTTATTTTTTTTTATTTTTAAAAAATAATATTCAATTTTGATGTTTATTTGACGATAACATTCGTAGTGAAGATAATAATCAATTCGTTTATTTTGGATAAATAATAAATTAATATTTAAATTTTAAATGCTCTTTTTATTTTATTACAAAAATACTTAGAAATAGTTTATTGATTTTTATCTATTTTGTAATAACATATATATATATATATATATATATATATATAGAGAGAGAGAGAGAGAGAGAAGGAGAGAGTTAATAAGAATTTTTTCTTTCGATTTTGATATATAAAATAAAAATAATATTTTACTTTTATTTCTTTATTCAGTTGGTTATTTAATTATTATTATTGTTTTTCATATAACTTGTTTATTTTATCTTCATAAAAAAATAATTATATTCATGCAAAAATTTCTCGTTATATGATTTTATTTCTTTATATGAATTAAACTTTTTTTATTAATATAATTATGTAAAAATTAGAATATATAATAATTCAAAAGTATCAAATCGAGTAAATAGAGAGAATTTTTGAGGGTTTCCCAGTATAGATCGTTTAGTTTTATTTGTATATTCAGTATTTTTTTAATTTTCTGGAATAAACAAATATTGTCTTGTATTATTTTGACACTATTTTTATTCTGACTGACTGATATGCATGGACTTATGATATGCAATAAAACTGACTTTTTTATATGCAGTTTTTATTTCGTTCAGTCAATTGTTGATAGCAAACTGTATTAACAATAAATTATTGATAGATTAATTTTTGATATATATATTATTGATAGTGGTTTGAATTGATGGTTTCACTGGATTTTAAAAGTTTAAAATACATCGTTTCTCGTTAATCCCACTAACAGCAGAGTAACATTTTATTTTTATGTATTTAGGTCTCTGAAATCTCCAATAGAGTTTCACTTTTTACTAACCAATGATTTTTTATAAAATTATTATACAACCCTCTTTTTTCCTCCTGTCACAATTTATTTCAAAAATGTTTCATTTGATTGATGAGAAAGCAAAGTTGTAAATTTGTCTATCAAATTTGTTTTAGTCATTCCGTGTGGTTATTAAAAATTAAGTTTTGTAATCATAGTAAATTTCATTATTAAATGATCCAAAATTGTTAATTGACTAATTTTAAGTCTATTAGTATTTTAAATTATTATGCTGTAGATTGTCCAATCTGCTTCAAAATGTCATTATCAACAGCTGAAAGAACTCAGAACAGGTTTATTTAAGTAAAAATCATCATAAAATAATTATTTGAATCAAATTTTATATAAGATATCAATAATTACATTACTTCCAAAATACCCCAAATATTTTTCGATACTTTTGTAAATTTATACATTATAATCAAAGACACACTTTTATTTAGATGCCATATTTTCACACCAGAGAGATTAAACTAATCATATATTTCTTAAAACAGAAAGTTTTAATAAAGATGACACATAACGTAATACTTATTTTATAACTCAAAGTCGAGGAAGATATTATACTGATTATTTTATC
>CP092090.1:44891067-44918567 GCA_029203775.1 Neoneuromus ignobilis
ATATATATATATATATATATATATATATATATATATGTATAGGGTCATTCAGAAATGACGCTTAAGTTTGTGTTTTATTAAAAATAAACATGTGTATAAGGAAACATGCATATAGTTTCTTTTTTAAAAAATACAAATCTAGGCCTCACATTTGGATGATCGTATATATATAATATGAAATGACTTAGAATACATTAAATATATTTAAAAAATTAAGGGCTATGAATAAAAAGTATAAACAATTCAATGATCATCATGTCTGACTGTAAAAATAGATCAAGTTGAGGTAATATTCTTTAAACATTTCATTATTAAGATGTTAACATATACATTTAAAACTTAATGATCAAAAAAATTGTATATTTCGAAAATTTTACACGCAAACGAAATATTAAGTTGTATTTAAAAGCAGTAGTATATTTTGTAATTATGTGTAATTTTAGTATTTGTTTTGTTAGTTTGAACTACTTAAATTTTAAGTTAATTTTATGAATTTCAGTTGATATTGTTATATATGAAGTATTAAGAAAATTTAGATAAATGAAATAATGTATTTATATATACATATGTATATATACATATATATATATATATATATATATATATATATATAATATACAAAATGTTTACTTAACCTAATGACAATACTTATTTGCATAAAAATCTGGCGTATATATATATATATATATATATATATATATATATATATATATATATATATATATATATATAATCGCCAGATTTTTATGCAATCAAGTATTATTATTAAGTTAAGTTAAGTTAAGTAAACATTTTGTATATATTTTATATTATAAGTTGTTTTACTTTGGAGTATACGTTATCAAAATAGAGTTTTAATTGAATCTGCCTATAATATTACCATTATATTTAGCTAAAAAAGTAATTAATAAACGAATCATTTAACATTAGTGTGAAACTTTTAGTTCAGATAATTAAATTTTTCTTTAATTAAATTTGTCGAAGACACTATTATTAATAATAACCGTTTAAAAATTATTGTTGAAGTTTATTCAAAAACTATATGATCCATCGCCAAAGAAAGAAATATATCCTGTCTAAAATTGTTTGAAAACTTAAAAAATTGTATAAATGCGTTCCGTATGAATTGAACGAAGTATAAAAATTGCAATATCTTGAAATTGACTCTCCGATAATACTAAGAAACAGAAATGAAAGGTTCATAAGATTAATTGTAACTTGTGATGAAAAATGTATTTTTTGTAATCGAAAAAAAAAATGAACAGGGTGAATACTAAACAAGTTTCTAAATACGTGCCTAAACTGCTATTACAATTACTAAAAATTATAGTAACGTATAATGGTTTGCTGAAGAAAACATTTTTATAGCTTTCTGAATATAGACAAAATAATTGATGCAAAAAATATTGTGAACAAATCGAAAATAATTATAAAAATAAACTGAGTAGAAAATATGTCTAAATGCAATTCCATTCTTTTCCAAGAAATAATTAAACTTCATGTTTTACCAATAAAGATATAAAAACCTTTGCAATTGAATAAAAAAATGATGGCACCCACTTACTTCCTGGGTATTTAGTTTGAATTCATTTTTGTACAATAATCATTTAAATTAAACTAACATCGTTTAAACCTTTCGAGTAATAATTTCTTTAAAAATAAAGAAGACATATTTACCTTGGAATTTAGATGTAATAGTATAATATAGGATTTTTCAAATGAAACTCAAGGATTTAGACATATATTTACTTTTTTACTATGATATTCTTCAGTCTCATTTGAGCAACCATAGAGAAGCAAATTAGGTATTTTATAAATAATGATGTTTATTTCTATTTTGTATATAGTCATTTTATTTTTAAGAAAAAAGTTAAAAATATATATTTAATATATATATATATATAAATATATATATATATATAAATATATATATATATATATATATATATATAAAAATTAATATATATATATATATATATATATATATATATATATATATATATATATATATATATATATATATATATATATTTGTGTGTGTGTATTTTTATATTGATAAATATATGTATATACATGTACACATATTTATCAATATAAAAATACACACAAAAAAGTAATAAAAATACTTACATTGCATATCAGTCAACTTCTCGCATCCTGACTGTAATGCTCCTCCATTAACGTAAAAATCAACATGTCCAGTTGCTTCAAATTTCCCATAAAGTAATACACATGTATGTATAATATCCACAAAATTTGCATCAGTTTTATCCAATATCTGACTTAGGTCATCTGTTATATATGACGGTTGTGCTGGATCTAAACCAGTAATTCTTTCTATTGGTCCAGATTTCAAATAATTCGTTAACTGTCCTCCAATATGTGCACCTAAGCTGAATCCAATAATATGGATATCTTTCATTAAAATGTTAGCATACTTTACAAGTCCATCTATTAGCAAAGCTGTACAATTAGAAATTAGAGGAACATTACGAACAGCCGAAGGATAACATGGAAACTGTACCAAAGGAGTATGTAATACAGAAATTACATTCATATCACTTTTTTCAAGTAACTCTGAAAAATATGATGTATTTTACAAAAATATACTTTTCGTAATTGTATATATATATATATATATATATATATAAATATATATATATATATATATATATATATATATATATATATATATATATATATATTCACCCGTCCCTCAATTTACAATTTACGCGGGACTTTTTTATGCGAGTTTTTTTACGCGGGACGTTTTTTACGCGGACTTTTTTATTGATTTACGCGGCACTTTTTATACGCGGTCAGATAGATTTCATTTTATACAAGTTTTCATGGAATTTATTATATATCAGAGTGACGCAAAGTGACGCAAATTATAACAAGAATATATAATATATATATATATATATATATATATAAAAGGTTGATTGTTTTGAATTCCAGTAGCGATAGTGACAGCGAATAAAATTTATCTACTTTTGTTTTCTAAAACGTCATTATTTCTTTATTAAGCTATATGAAATAAATATGTGTTTCTACAACTTTACTAGCTTTTATTTTCAATATTTTTTCTATTGTACTGACAGACCCAATTTACGCGATTTTCATTTGCGTAAAACAAATCCACGTGGAACGGATACTCCGCGTAAATTGAGGGACGGATGTATATATATATATATATATATATATATATATATATATATATATATATATATATATATATATATATACATATGTGTGTGTATGTATTAATATGTAAGTATCCATATATAATAAAGTATCAAATCTCTTATTGACGTATTTTACAAATATTAATTTGTATTAAAAAAAGGATTTAAAAATGATAACAATCTTAATTACTATATTATTTAATCAAAACTGAAGTAAAAGTGTTGAAATAAAATAATGCTTTTCTAAAATTTTATATTTACTACAGTAATTTTTTTTCTTTTTCATAATCCATTGGATCATATTCTGTCAACTTCAATTCAATTACTTTAATTTTTTAAAATAAAACAATAATATGAACACCATTCAAAGTCTGAAAATAATTAATCGATGATTATTTCCATGTTCTTATATATTATTATCATCATATCAGCTTTTATCAACCCACTGATGGATGAAAGCTTAACTGGATGTTTTTCATTCACTGATATTTGGTCCTACTCATCACAGTTCCCAGGAGGGTTAGTAAAAAAAATTTGTCACTCCATTAGGCACACTCCTATATCCAAATAGTTGCTGATAACATCGATAGTAAATACATTAAATAATGATTATTTTTTTAAAAAAATATAAATTATATAATATATTTTTATATAACAAGTACCAGAAATATTATATATAAATTAATAAAATTGTTTTTTATAAAATACTATGTGTATATTCAAAAAATATTGTAACAAAAACACTTCTCAATAAATGCAAATAAAATTTGTAAATTTCAATTCTGATAGTCGCATTTAAAACTTTTTTTCTAATGTAAAATTTATTTCAAGTCAAATTATTATATTTCACTAATAATACATACGCACATCTCTCTCTCTCTCTCTCTCTCTCTCTATATATATATATATATATATATATATATATATATATATATATATATATATATACATACACGTGTGCGTGTGTGTGATATTAATTTTTAATATTTTTACCAGTTCGAATTCCTTCATTTATAACAGATTTCAAATCTTCTGTAAATCCATGAATTAAAATTTTTACTGGAGCATTAGGAATAAAATTTACATTTTGTAAACTAGGAAGATCGAATGAATTTAATTCAACAGGAGAATTTTGCGTTTGTCTAGAAAAACAAATAGTAAAATTATTACAATACAATTTATATATGGTCATCCAAATGTGACGCCTAGATTTGTGTTTTATTAAAATGAAACAACGGAAACTATAGATATATTTCGTTAAACACATGTTTATTTTTAATAAAAACAAATCTAGGCGTAACATTTGGATAATTATATATATATATATATATATATAAATGAAGTATAATACATTTGGAAAAAACACACACGTTAAATATTTGGACATCTTGTCCAATATCGATAAAATGTCAAATAGCCAAAATAGTACAATTAGTGGCATTAATTAGAAAGATGTAGTTTTCTAAACACCAATGTTGAAATTAACTAATTCAAATGAAATTACCACAAACACTAGTAAATGAGAATATAACACTACTGAATAGATCTTTAAAACTGAAGAAACAAAATTATTAAGAGTATAGGGATAAAATATGATATGTAATTGAAATTATAATTATTATAAAAGAAATGAGTAATATATAATATAATTTTATCAAAAAAAAAAATTTTAAGCGTATATTTTAAATTAATATTTCATACTTGAAAATAATTTCAGATAAAACAAATTCTAAAAAATTCATATAAAACTGATATGCATTTTTTCCGTTAGTGTTAATTTATATATTTTTGTAAAGTCAAGTATACTAATAAACCACAAACAATTAATGACCTAAAGAACAACATTCGTGAAATAAATCTAGCAATATATCGAAAAGTCATTGAAAATTTTGATATTCGAATTGATGCCTGCAGATGCAGTCGTAGTGGACATTTGAACAATATCCTGTTCTAGATATAATTGTAATGAATTAAACTTTCAATAAGAAGAAGAGCTTGAAAAAATTCCAAATAGTTTGTGTTTTATTAGAAATAAAAATATAGGCACTTTTTTTGTATGACTACATATGAAGAAAATCACATGTTTAATATTTTAATTTAATATAAATTAAAACAGAGTTTAGAAAGATTTATATTTATGGATTTAAATAACTGATCCTTTATATATCATTATTAATAGTAAACAGTAATTTTATGCTCGTCTGTACAAGATATGAATTAAAACAGAAATAATTAATAATAATGATATCCATAATTCAAATTTTATTTCATTCAAATTAATACTTTATATTCCAAAAATATGATTCAATTCAACAATGTTTAAATGGAATTTGCTAGACTCTGCGATGTATATAAACATTTATATATATATATATAAGTTTAATTATAAATAAATAAAATAAAAAAGGTTTTTCTTACTTAGTATAAAACCAAAATGTAACATATTCATTTGGACAAATTAATGGCGGTTGAATACATTTCAAAACTGCATACTGTTCATTTTCACCTAAAAAAAGGATAAAATAATTAAAGAAATAAAATTAAAATTTTTGGTTTGGTACTAGCAATAATTTATACATGCACATTCATTCGATCTAATTCCAGAGTACAAAATGATTACTTTCATTATTTTTTTTATTGCTATAGAAAAATGTTTCAATCAGCGGTTTTTATAAAAAAAGTTTGAAAACTTATTTTAAATAATTCGCAAAAATTAACGATGATTTTAAATAATTTTTAAGAAATGCTCTTTTTAGTAAAAATTTAAAATTATATGAATCATACAATACAATCCAATATTTTCAGATAAGTGATCACCTCAACACCATAAGATATTAAAAATTGGTTAATAACTATTTATTTTTCACTTTGTTCGTTTAAAACAATAGTAAACTGATGCACATTTTGATGACAATACCATCACCATCAGAGTGCCGCGTTGTGAAATCTAAAATAATTTCTGTTACAAAATTATTCATATTTGCATGAATAGAATACAATAAATGTTAAATGTATAAGTAATGTTTTAACCAAAATTAATCAAGATTTTATAACGCGGTGCTTTGATGATGATAGAATTGCCATCGAAACGCGCGTCAGCTTATTGCTGTTACAAACAAACAACGCGATAAATAAGTAACTATGAAATATTTTTGAAAATCTTGTGGTGCTGACGTAATAATTTATTTATGTGAAAATGAATTCACCAAATTTCTAAAACAAATAGTAACAATCGATTATAATTATTATATTAAAATATTAGTGAAATGAAATTTATTTATAACTATTTATCAATATTTCTCTGATCCATTTCCAGTTACACAAATGTTATGTATATATATATATATATATATATATATATATATATATATATATATATATATATATATATATATATATATATATATATATATATATATATATATATATATATATATATATATATATATATATATATATATATATATATATATATATATATATATATATATATATAACTGTATTTAAATATATATATATATATATATATATATATATATATATATATATATAAACATATATATTGTTTATATATAAATTTAAACTATTACATTTTACGTTATATGAAATTAATATAAAATACACTAATATGATTATATTCCACATTTTTAACAAATTAAAATGCATTTTATGCTAGGCTATTTATATATTGATCCATTTTTTAATTAGCATAACTAAATACATAATTTATTTTTCGATAGGAAAAACTTGTTAATCATGCATATATTTCTATAATTTGTATAATTTATGAGTGTAAAATAATGATAATCATGTCATAATGTTATATTTTGACATTAAAATTAGTAGTAAATGTGTGAATTTATCACCAAAAATTTTTTAAAATACTCATTATGTCTTTATAATACAAAATGAATAATTAAAATAATTTAGGTATGATAAAAAAAATAATTTCACACAATTATCTAATTCGTAATTTTAATTATATATTATTTTAACAATGCATTAATAAGTTCTTCATATGGTGTTAAATAATTTATAAAAATAGTATTTCTAGTAAATTTTAAATGTCATTGATATTGAAATAAAAAAGAGAATAAACTTGTTTTCAATAAAATATAATTATTATATTACTATATTTAAATTTATAATAATTTTCATTCATTATTTTTAAAAATTATTGTTATAATTAATTAAAATATATTCTACAATAATAATGACAGTTTTCTAAATTCTCCTTTCTAGGAAATCCTCTCCCAAAAACTTTCCATTTCAAACGATTCATTTCCTTTTTCTTCCATTTTAGTAACGATTTTTTTATATTTTTATCTCATTATTTTTTTTGTTTTGTATCTTTTCATACTTCTGATTTACCAAACAATTCTTTCTATTAATCAATGTCAATTTCCTTTTCTTGCTGTATAACGTACCCATTCCCATTTTAATTTATTAACTGCTATTATAACATACATAATTTCAGTTTTTTTAAAAAAAAATAAATTCGTTTCTCTTCTTATATATATATACATATATATATATATATATATATATATATATATATATATATATATATATACATATATATATATATATATATATATTATTTTAACACGCATCTTTCTATTCTTCTCTGTATTGTCTGAAATTTATGAATTATTCTAGTATTTAAGATTTATATAAATATAAACGAGAAAAGGTAGAATGCATTAATCAACGATTTTCAAACAGAGAAATATCTGAATTCATAATGTAAGGTGTTCACCTGTTTGGTTAGTGTGGTGGGTAAGTAGCAGAAAGGTAACATTTAATGAGATTTTCGTCCAGTAATGGGCTGATGAAATGAAGATGATGATGGTTATATATATATATATATATATATATATATATATATATATATATATATATATATATATATATATATATATAAGGTAAAAGAGAATGCTGTACAATAAATTTTTTTTTAATCAATTTAATTTATGTCATTTGATCGTTGTTTTTATTGTTATTAAAATAAATATAATCAAATTAAATTAAAAATAAGTAGTCATTGAGTATTAAAAAAATGTGATATTTTTAGTTACTGATTAATTTATAAAAATTATCAAATCATATTTAATTGTAAGATAGTAATAATTTCATTAAGATATTCATTCCTAAATCATTATATAATATATAATTCAATGGAAAAATTTATTACAAATGAATCACTCACTTTTGCACCACAAGATTTTTTTATAATAGTGTTCAATAATAATTATTCATTTGAATCGCTGATGCACATTTCGATACTGATTATTGTGAGATCGTGCATTAAAAAATCTATAATTTTATAACATAAGTTTAATGAAAATGGCTTCGTTATCAAAATGTATCAGTTAATAAAATAATTGATACTAAATACTATTTTTAAACCTTGTGGTGTTTGAGTGATTGATTTATTTGTGTTAATGTAAATTTGCCATGGTATAAATAAGATAAAATTGAGATAATGAAATAATTCTAATAAATTAAATTTAATAACTATTTTACAGAGGGTAATGAAGAATTTAAAGTAGTATAAAATTTATTTTGTACTTAAAATATAAAAAGGTATTCAAAAGTAATACACTTTTACCTGCTATTCTTGGAATAACTATTAAAGGATTGATACATGTAAAGGTATTAGATAAATGAGAATATTACATTTTGTTAAATCTTTACAATATACATTATATATTAATGTGACATTTATAAATATAACATTTTTAGCTACCAAGTTCTATAAATACAAATTATTACACTTTAATTGTAAATAAAGTTTGTTTGATTCCTGAAAAACATATTTAGTTAAATAATAGTAACTAGAAATATTTCATATAGAATAAAAAATTAAACATTACATTATAAATACCATCGTATTGAACACATTTATATATAATGTATTAAAATTTCATATATATTATTACATACTAATATAAAATATCTAACATAAATGAATGAATCATCTAATTTTGAATCAATTCAATCTTTTTGTTTATTTTTGTTTTTTAATGTATTGCAATTATTAAGTTTTTCATTAAATACATATTAACTAGTTTCAATTTTAAAAAACAAATACATTTTTAGCAGTGTGGAATAAAATGAATGTTATAAAACAAATATGTAAATGAAAAAATTGATAGTTTATTTTTTCAAAAATAAATTTATTTACAAATACTTCATTACAATTTTTTTTACAAAAAACATTTCAATTGTACATTTGTTACTTATATTCACGCATATAATTTCCAACGATTTCAATAGCGAATAAAATATATTTCCTTATTCATGACGACCACTTTCATCTGGAAAACAAATATACTCATTATATTAAGAAAAAAAATTAACGTAAATATAAACTAAATAGTTAAATCAGTTGGTAGTGCATGTGAAGGTTAATCATAAACATTCATTATTGGTGATAAAATTCATCATTTAAAATTAAATAAGTTAAGTGCATGCAAAAGATAAAGTTCTATACCTGTTGTTAATTACATAAAACATTTTATATAAACGATAAGAGCTTTTTCATCTGATGTGAAGTCACTGAAACAAAATTGATTCTTTTACAATAAAATTTAAAGAAATTTATCAATTCCATGAAAGTTGATCCATATACTTACAAACATCAAAATCGTTTTTCTTCATACTTTCATTTGCAGATAACAGATTTCATCTTCTTCAAATTCATTAAATATAGTTTTAAAATTTTTATCCAAATTTAGTTATTTATATTTAACACGAGGCTATACATTTTTTTATCTTCACTATTTTGTTCAAGTCATTTCTTTTGCATATTTGTATCGAGATATAAGAACTAAAATTAAATGGAACAATTAAATAAGGAATACATGAACATTAACTTAATGTATAGATTTAAAATAACATCAGTTGGTAGTGCATGTTACAAATATTAATCACGTTTCATAAATGTGGTGAAATTTTTCATCATATACATATTAAATATTAGGAACAAAGTAATATTTATACATTTATCAGTATTTACATAAAATAATATTTAGTTTACATACCTTGATTAATGTGATATAAAAACTTTCTTAAATCCATAACATTCATTGCAATACAACACATATTAGAACACTACCATACCTAATATAATAAAAGGTATAGTTCAATAAAGAACGCGTTTAAATGGTTACGTTTGTAATTACATTGTAGTGTGCAACACAAAAAGAATATCTAAAAATTATTATGATAAAATTTAAAAAAGTATTACGTAATATTACAAAATTTCTTTTTTAATTTTAAAATAGTTGGTAAAATAATAACAATATATTTTATAAATTATTTTAATAATAACTGATGATAAATAGAATTAATCATTTAGTAGGTATATACTTGACAATAGATGTCACTACATACATAAAAATTCTATAACATTTTAGATTTCTATTCCTTAACAGATGTCACCACAGTGTTTATTGTCAAATCGTCCATGTTTACTGTTTGTCAAACGTTAATACAAAGTGATTATAGACTTTAAAAACAAAATTTGTGTAGTTAATTTTTTTTTTTTTGCTTTTTTGCACTTCAAGGTTGCCGAATCACCTAAAGGTTAGATATAAGTTATTATTGATTTTTTTCTTCAATTACATATTAATAATTTATTAGCTGGCCTACTAAAATACTTACATTTTCAAGTTAAACTGTGCAGTGCATTTCTATTGAATTAATTTTAAAACTAATCCTGTTAGTTATTTGGGTTAATACTTTTTTCTGATAAAAAGTTTCGAAATATCGTTAAGATCCTTCATTGTAAATCTATTTGTTTACGACTGTCAAATATTAAATCGCCATGCAGACACCACATGAGTCAATGATTATTACTAATACGTTATACACCCGGTTTAATAATTTTTGAGTTTTATATTTTGTTTGCTTTATTTTATTTGTGTTTTATTTTATAAGGACAAACATTTTAAAATTAAAATATATTATATAGAATAATACGTTTACTGTTAAATGATTTTAAAGACAGTAAAATTTAATTCATGTTGTGACAAATAAGTAGATAACTGTTTTGCATATGTGAAGTGTTATGAACAGTTTGTAAATTCTCCTTGAAATAAAAAATCTAAAATAGAAAATTTATAAAGTATTTGTAAAAAGATGATAAGTTTATAGTTTGGTAAAAACATGTATCATGTCAAAAATAGGTTAAAAACCATTTGACTTAGTTACCGGATTTTTCATAAAGTAATCACTATTTGAAAAGTGAGTCATTCATAGTGATAACACCGATTACATATGTTTAATTTGTTGGATAAAATATTATTTCAAATTTTATTAAACGAGATTATTTTTGTAATAGTAAAATATTTAATGGGCAGATAATTTTATCTAAAGTGATATATATATATCTATATATATATATATATATATATATATATATATATATATATATATATATATATATATATATATATATATATATAAATAAAGTGACAAGAATGTATGAATCATATGTATGGCATCACAAGTGATATAGTAACGTGTTTTCAACAGTATTATTCATATTTAGTCATTTCTTAGAATATTCTGAATTTATCTAATGTTATGCATCAGGGGTGGCCAAACTTGTAGACGTTGGGGGCGAATCTTAAAGAAAGTGTACCTGAGGAGAACTACGGTTTTTTAGAATTTACGTACGAATTGGCGACATTTTCTATAAGACACGAATTGACCAAGACATTTTACTATGACTACTATTAAATTACCTATAAATAATTATTTTCTAGAACTGGTCCTGAATTTTTAAAAAAACAAGAAAATATAGAGAAAAATATAAAATTATTGTTTTAAAATTGTATTAAAATAAATTAGATGCAAATTTTACGATAAAAAAATTATAAAGTAAAAAAAAATAGATTTTTTTTATTTTGATGACACTTGGTATTACATAGTTTCGGCAAGTTTGTCAAAATTTGGCTCGTATAAACTTAAAGTAATTTTAACACGTTAAACGCCATGTCAGTCACCAGTGACTGACAGCGAACTTTCCATTCAGCCGCGTCAGTCACCGGCCGCCAGCATTTCAACCGGTGATTGACGTAGTGGCCTAAACGGAAAGCAAGACAAAATAGGCTTGGCGTTTTACGTGTTAAACACGATTCCAAATGGAGATCCGGTAATTGTGACCTATATTTAGTTTTTATCGCATTCATGCAGGAAAATGCTGATTCGCACAAATATGTTAAACCAAAAAATGCATTTGAATATGAATTAATCACTCTAATTTGTTAATGTTCACGTCAGCTTCGCGGGCGACTTCCAGAAGGCTTGCGGTCGATCGGTCGACCGCGGTCTACGTCTTGCCCACCCCTGTTATACACGACCAACTATCAATGTAAAGGCTATTTAATGAATAGCAGTAGATTTTTTGATAAAATAATTTTTTGACAATTGAAATAGTTTATTTTTAATGTTTTGTAAAATCTAAGTCTAATCTGAAAAATATACATGAATGTATAGGATGGTCCAAATGGGACTTAAGTATATAAAAATACATTTAATTCTTGTTATCCTTTACTAATCTTTCTTATCTTTTAGTCTCATTTGGGCAATTCCTATATAAAAATATTATTAAATAAATAATTTAATTTAAAATTATTTAAATGCGATTACTTTTTTATTGGTTTGAAGTTTGAAATATAGTTTATTTTTAATGTTATTCAAACCTGTTAAAATTATATATTGTTGGAGTATATATACATGTATAAGTGTTTCGTAAACATAATATTTGAGATAGTACATTGCTTTTAAGATACTTATTCATACACTAGTTAGTAAGGTATTACAGGAATTCTTAAGTATGAGATTATAAAGTAATAATTATATTTTATGTATATTTTTTATTTTACCAATCTAAAGTTATTTATCATTATATACTATAAAAATATTCATTGAAATTCTGTCATGTACCATTTATTTATATATATATATATATATATATATATATATATATATATATATATACCGACTGGGTAGTACAGTGGTTTGGATCACCGCCTGTCATGTGGGAGCTTGCGTTCGATTCCCAGTCGGAGAGTCCCTCACTCTATTGAGGGTTGAGCATGAAGGCCGACAACCTCATCTTGTAAAAAAAATAACTGTTGAAAAAGTAAGGGAGTAAACCCCGAATGAAAAAATCTTCATCAATCCGCCTGGTCAGTGTAGTGAATATGACCAAATACCAGTGAATGGTAGCATTCATTGAGGCATTCGTCCAGAAGTGGATTGATATGGGCTTAATGATGTAATGATTATATATATATATATATATATATATATATATATATATATATATATATATATATCGACCGGTGGAATAGTGGCGAGTATTACTACTTGTATGCGGGGGAAATACGTTCGATTCTCATTCAGAGGTATAGAGCTGACAGGGTTTTTTAACCTAACACCAAATATACCAGCCGGTCAAAATGACCGGGTTTAAAATTGCGCTAAGGAAAATGATAAATAAAATAATGGGGCTAGTCTTACTATCATTTTTTATATCATGTAATTTCAATATTTAAGTGAAAAATTTAATTTCTTCTTATTATAAACCATTTTTTTTATTACTGCTTGCATTAATTGATTAGAAAGTACATTTTTTTTGGCTAAATACTAATCGGTCAAAATAACCGGTTGGTTAAGACAGGTTTATATCAATTCTTGGTATATCTGATGTTAATAAAGGTAACCTGACTAAGGGAGTAAACCTGAATAAAAAAATTCTCACTAACCTTCTTGGTCGGCGTGATAAGTATGAGTAAGTACCAATTAATGGTTACATTTATGTTTCCCTATACACCACTCTATACACATGTTTATTTTTAATAAAACAAATCTAGGTGTTATATTTTAGGTATATATATATATATATATATATATATATATATATATATATATATATATATATATATATATATATATATATATATATACGACATAAGATTGTTATTCCATGTCCAACCCTTGAAACTTGAGAGATTTTTTGACTAAAAATTAAACTTAAGTCTTCTGTAGATTGGCGGAGATACAAGCTACTATTTTTTATCTCTCTCTCTCTCTCTCTCTCTCTCTCTCTCTCTCTCTATATATATATATATATATATATATATATATATATATATATATATATATATATATATATACATACACACATACATATAAAGTTTTTAAATAATTTTTCTTATCGATGTAAAGTAGAATTATACCAAAATCGTGTGTTTTTTTAAAAAAAGTCATTAATATGCTTTTGTACTTTTCTTATTCTTTAAATATTTCTCTGTTTGGCAACAATTTATGTAACTTCCTGATAAAATGTCTATTAAATACGACATATGTGAAAATGTCTTAGATTTTTTTTTTTGTTTAATAATTTCTGAGTTTGGGAATGATGTGATTGAGATTAAAAATAGTGAAATTGAGATTGAAAATGACACATAGTTTTTGGTTGACCAAATTCGATTACATTTCTCGTTTCTCATCTATTACTGTCAGTTCTAGTAATTTTTTCCAACTTTTTAAACCGTTTTTCTGTATATTGTTAAATATAATTTCATTTTTGATATGGTATAGAAAATTCAAATATTTTATTAGTATCAGTTTTATTAAACATATTAATTACTTATCATCTATATTTTTTTCTAATTCTTGAAAAATAAGTTTTTATCACAAACAAATCATTCACCTGTATGTAAGATTTTATGAAAATGTTTAGTAGTTAATTATTTAATTTATTGGTTGGTACGTATGATAACTTCATAGCATTATTTTAATCAAGCCAATGACTCATATTACATTTATCAATCCATTTCTTCACCTAAGAAGTTTTTGCAGAAAATAACTTATTATTGAATAGTGTGCACCTTATTTTACCACGAAGATTGATGTTTACCTTATTTATTTAATTCCTCTATTTAACAATTATTCTAAATTCATTTCTAAAATTAAAATCTGTTTATAAATGAGCATGCATTATGTTTCCTTCACTATATCAGATGCACAACTTTTAAAAGTTTTTAAAGTACAAATATTACTTTGAATTCGAATTAGATAATTCAGTGAATCAGATTTTATATTTTTCGTCTTAAATACTTGCACGTCAAGAAAATAATTAATAAGTACTTGTATAATCACTGATTTTATATGAAGTATTTTAACTTAATCTTAGTATATACATATATAAACATTTCAATTGCATGTTTGATTTTCTCCATTTTTATTCTTTTTTATTTATTTTTATCATAAATAAATATTTATAGCTCAACAGAAACACATTTATTTTAGCCGCATATATAGGTAGTTAACGTAGTTCATATGTAGGTGTGTCCGAGATAACACATCATTTTTTTATTCAGTATATTGTGTATTCACTGTAAAAAAATTCATAAAATCTAAACACTAATAGAATTGCATTACATAGTTATGTACAGTTTATGTGAAATAAATGTGTAGATATTTTTAATTATTTCATCGTCACGTAATCGATCATTTACACGATTTTATCAAATTTTAAAGTATGTGTACTTGACTCATCATCATTCGAATTATCTATATTAGTGACTATTTTAATTAAAATAGTTGATTAAAATATTCATGAACAAATAAATCAACTATGTTAATTCGCCCTTTCCCTTCTCGTGTTTATCATTCGACGATCTCTGTTTTGTTGCCTTATACAACTATATTCGTTGTATATCCTTTATTTACATATTTTGTTGGATAATTGGAACATGTGAAATTATACTGGCCGGATAAAGATATAATATTGTACGGCTGCCTGTAGGCTGTTCTGTGACTTCCAGTAGATATAAAGGTAATGTAAATAAATAACTTTAGAGAGATTGTGGTTTCATACATCAAATAAATTAATTCTTTCATGGTGGCCTAATATGAGCTATTTGAAGAAAATATATTGGATGTACTGTATGTTATAATTATTTTATATGGTAAGAGAATTATATATATATATATATATATATATATATATATATATATATATATATAAACACAAACATACATACATGTCTTTGATTATAAAATATATAGTTGTAGGAAAATGTAGATTTAATGACGGTTTTTATGTCGTTTTTCTTTAAATTAAATTTAATTCTTATAGTTGTTAATGTTTGTATTGTAGAGAGTGTGAATTTGGATTTACATTATAATTTTTAATAAAGTTTTGTAATTATCAACAATTTTCTTTTAATTTGGCTATATAATTTGAATGTGTTGATAGTATTCTTATTAATCAGATAAAAATATTAAAATTAGTATCATATATTTTTTAATATACATTTTAAGTGTTCAGTAATCACTTACTATTGATTTTTCGATAATGCACATTCCAGTATCCATGCGATCATCCTCAAAGTACTATAAAATCTATTTTAACTCATAACTCTCTGGTCATGGTTATTAAAATGCACATCAGCGAATGAATTGAATAATTGATTATTAAGCATATATTTTTTTTTTTTAAAAAATGAGTAATTAATTTTACACAGATGAATTTTAACTCAAACACCACAATGGTTTAAAGTGTTCAGTAATCACTTATTTATAAATATATCGGCTGATGCATTTCGATGGCGACGCCATCATCGTCAGAGCCTTTCTGACGATGATTCTGATGATTTCAGAAAAGAATAATTATTGAATACTTTAAACTATTGTAGTGTTAGAGTTAAAATTTATTTGTGTTAAAGTGAATCAACCACAGTTCCAAAACAACAAATAGATAAGTAATAAATTTTTTGCGTTTGCATGTTTTTATAGCGAAGAATTAATTTTTGCATGATAAAGTTTTTTCCTTAAAAGAATTAGATGTAAATGTATTTTAAAATTATGAAATTGTTGCGAAATTCACGTGTTGAATAGAGCAGATACATTAATCAAATATTTGAATTTTCTTTATCTTATCGCAAATGAAATTATATGTACGAGGTTGTTTGATAAGTCCGTGTAAAAATAAAAACTGCTTCATTTTTTTGAATAAATCGTTTTTATTTTTCAACATAGTCTCCTTTTAGGCTTATACACTTCATCCAACGCTGCTCTAGTTTGTTGATCCCTTCCGAATAATAGGATTTGTCCAAGTCTGTAAAATAGTCATTCGTTCCTGCAATCACCTCCTCGTTCGAATAAAATCTTTTTCCCGCGAGCCATTTCTTCATATTAGGGAACAAATAATAGACCGATGGAGCCAAGTCTGGAGAATAGGGCGGATGTGAAACGATTTGGAACCCTATTTCCATTAGTTTTGCGGCCACAACTGCTGAGGTGTGAGCTGGTGCGTTGTCGTGATGAAAGAGGATTTTTTTGTGGGCTAATCGGGGACGTTTTTCTTGCAACTCGGTTTTCAAACGATCCAATAACAATGAACAATATGCACCTGTAATGGTTTTACCCTTTTCCAAATAGTCGATAAAGATTATTCCTTGCGAATCCCAAAAGACAGTCGCCATAACCTTCCCGGCCGAAGGAATTGTCTTCGCCTTTTTCGGAGCAGATTCCCCTTTGATAACCCATTGTTTAGACTGCTCTTTGGTCTCAGGAGTGTAGTGATGTATCCATGTTTCATCTACAGTGATGAAACGACTATTAAAGTCCTGCGGATTTCGTTGAAACAGCTGAAAACCGTTCTTGTAACACTTCACACGACCTCGTTTTTGGTCGATCATGAGCAATCGCGGCACCCACCTGGCGGATAGCTTTTTCATGTCCAAATGTTGGTGCAAAATATTATGTACCCGTTCACACGAGATGTCTACAGCACTAGTAATCTCACGCACTTTCACTCTTCTGTCATCCATCACCATATCATGGATTTTATCAATGATTTCTGGAGTGGTGACCTCAACAGGGCGTCCAGAACGTTCAGCGTCTCTTGTGCTCATATGGCCACTCCGAAAATTTTGAAACCACTTATAAACCGCACTAATCGAAGGTGCAGAGTCACCATAATGTTTATCAAGTTTCTGTTTAGTCTCCTGAGGCGTTTTGCCTTTAATGAAGTAGTGTTTAATCAACACGCGAAATTCTTTTTCGTCCATTATTTGACAATCACTCGATTTCCTTGATTCCAACGATTGTCAAACACAAAGGAATAGACCGATATGGCTGAAACTTGATGTGTGTTCTTCCAAGAAGTGCTACTAATTAAAAATAACCTCGATATGCACCAGTGGTGCCATCTTTCGGAATTTACACGGACTTATCAAACGACCTCGTAAGATCTTAACACTAAACCTACCGACAATTTTTGTATCCTATTCCCTATGCCTACGCGCGCGGTCAAATTGACCGGTACTGGTAGGTTTAGTGTTAAATATTACATTTTTTTAATGTATTTGGTAAATAAATATTTGCAACCAGCACATTGTACAGTTAAAAATGTACTAACTGATGTAGACATATAATGTATTGAATATTTTACATGAATAGTTTTATATTGTTTAGGCCGTTGTATTATTTGCATAACTAATTTTAGATTTAATTATAATTGTTACTTAGTATGATAAAAGTAAAATTACTGATTGGCATAAGTTCGTAAAAGTATAATGTTAATTATTATTTTAAGAAAAATTAACATTATTTCTTTGAAATTCCTTCGGAATTGAAGATTTCTCTGAAATAAGATTAATTGTTAATTTATTAAGATTAATATTTATGTTTTAATTTTAATTATGTTTTATTACAAATAGTGTTTAGTACATTTTTTAATAAATGTGTTCCTATTTGAATAATTTTATCTGTAAAACATAATTTTTTTAAAAAGAAAATATAAAAGAAACTATTGATATAATAACCTCGTGTTAATATCTTTATTAATTTTCAATACAAAATCATGAATATATATATATATATATTTATATACGGTGGTTCAAATGAGACTGAAAGGTTTAGACATACATTTACTTCCTTACTCTTCTTTAATATTCTTCATTTTTATTTAGGTCACTGTATATAAATGAAAAAAAATTATTTAATATTTTAGTTCAGAATAAGAAAAATAAATATTTGTTTATTTCATATTATAATATAATTCCTATTTTTGACTATAAATTTTGTACAAAAATTAATTTTTAAATACGATTTGTTAAAATATGAAAATAAAGAGCTGAATACTTTATTAACACATTTGTGTAATGTACTGTGTATTTTAGTGGGGTTGTATTGAAAACATGAATTATGTACACACGAACTATTCGGAGTAAAGGTTATTTTTAATATTAACATAAAAATGTTTATTTAATTTGATGTATGTGAACAAAAGCTTGTACTAACTTTATAGTTTTTAAATTGGCTAGTCAAATTTTATGTCAGTATTAAAACCTGTCAATATTTGTTTTGTAACTGTGGATAATTTACTTTCACATAAATGAACTAACACTACAATATATTGAAAAAGTGTCCAATAATTATTTATTATTTACTTTATTTATAAGCTAATACGTTTAATTGCAATTTCAATGACAATGCCATTATTTTTAGATTGGTTTGTTATAAAAATTAGATAAAATCGTTATAAAATCTAGATTTTATAACGCAGCACTTTGGTGATGTAGGCTTTGTTGTTGAAATGCACATTATCTTATAAATAAAGAAATTGAACAATAATTAATTATTGAACATTTTCTCATTATCTTGTGGTAATAAAGTGATAATTTATTTGTGTACAAAAAAGTACCATTTTAACATTTTTTTAAGTAATCGAATTTGTAATTAAATGCATTAATAATTGTTTTCACTAAAATAATAGTTTGTATTAGTAGTACAAATTGAATGATTAGATATAAATTTATTTATTTTATTAAAAAAATAAATGTATAGCATTATAAATTATTTTAATTTCTTAAGATTATTTGAAAACTGACTGTATTGTGTTTGCTGTTTTTGTATTATTTTTGTATATGTTTTGAAGTTGTTAAAAAAAATCTAATTTTTGTGATATTTGTAAATGTATATATTCAATTTTTTAACATCTTTTTATAAATATAGAGGCTGAAATACCTACTTAATGCAAAACGTGCAGCTTTCCTTCGAATTTTCTCGATATCACGCATGATATCACTCGATTTCACGGAGATGATGTGCATGCATATCATCTTCGAAAAACCACGTGAGTGCAATAACATCTATATTGGAAAGATATATAGTTGTGTTTATATGTTATATATATATATATATATATATATATATATATATATATATATGGATAAATAATATAATATATATATATTTTTTTTTTTTTATGTGCGAAATTCAAAAGACCAGAAGGCGGAAGGGAGATATTTGCCAACCTAATATATATATGTATATGTATACATATAATTTATTTTATATAATCACAATTTCTAAGTTGCAAGCGTGTAATAAAATTGTTTGAAAAACGATTTGTAAGTACACTATTTTATTATTTTTTCATCTATTTTTCTATTGATATTGACTATTTATATATTGAATATTTTTGATAGTTTTTAGTTTATGTGAATTTTATTTACATATATCTTATATATATATATATATATATATATATATATATTTATTAATAAGCCCATATCAGTCTACTACTAGACGAAAGCCTAAATGAATGCTAACATTCACTGATATTTGGTTATATTCTGGTTGGTGAAGATTTTATATTCAGAGTTTACTCCCTTTACAAATCACGATTAAATCTACTACTTTACAAATTAGACTAAATCTTTATTGCTATGTATGGTATATACAGTAAAAATTTTAAGCAAAAATCTCCAAAACAATCGTGAGTTTCACACACTTTTGCAAATCTTTGACAAAATTTCCTTATACGGTTGTCAAGATATCTCCACTTCTGGTGGTCCGAAATGAAAAAAATTAAAATGCATTTCATTCAGGAAACTCGCTATAATCGTGTGAACTAGGATTATTAAAATATATTGATAAATAAAAAATGGCACAGTTTTTTTAAAAAAATCCATTTTTGGTAAAAAAATGTTTGAATTTGAATTAAGAAAATTCGAAGTTTAAATCCAATTTTAATTATCCTATTTCAGCGGTGGCGAACCTTTTTATATGCGCGTGCCAAATATTACAATTATTTTTTTGTCCAACCTCTGGCGTGCCGGAAAATTCTTAGTAGGAAATAAACAGTAAAAATTTAATTGTTATAAAATTTTATTAAATTAAGGAGTTGACTTAAAAATTCACAAAATAATTGTATACAATACATTTTGCCATATAAAAGTCAATACTAATTATAACTTTTATTGATGAGATTTTTGTTGTTGTACTTTGGATGCCAAATGTTGTATATCGTTGTAAAATGAGGATACAATTTAAAAATCGATAACGTGCCAGAAAAATTTTCATACGTGCCACCTATGGCACGCGTGCCATAGGTTCGCCACCGCTGTCCTAGTTCATACTATAGCGACATTAGTCACATACAAAAAGAGCTATCATTCATGAAATTAGACCCACTAGTTTCAAAGAAATCATACCAACCAGTTGAAAATAAATGGTTTCGAGAAAGTCGCAATTGAAGTTTTTTATTAATTTTTTTCTATTAAAATTATTCAACAAAAATTACATATGTTTAAACGCTGTAGATGCTCATATCTATTAATCTTTTTCGAACTTCAGGAAAGTTCTTTCACGTACGTATTCTTTAGGATCAAGGGAGTAATAATAGCTATAAATAAAAAAAAAACAATATTTTGGATTCCCTTAAGTAGATAATTCAAACAAACATTATTTATATAATACTTCATAAAAAGACTAATACATAAATAAAGATTTACTATTATCGAAAACCACATTATAACCACAGCATGTTTTCGAACAATAAGCGAATAAAAAAATAGTACATATTATCTATTTAAATATTTTAATACCTTGCATTCTGTGATTACAGTTTTGTTCATAACTATTCAGGTTTTGAATTCCGTGGTTTTGTATGTACATTCATTAAACAAATTTATTTTCAAAACTTATAAAATTAAGTTAAAATAGTCTATTATTGTTTTAAATTATATATAATATGTAACACGAATATAAATAATTTGGTAATTATTCATAACTGACTAAATGAATGTTCCAGACTTAAATTCCAGTGTGTTAAAAAAGAAACAGAACTTTTTTAATTTAAAAAAAACATATTTTTACTCACCTGATTTTGTATCATCGGACTATTATTTAATTTGTATTCTCCAATATTTGCTCGAAGAAAACAATTAACAGTATCAGTGATCTTAAGGAGTACTTGGACTAGTTCTTAGTATTGAAATTTGAAAAATTCTTCAGATATTGCTTTGAGCGGCCAGTAGCACGATCAAAAAAGAAAATCAAAAATAATGGAATTTATATTGCGTTGAAACAAAAGTTCGTAGCGTTTTTTAATAGATAGCACTAAAGGTAATTTCCCACTTACTTTATTTGTTTGACATGTTTGGCTATTTGTAATTTGACAGATGATATTTGTACACGTTTTTTAGTGCATATCTTTTAGTGATTTATTGATTTTTAATACGTTAATTCGAAACTTAAAAATGGACGTAAACAACTTACGCAATGCCTTGTTATTTTATTTTCGGAAAGGGAAGAATGCTACCAAAATGGTAAAAAAGATATGTGCAGTTTATAGAGATGAGTTTGCAAGTGGTTCGCCCTCTTTAGAAGTAGCAATTTTTATCTAGAAGACAGAACGCTCCGGTAGGCCTAAAGTTGTCGATAATAACGAAATCGCAACATTAATTGAAAATAATTTACATCACACAACACATGATATCGAAGAGGTACACATGGGGGGTATTCACACTAGTCAACATTCATACAGTATTCACGGCCCATTACTACTCGTCTCACACGCTCTTACCCGAAAATTAATTTTTTTAGGTAGGAGAATTTGGTGATAAGAGCGGTAATGGGCGTGAATACTGTATGAATGTTGACTAGTGTGAATACCCCCATGGTATCTCAAATGAGTGTTGTAAGGCATTTGGGTGCATTAGGTTATGTGAATCGCTATGATGTTTGTGTTCCACATAATCTGACAGAATGGCATTTGATGGACCGTACTTCTATCAGCGATATGCTATTGGATTGCAATGATAAAGACCCATTTTTAAAATGGATTACTACAGGTGATGAAAAATGGATCGTGTACAACAATGTCGATCGAAAAATATCCTGGACAAAATGAGATGAATAATCTTTAGCCGCTTCAAAAGCCGGTTTGCATCCAAAAAAGGTAATGACGTGTATTTGGTAGGATTGGAAGGGTATTCTATACTACGAACTTCTTCCACGTAACCAAACGTTAAATTCGAACAAATACTGCTCTCAACTTGATCAATTAAAGGTAACGATCGACCAAAAGAGTCCGGAACTGGCAAATCAAAAGGATGTAGTCTTCCATCAGGTCAATGCAAGACCGAATGTGCCTTTACAGACACGACACGAATTGGTGAAACATGAGTGGAATGTCCTCCCCATTCACCGTATTCCCCTGACTTAACGTCCACAGATTATCTCTTATTCCGGTCGCTATAGAATTCGCTTAACAGAAAGAACTTTTGTTCTTTGGAAGACTGCAAAAATCACCTCGAGCATTTTATAGCAGAAAAGGACACCAAGTTCTGGGAAAAGGGAATAATAAAGCTACGTGAAATATGGCGAAAAGTGATACAAGATGGACAATATGTAATAAATTGACAAAATTTAGAACTAAGTGAAAAGGTCTATTAAAGTAAACTTAAAAAACGCAACAAACTTTTTTCAATCCAATACAATTTAGTAGAAATAAAAACGACTATTATATATATATATATATATATATATATATATATATATATATATATATATATATATAAATGCTTTTTTTCAAAAACGACACGAGATTTTCATATAACTTAATATTTGATGATATGTTGATGTTATTTTGAATATTTTACTAGAAAGCAAAAAAACTTGAATTTTTATTAAAATGGATTTGTGACATTTTTAAAATATTTTACAAATCTATTCTTTAGTCAGCTATACATATTTCATTAGACATATTGTATATATGAATATATTCTTTGGTTACACGAATTGTAATATTGTTTTCATGGTTGCATGTCTATAAATATATGTATTTATTTAAGTGTATTAGATTATACGTTAAGTATTTATAACTACGAGTATTATAATACACTAGTTGTTATGTTTTACCCATTTTGCACAATAAACGTAATGCAGATTTAATTCGTTATTCCTTTAGCGGATATCGAATTAAATTTTTAATTAATGTTGTATCTAATCCCATCCTGACAAATGACTTTTTAATTGATATGTGTTATACACAGCTTTATTAATTATTCAATCTATATTTCATTTTACATGGTCAGTTTCTGTATATACTTTTTGTTGCAATCTTTTATTGATTTTAAAATATAAATAATTTTGAGTATTTATTTATTCATAAGCAAAATGCATTCGAAATAAAAATAGAAAACACTCTTATATTTATTGTAATAAACATTTCATATTAATTAAGTTAAATCACTGGAATAGATGGTTGAATAAAATGATCATTTTTTTTGATATAATATTGACAAAATATGATACATCAATAATTTATATATATAAAATATAAATGTACCTTGATACTATTTTATCAAAATAAATAAATAATATTAAATAAAAAGATAGGTTGGTTATTTTATGTCTGTATGAAAATTCTTATTATTTTATGAAAATTGATGAATCGTACTAATTTAATTGAATTTCTGAGTAGACAATTTTGCAGATAATTGAAAAGAATCTTTTAATAACAAATAGAAAAATTGACTGCGTATTTCTTTAGCTAAAGTAGTGCCTTAAGTATCTTTTTGAATATAATTATATACAAAGGTCAGGGGAATTAAAAGCGAGGTTAAATTCTATTCATTTTTAATGCCAACTTAACTGAAGTTCAGAAGTAAAATTTTAGATTTAAAATGATGTGGGCGCAACCAATTATATGCCTTGAAAACAGGACGTGGCTTTAAAAGTTTACATACCTACGTATTATGTTAAAGAAAGCATCAAAATGTTTTATTTGTGTCTAATAAGCTTTTGTATAATCAAAATATTATATATATATATATATATATATGTATGTATGTATGTATATATATATATATATATATATATATAGATATATGTATATATATATATATATATATATATATATATATATATATATATATATATGTATGTATATAACTACGTATAAAATTATTACATAAATTGTTCAGAGAAAACATGAAACCTGGAATAATTAAGCTGCTTATTTTATGGTAGTGTTTGTAGTAGAAAATGTAGTGCAATTTATTAAATAATGTTTTTATTATTTATCACTAACATTATAGTTATTATAAAAATTATTTACATCTTTTTTGTAATTTTGTAATACATTCTCGAATATATTATATTTTTTTTAAATATATATATATATATATAAGTAACCCTCGTATAACATGGTTGTTAGGTTCCTTAAAAATGCCGTGTTATGCGAATTCGTGTTATACGAAACAAAGAACTAGTATAAAAAATTGGGTCAAGTTCCAAATTTTTTTTAAAAATGTACTATTTTCTTTTTATAACTAAAATGTATTTGTTTATTAAAACAATAATTGATACAAATTATTATATTAGGTTGGCAAATATCTCCCTTCCGCCTTCTGGTCTTTTGAATTTCGCAGCTATGTACAAAAAAAAAAAAGCGGAAGGGAGATACTTGCCAACCTAATATATTAACACTACATAATATTTTCTTTTTCATCACTGCTAAGCATCATTAAACGAGGGCTTTTTCTTTATGGCAAAATAACCTCATATTATGATCTTTCTTCTGCAACTATTGACTTCTATGCTCTACTTTTTGCAAAAAATCTGTTATTTTCGTGTGTTTGCTTTTATCTGAAATATTTTTATAAATTTCGAGCTAAGCATTTCTAAAGTTCTCTCATAAGAATTTATAAAATTCTCTTTTCAATTTTGTATCTTCTTTCAGTGGAAGGATTTGCATTTAGAAAACAAAACTCCAATTTTTCAGTTAAGTTTAAACCTTTCTTTATGCTTTTTAGGATAATATTTTGAACTTCTGCTTTTGTTACTTGTGCTATTGTCTTTTATGTTAATTTGGTTTATCTCAGATACCATTTCCACTAAATTTTCTTCATTCGCTTCATTGAAATTTTTGAGTGATTTTTTTTGTATTTATATGTGATATAAATCACGTTATTTATATTTCCGTATGATGTAAAAAAAAATTGTGTACACACAGCAAATATTGGATTTTCTTGTCATTTTAGATGTAATTAGTAATTTCTCTATTATTATTTGTTTTATTTGCAATATTTATTAGCCCTTAAAAATACTGCTTGTATAAATAATATTCACAATACAAGTATTATTTTACAACTTTATTTTTTTTATTCTTTCGGAATATAAAATTATGTTTCGGTAAGTTTGTTTTCCTCTAAATATTATTATTTATATATTAATCATTTTCGATTTTATGATGAATTAAATTTGACATTATGTTGCACTTAAATTTGATATTATGACTGACTATAGTTGATCGTTTCTTCAGTCCACTAAGACAATTATTTTGATATTTTTTAGTGATAATATTTAATGAGAATATTTCAAGCATATAACAAATTGATTAATCATAACCCATATGTAAGTTTGTGCAATTTAAAAGTTCAGTGCATTTAATTTAATATACGAGAGTCGTTTGATAAATATGGTAAAAAAGTAAGGAAAAGTAAATTGACAAATTAAATTAAATTAATTAATTAATTAAACAATAAATAAATTTACCATACTTATCAAACGACCCTCGTAAGTGAATATAGTATTTAATATTTCTGATTTTATGATTTAAATGGTTGAACAAACGTTATATGTTACAAAGAATTGTTTAGGATAAAAAACTCATATAAGATAAATGTACTAATTGATTATAGTAAAATATAAGCGCTGTCAATTTGATCGATCATACGCATTCGTACATTGTTTTCTTCGGAATTCATTAAAGTAGCAGAGAAAATTATTTTTTTTTTTTGAGCTTGACAGATTGTAATAAATTCATACATTTTATATAACTTGTGAGCTTGTGAACGAAACATCAAAGTAACGAGTCACAAAAAAACATTTAACAAAAACTTTTAATAGAATTAATAAGATATTTCCCTGGAAAATGGAATGGACAACTGACTTCATTTGATCAGAACAGTTGTTAGATGGAAGTTT
>CP092090.1:44923567-44936067 GCA_029203775.1 Neoneuromus ignobilis
TAATAGTTTCTTTGCATTTGAGCAGATATGTTTGATAAGTTTGGTGAAATTGTTATTTTATTATCAACAATAGTGTAATTATTGTTGTGAATAAAATAATAAAGATAATATTGAAAGAAATTTTAATTACTTGAACATAATAGGGTTGATTTTATGAGCAAGTTACAGCTTTTATATTTAATTTTTAAAATAAACAAAGCAGTGTGTTGTTTATGAATTTGAATATTCATCTGACTTGTTATTTAAATTTTAGTTTTGTTATTACGAAATTTTTATTATAATTATTTATTTTCATCTTTTATATAATATAGCAATTGAAAGTAAAATAATAATTTCATATTATTTTTTTTTTAGAAAATGTATCTGTTAAAGAATATCTACTTAGCTAAATGTTGGAGATAATATAAATAAAATTATTATCATTAAAATTTGTCACACAATAATAGTTTATAATACACGTAAAAGTTAATAATATAGACATTCTTTAAAATATATATTTTTTTTAATTATAGAAAATAATTTTCATATGAAATTTGGAATAATTTTTTATCTGTAAATAATTTTATATAAATTATATGAAATTAAAACGAAATTTTCGAACAAACAATAGTTATTTTCTTACGATATTTGATATTTGCAATGATAACAACCAATTTCTTGGATCCAATTAATAATTAAAATGTGCTGTGATCGAAAATAGTCAATTTACGAAAGGTTTGATTTGTGGACGTTTCATAAATCTGCTGTTTGTGATCAGATTGTACCTCGTAAATTTAGGCACTGTCGAATGAATCGAAATGAATTCTCGGATGCGTCACAAATGTATGATTTATCAACCACTATCTTTCAACTTGTCTGTACTCAATAAAACTGGTATGCAGCAATTTCAGAATATCCATAAATGCCGATTTCTGATAGATTATTTGATATAGATGTTTGGAAGTATGAAATTTAATGTTTTCAATATACTATTGTATCATACAATCGTTTTAAAAGTTGTATAGAAAGTTTTTTTCAGAAAAAAAGTAATATAGAAATTTTTATCATATTCGGGATAAAATTTTATTTTCATATATATATATATATATATATATATATATATATATATATATATAATTCTGATTTATTCTTGTTATATGTACAAAACAACTACATCCTCCGTGCATTCGTTATTAGGTTCCAAAATAAATCCTGTCAGTAATCAAATATTTAGTTTGAGTGACAGTCGTATTCGTGTGCGTAAAGACATTGAGGGTGACTTCGTGGTTCGCACGATTGATTTAGGATATAAGAAGCGAAAGAATCAATGTTTTGTGTACTAAAAGAGCTTTTGACGTAAGGATATTGGAATGTCTTGCATATTAAGCATTGATTTTTGTCTTTTTTTAATATTATTTTCTCTCGAACTTTTTTTTGTTATATGCTTAATAAAGCTAATAATTAAATGTCCGTATAATAATATTGTCAGATGTATATATAGTTCGTTTTCATAATTATTTTTTTATTGTTCTCTCTCTCTCTCTCTCTGTATATATATATATATATATATATATATATATATATATATATATATTTACGTATACATATATCGAATGGCCCAAATGAAATTGAAGAATTTACACATACATTTACTTGTTTACTGTTATTTACTATTCGTTACTCTTCTTCAGTCTCATGTAACCCATTCTGTAAATGTACGTAAAAAAAGATATTTGTTTGCATTTTTATTGTAATGTATGCGTTATTGTATGAAAAAGATCTAATATAGTTGGTTGTAAATTACAATATGTACTTTTATTATTTTGTATTGATGTTATTAGGTCGTGTAATATGAAATGTCTGATTATTCAAAGACAAATAAAAATTGATTTTTAAATTCATATAAACATTTTATTAATCAAAATAATCACCATTAGCTTGTATTATATACTCTTATATTATATACTCTTGCCAATGTGTTTCCGAGAAAAAATTCCTGACTGTTTGTATAATAGTATCGAACTGAAAAAATTCTTTTATTTAGTAACATTTCTAGTACCGAATTGAATTTATCTAGTACCGAACTGAAAAAATCCTGTTTGTCTAGGCCTCAAGAATGAATAATGAACGATGCCCCTTGCAGTCCACCATACTATCGCTATAATCTTTTGGCCATGTAGAGATGGCTTCGGCGTGTATCCTGGAAGATTTTAACAAAAAGCTTCTGACGATGATGGCATTGCCATCGAAATGCATCAGTCGATATAATTATAAATAATAAGTGAGCAATAAGTGATTATTGAACAATTTAAACCATTGTGGCGTTGGGGTTAAAATTCATTTGCGTAAAAAAAATTCATCTTTCGAAAAAGTCGCGGTCTTTAGAAGATACAAAATCTGTAAATGTCCTCATTCGTATTACGAAAGGTTTTATTACGTATGTAGTGTTCCAAACTACAAAATAAATGGTAATCTGTTGATGAAAGATCAGGCGAGTATGGAGGATGCGGCAGGATCTCGTAGCCTAAGTCGTTCAGCTTTTACAAGGATATTTGCGCTACATGCGATTTTGCATTGTCGTGATGGAGGATGGGTCCATGTCTGTTGGTTAATACAGGGTTCATTTGGACAAGTTTTCTATGCATTTCTTCAATTTCAAGACAATATGACTGAAAAATTATTGTTTGTCCAGGCCTCAAGAATGAATAATGAACGATACTCCTTGTAGTCCACCATACTGTCACCATAATCTTTTGACCATGTGGATATGGCTTCGGCGTGTGTCCTGAATGTTCACCACGATTAACTTACTGTTCTGATCGCTTTCTGTTGTCGTAGTTGATTCATTTTTCATCGCAGGTTACAATTATTCTCAAAAAGGGTGTCCTATTGTTCCTCAAATAAAGCAATCTGCAAATTTCAAATCTTCGCTGCTTTTGCTGATCATTCAAATCACGTGGAACCCATTTGTCGAGTTTTTTAACCTTTCCCATTTCTTAAGATGGTTACCGATGGTTTTGCAGCACACCCCAAGTTCTTCTCCGAAGGAAGACAATGTTCGAGAGGGATCAGATTCCACCAGCACTTGAACAACGTCATCAACAAGGATGAGTGATTTTCTGCGAGGCTTATTTTTTAAGTCCTTTTCTCCGCAACGGAATTTTTTTAACTATTTCTGTACGGTTCATTCATTAACGGTTCCATCGCCAAACACAATGTTGATATTGCGAGTGGCATGTACCACGTTATTACCCAATTTAAACTCGTATAAAAAAATAACCTTTAATTCCTTGGTCGACACAATTATACAAAATTTCTGCAAAAATTACAGTTATCCAAAAATTTTTTAAAAAATAACGGTAACTTACTGAAAACTGTATGATACTTTAAATTAATACAAAAAAACTTAAAACTTTTAAACATACAACTAATCATTTGAACAATCAATTTGTGACTGAAGAAAAATCCGACATTTCATATAACACGACCTAATAAATATATATATATATATATATATATATATATATATATATATATATATATATATATATATATATTACGATGTAGTTTAATGAAATCAATACAAAATATGAATAGAAAGACTTCTATAAATGTCAAAGGAATATTGATACAAGAAATAAAAACAGAATCGAGTATCATTTAGAATTAGGAAGAAATCGTAAAAATGAAATCAGTTTTGAAGCAACGACGTTATTGCCAGCATAATAAAAGAATTGGGGGATGTACTCGAGAAAATTTCGTTGAATATCGTATCCGTTTTCTCTTTTTTTCATTATGATAGAATTTGTGATTTTCTTTTCGACACCCTCTTTTGCGCTTATACGTAACAATTTCGTTATGTTATTTACTGTTATTTCATGATTTCGAGACGTACAACACGTGCTGATTACAGCGTGTCAAATAACGAAACAGATACGTTTGTTTTCTATGTTTGAAAAGAAAAAGAAATGTATGTTTGAAAATTTTTTAGATTTTAGTTATGTTAATAGTTTATATATGTATATATATATATATATATATATATATATATATATATATATATATATATATATGTATAAATTATTTTTTACAAAAAATAGTGTGCATTTTTATATTTTAAAAGTAGGTATGTTGATATTTTTCTTTAATAACAAATTATATTTGTAAAATCATTTTTTATTTAATTTTTTTCATGAAATTGTATAATTAATAATACCAGCTTAAATAGTAAATCTAATATTGTGTACATATAGACATTTAATCAATATTATTGCATATAATGCAGTTGAATTAATTATTATATCTACATAATATATTATAGTTTGACGTGCATACCATCTTTTCATAAATTTACAATCCTCGTTTGATACTACATTATAATTGAATGTGTAGTTACTAAATTGAATTATCTGACTTACAGGTTGAACGTGTATTTAAATATTTAAAAGATAGATACTTTTTGAAACAACTCGATTTTTCAATTATTTATATTGTCGATTAATAACTATTAATGTGGATTGTTCCGTACAATTTCATTTAAATTGAGTTTTAACGTTAACTAGGACAATGTTATAAATTTTAAATTATTGAATTCGAACTGATGGTTTAAGATTTTATTAACAGTTTTTGTATTTATTTTAGAACATTGAGGAGATACGAGTTATTAAAATTTCAAGCGTCTGTTAGCTTTTGTAAGTTGATTCAGGGTTTTTATTGGAAAATTATTTATTAAGTTGTACTAAAACTTCGTTCAGATTTTTCAAATAGATAGATATAATAGCAATTTGTGTTGATGTATGTGATATGTGACCTATAAATCTCATATTGTATCGTCAGTTGTTAGTTCTATAATGTGTATAAAAGGAAAAATTCTTCAGATTGATTAAATAAATTCGTGCTGTGTTAATTTAAAAATTAACGATCAAAACTTAATTTTTTTTGATATTTCAACTCAGTATAGTTTGGCAAATTATCATGGAACGTTTAATACTTCAACAATGTTTAGAAGTTGTAAAAATTTATTATAAAAATAAATGTTCGGTTCGTAAAACTTATCGTGCGCTTCGTGAAACTTACGGTCAACACTAAATAAAGAAAATTAAAGAATTTATAATGGAATCAATTCACAGGTCATTGAACAAAGATCACCGTATCTGCAAAAAATAACTGTCTAGTTGTGTGTTACATGCTGATGTTGTCATCAGATCATATTTTATTCAAAATGAAGCTAGATATTATGTTACAGTAAGCATAATACATTACCGAACTATGATTAATGATTTCTTTTCCAAAAATGATTGAAAATGGTTTGCATAATTTGTGGTTTTAACAGGACGGTACTACCGTCCAAACATCTACGGAAAAAAGAATTATTGAAATAAAAGTTTGAAATGAACCAATCAATTGGCCACCAAGATCATGTGATCTAACTCTATTGGATTATTTTCTGCGTGGTTATGTGAAATTATTGGTTTATGCTGATAAAACACATAAAAATAAACGTTGAACATGTAATTCATTAAATTGGACCACAATTATGTTAAAGAATGACTAAAAATTGTACTAAATAAATGCACTAAGCCAGTGATCGGCAAACTCATTAGTCAAAAGAACCAAATGTCAGCAGTACAACAATATATTTTTTTGAGAGCCAAATTTTTAAGATATTTGTTTTAGAAGTCGATTAAAACTAGGAACCAGTATTATGTGATAGATAGGATTAGACACGCTCCATGTACTAGATTGCTTTTTTTCCCCACTATAATGTCAAATTTGTAAAATAATAATGTTTGAAAAGATGATAGTTGTGGAAATCCTTGCGCCGTTTCTTCTCTACAGAGTGACATTACAAAGTGTCAGAGGGGTACCAGGGGCCGTTTCATAAAACTTATAGTTCCTGTATTACAAGTTTTTTATTTAAAATTTATATGGGATATTTGAAGAAAGAACTTATAATATAGGAACTGTAAGTTTTATGAAACGGGCCCCTGGTTTTTTAAATATTGCGTTATTATTATTGACAATCAAAAAGTTTACTCAATGTACCAACTTTGAGTAATCGGTTTTTTGACTTTAAACACTGAATAAAAAAAAAACTAAATACGTATCATAATTAACAATAATCTTGTTTATTGATAAAAAGTATTTTTTATTATTATAATATTACATGGCACATATTTAATGCACATAGTCATTATTTGTGGAAAAGCCGCATTCAAGTGGCCAAAGAGCCGCATTTTACCGACCTCTGCACTAAGCCAAGTGAAGTCGTGGTGGTCATATGATTGAAATTGTGTTCTATCATCAATGCCATAGAATGTGCTTAAAAATAATAAAAAAATAACTAATAAATTAAATACTTTTTGTTTTATTTTCATTTAAACTGTTGAAGCGCTTATTGGAAAACCCTGTACATATTAGTTACTATGCGAAGTACATGATAATTATCTAAATTACATACATATTATTATAATGCTTGATTATTATACAATTATAGTGTCCTTTAATTTGAACAATTAGGTATGTGTATATAAATAAAAATTTTATTACGTACATTTATTTCATTCTCGTCTGCATTCTATTTTCATACGAAATAATGATATTGCATTATTTCAAACTATCTGACCAAAAAAAAACTCATATTGAACTTTCGTGTCACTCATCTCTACTTTACAATGAGTGTCGAACGTAAAATATATTCGTGCATGGAAAACTCAATCTTAACGCGTCTTTTACATTAAATACAAATCAGAAATGCCTTTCGTCAGACAAATCACTTTGATATTCACTTCACACCCACGGAACAAAGTTCTGCACGATTAATTCGAAAAGGGATATGCAAGAGTCTTCTGCTCTCTTGAACTATTCTAGAACGGCAGCTACTACTGTTGACTGCCACGCGAAGGATAATATTGACAGAACGTCTTCCTTGAAAGTTTTGAACACATCGGTTTGGTTGCTTGCTTGGTTGCTTGCTCTTGCTTGGTTTCTCGTAAAGAACATAATCATACATCATCTTGTTACGATCGATATATCGACATTGTTTAAAATGTGTATATGTTGCGAGTTTATTTAATGGTTAGTATTTAATTATTAGGATATAATTTATCAGTTAATTTAACACTGTTTGATTTTGTATAAAACTATTATTACGGAAAAGGTGTTATATATACATACGAGTGTATGTACATATATATATATATATATATATATATATATATATATATATATATATATATACATATGTGTGTGTATGTGTATTTATGTATGTATGTATGTTTGTAATTATATATGTATGTACAATAAACATACAAACACTAAAATGTACAATAACTGAAATTACACATTCATACATGTATAATTTCAGTTATTTATAATAAAGTATAATTTCACATGTATATAATGATACTAAACAAATAAATGTTGAGTTTATGAGAAAAATATTAAAATATACTAAATAATTTTAATAAAAGTGAAACGATTAAAATATTTTCTTTATTGTGCCGTGTATTTTTTACATTAAACCATGAACCCTTCATGAAAATGTGAATGATATTGAAGTTTTTGTTATTGTTGAAATAATGTAAAATAGCTTTCTTTTTTTGGTATATTTAATAAATAATTTCATAGGGAACATCACAGGTAAATTAATTAAAAGAGGAAGTGAGAATCTAAACTGATTTTACAACTATTCAATAGATTTCTAAACGAAGACAGTGTACCTGATGAATGGAAAATTGGATTCATATCACCGATTCTAAAAATGCAATAGAAATAAATGTTAAAACAATAGAGGATTGTTGTCGTTCACATATTTAGTTAATTTTATAGAACACTGAAGAATCTAATAGAAGATAAATGTATATACCATGAAACAAAGGAACAAAGAGGGTTTCGAGCATAACTTTTGCAGTGGTGCGCAACCTTTTTACATTTGCGACCTCTGTAATCAAGGCTGAATTTTTACGCTATCCATTATTTGTTGTTACCATCCTATTATAAGCATATAAGGATAGTAATAAAAAAATTCGTTTTCCACATAAAATTCATATCTTCAAAGTATATTTCAGTACATACGATTTGATATAAGATTTTTGAAAAAACTGCATATTAACAAAAAAAATATATAACACATTAAAAAACATTTTTTTAAATTAAATTATGTGATGGCTGTGCTTCCATGGAATTCATAATTTCTTCCATGTTTGGCTTAATATTTAAGACGGCAAGCCGTAAATTCTTTTCGAGATTTAAAGTGTTTAAACACAAAAGTGGTCAGACACACAATAATGAGTTGAACAATTTTCATGTATTTTTTAAATTAATTATTTTTTTAGTTCTTTCAATTAAAAATGTATTATCCGACATGAGAATTTCTCAAATTTTTCTCAACCCCCAACAATTTCTCTACGATTTCTTAAGGAGTAGCGACCCACAGGTTACGCAACATTTCATTTAACATTTTCTACTTAAAATAAATTATTGAAAAAAGAATAGGGTTAGATGTAGATGTACATCTGCTTTTCAAAGGCGTAATGATGGTCTATGACAACATAACTTTAAGTAAACTGTGGGAAGCTCTTCATGAAACTAATATAAATTGTATCACAATCTAAGCAATTTAAGAATCATACATGCTTATATATACACGTATATATATATATATATATATATATATATATATATATATATATATATATATATATGCATATGTGTGTATGTATGTATTTATTTTTTTTACATATTGTAACAAATATTTTACAGTTCGTAATTTTATTAGAACTGATTGTATACAGTTACTTCATGTTAAAATGAATTTGATTAAAAAACAAGAATACTTTTTAAGACATTTATATGAAATTTCGCATTTGAAAAATAAATATCTTATATACTAGTGATTATTATATTTAATTGTTTGAGAGTGAATATTTAATATCAAACGACAGGTATAATTTGTATGTAATCCGTATCTTCTGTTTGGATATGTCTTGAAAATGTAGATTATTTAATTATCACAAAAATGATATTATATACAAATATTGACGATTTGATAAATTTTCTTTAACTTAAAGTCATATATATATATTAATTTTTTCCAGACTTAAGTATTTTAATGTTATTTTTTACGCCTGTTAATTTAGTATTGTTAATATTAGTAAGGTATATATATATATATATATATATATATATATGTATGTATATATATATATATATATATATATATAGGGAGTATGTATATATAAATATATATATATATATATGATTATATATGTATATATATATGTATAAAGAAAGCCATCAGTGATGCCTAGATCGTTTAAAACGATGCATCTTCGTCGAAGTTATAACGCCGGAAAAGGTTTCAACATATGTATAGAGTGGTGTATCGTCGGTAGACATTTATAGTTTCTTTTTAATAAAACACAAATCTAGGCATCAGATTTGTGATGATATGGTGTATAAAAGGAGATATTGATATAGTTTCTCTCTCTACATATATATATATATCATATATATATATATATATATATATATATATATATATATATATATATATATATATATATATATATGTATAAAAGATATAATGTGGGTTAATGGAAACTCGTAGTGGCTTGCATCGTCAGGAAATTATAAAACGATGCATCTTCGTCGAAGTGGTCTGGCAGTCGATAACGCCGGAACGCAATTTCCAAGGTTTCATAGATGTAGGCTTCCTGCTTGAGACGAGTTTTACTTCCGTTCGTCGCTTATTAAATACTATAAAAAAGTGCATTTACTCCTTTTTGTATTAACAAATATTGACTGTAATGCTTTATTGCACTTTATAGACGAATTTATGTGATTTTTGATTTTTTTTACTCAGGAATATTTAAATACATATTAATAAAATAGAGAAAGATATACAAATTCAGATCTACCAAACATATATATATATATATATATATATATATATATATATATATATATATATATATATATATATATATATATATATGTACCCACACACGAATAGGAAATTGAAAACTTCACAGTATTATAAGTATTAAATATTTAATGTATTGATAGTGATCTTACTTTAAAAAAAAACATAAATTTT
This sequence comes from Neoneuromus ignobilis, assembly GCA_029203775.1. Taxonomy (NCBI): domain Eukaryota; kingdom Metazoa; phylum Arthropoda; class Insecta; order Megaloptera; family Corydalidae; genus Neoneuromus; species Neoneuromus ignobilis. The sequence continues at coordinate 44,933,646 of CP092090.1, forward strand.
GTTGAACAACATTGAAAATAGAATATAGGAATTTTTCAAATAAATTGCTTGTATATACTTATGTTGAAAAAGAATTACAATTTTTTTGTAAAAATAATTAAAATAGATGTTATTAAATATTTTAGCATAATTTATTTAAATAGCATTGAATATTTATTTACATATGCACATATATGATTATGTGTTTCTTATATTAGTAGCAATTTTAATTTTTAATATATGTTATAAAAATTTAGAAATTTAGTATTTTGCTAGTATGTCTACTATTTTGCTTCGTTTCTATATCATCTAATATTTGATCAGAATTTCACTTATAATTCTATATAATATTTATGTACAGTGGGTCAAAGTGAAACTCATACAGAGTTATGTTTCCAATAATTTGACACATATATTTTAATATAATAACAATTTTCTTTATTTTTTTTTTGCTTAATTTCTTTAGTAAGGTTATTTTTATTATATTTGAAAATTTCAGTCGTAATATATTAATACTTTTACTCCAGAAAAAGTAACAATTTCTGAAAAATGAACAAAAAATACATCAAAATGAAACTCATACAATGAACAAATTATTTATTAAATTAAAATTTACAATGGATTGAATTATTTTAGTACTTAGTAGAGTAGCCTTTATTAATTTTTTTGCCTTTAAACGATTCGGGATGGATTTAACTAATTTTTCACAATAAGCTAGATCAATTTTTCCCTATTCTTCTAATAACGTTTTTTTAAATCATTGTTATTAATAATAGTGTGTGTCCTAATGGAAACTTTTAAGCGATTCCATAGATTTTCAATCACATTTATATCAGGTGATTATGGTGGTGTTTCCAGTACTTTGGGGCAATTATATAACAATCAACTACGTGTTTTATAAGCTTTGTGCTATGGGTCGTTGTCTTGATAAAAATTAAATGTTTGTAAAATCACAAGTTTCTGAGCACTGGCTTTCAAATTTTTTCTTAATAGAACAATATAAACATTTTACTTCATAATTCCATCTATAAAATTAAATTTCCAACCCCTCTCGTAGACATACACCACCATACCATAACATGACCGCTCTTATGTTTGACTGTAGAATGTAAGTGTTTTAAAAACATTTCTATATTTTGTTTCTACCATACATTAATTCTCCCATTGGATCCAAATAAAGTATATTTGCTTTCGTCTGTAAATAAAACATCTTTCCAATAATCAAAACTCTTATTAACATGTTCCCAAACGAAGTTTAACCTTTTGTTTTTACAAACCTAGATTTATTAAATTTTTCTTCGTGGCAATAGGACCATGAAACTCATTTTTATTTAGTATACTGCGAATTGTTTGGGGGATTACTTTTTTTATTTAGATACTTTTCTACTTCTAAAGTCAATTTGGGCCCACTAATTTTCGGATCTTCTTTAATTTTTTGTAGAATCCAACGCTCGTCATGGCCATTAAAAATCTTGCGGAGACTTTTTCTGACTTTATTGTCAACACTTTGGTCGTTTTTAAATCTTTTTATTACAGATTGCACTGTAGTGTGGCTTCTATTAACTGTTTTCCCAATTTCCCGTAGAGTTTTTCCATTTTTGTAATGAAAAATCATTAGTTTTCGCTCGTCCGTCGATGATTGTCCCCTTTGTCTACTCAAAGTGAAAATCTAACTTATATTTTTTATCAAATGATTATAAACGACTTAACAATAGGTTCTTTCTTATAACCAAAGTGACCAAACACATATTTGAAGAGTATACTTTCTTACTACAGCAGTTTTCAATCGCGAGTAATTAGTTGTATGAGTTTCATTTTGATGTATTTTTTGTTCATTTTTCAGAAATTATTATTTTTTCTGGAGTAAAAGTATTAATTTACGATTGAAATTTTCAAATATAATAAAAATAATCTTAATAAAGAAATTAAGCAAAAAAAAAAGAAAATTATTATTATATTAAAATATATGTGCAAAATTATTGGAAACATAACTCTGTATGAGTTTCACTTTGATCCACTGTATGTATGTATATAGTTTCCTAAATAATATATTTGTAAGTTCATGGTTTTCTTACAGTTTTATAACCGTTCATTGTTACTGTTAAATTCTAATAATATGACCATTGATTTATGATATCTATCTGAATGACTGTAAGGAATTATCTTAGAGAATCGTTATTCTTTTATTCATTTTTTCGAATCTGTCAAGTTTCTCTCACAAAGTGCTTTCTTTACGTTTGCTGACTACAACAGCTGTTCGCGAAGCATTGTTTTCTCCCATCAATTTCACATGACGCATTTGTTTTTCGCGCGGAACTGACAAATAAAAAGTAAATTTGTTCGTCATGGCGACGTTAAAATATACAAATGGATATTGAAAATATGTATTTATTGTTAAACAACCATGAAAATATGTATCATGTATACCATAATTTTTAAGAAA
>CP092090.1:44941067-45006067 GCA_029203775.1 Neoneuromus ignobilis
TTTATTTTTACTGTTTTACATATTTCCGTGAAAATAATTTGGAAATCATTATATTTTATTTATAATCATTAAAAGTTCAATTTCAATGAAATTTCAAATTTAATTTCATTAAAAAATATTTTTAATTATAAAATAAATTGATTTTTAAGTATTAAATATTTTTTCGTGATGATTTAATTATCAGTAGTATTCTAATAATATATTTACCTTATATTGTACAATTTTGAATATTCAAATCAATCAGTTTATTAATTGCTTAACTTTCTTTCTGCGGATGGACCGATCTAGCCTGGTTAGCTTGTTAGAATATATATAGAAATTTTAGTCAGCAATAAAAGAGTTAAAATGATTGATGACTAAAAATCAACGACTAATGATTGATTTATTAATCGTCACCGATTAATTAAAAACGACTAATAAATTAATCGAAACTAACGAATAATTTTCCATAACTAAAATTTTAGATGTTAGTCGTCAATATATATATATATATATATATATATATATCTATATATATATATATATTATATATGTACACATATATACATAAACAAACATATTAAGTCACCAATCCAGAATTGAATTTTTTTCTTTCATCAAATATTACATATGTAATCTAATCGCAACAGTTATTTTTTTTTGTAGTAATATATACTTAATTTCAATTCACTGAACATTAGTTTGTCTTTTTATACGTGTCAAAAATGTTAAATAAAAACTAAAGATAAAAAGGACTAAATTTTAGAAAGTAATTATATACATTGGTTAAAATTATTTCCGAGTTTTGTGAAGTTTTGATGTTATGTTGATTTTAAATAAGTGTGATTGAAATTTCAGTTGTTAGATATATTTATAATATATAATGTGTTTTTCATAAAATAAATTATTTTAAGTGAATTTATTCAGAAATTAAAGTTTATATAAGATTAACTCTTTACATTTTTTAATTCACCATTGTATCAGAAGTTAGTTTTGAGTTATCAATTATTAGTGAATAATAATTAATATTTATAAACTAGAATAAAAAATATTTATTTAATTTATTTTAATAAAAAGAGTTTGTGTTATTGATAAGGTGTTGTAATTTAATGTTGTAAATTTTTAGAATAATAAAATTGATTAAATAGTAAGATTGTAAAAAAGTGAGATTTGCTAGAAGAATATTTGATTTATTAGAAGAATATATTATTTATATTTGGATGTAAATTAATCGGTTAGTTCGGTTTGTAAATAATTTAATAAGTTACACTGTTTACATTTATCATTTAAATTTAAATATATGGTTGTTAGAGTAAAGATATGAACAGTGTTGCATGTTATGTTAATATTTTAATATAAAGTAAAAATTTAATGTTTTATATGGATACATATTGACATAAGAGGTATTTATATTTTATTTGTTGCTGATCTTTTTCTCTCTCTCTTTCTCCCTCCTCTCCTCTCTCTTTATATATATATATATATATGTATATATATATATATATATATATATATATATATGTATATATATATATATATATGTATATATATATATATATATATATATATATATAGATATATATATATATAATATATATATATATATAATGCTTTTTAAGTGTGATAGAACTTTTAATTGAATCCTTATCGAAAGTTCTATCTAACCTAAAAAACACCTTTACCATACATATTTATATATACATACACACACATGTATGTATATATTTTATATATATGTATATATAAAATAGATATTGTGTAATAACTGATAATGTTCATTTAAGTTCATTTAGTAAAGGTAAAAATTGTATATTGTACTCATTGATCTACTTATTTTTATTTCTAGAATTCTAAGTCTAAATTATTTTTGATATTTTATGAAAAAAAAAATTCGATATCACGAATAGTGAATTAAATGTTTTCATATTGGCTAACTAAAGAAATGGGTCCGCAGATAACGTAAAAAATAACTGGAACAAATGACGACAAGCTTTCAGACAAAAGTAATGGTTACGACATGTCATTTACACTCATTTCATGAATTATTTATCACAATCTTAGATGAATTCAAATCTTTAGCATTATGAAAGAAGCGTACAGGGTTTTGAAGTTTCCGATTGTAATTCTTGTTCGTTTCTATAAATTATATTTTTTCATTCATATTTCAAAGAGAGATCAACAAACTTATCTATATAATTATATATATAATTATATATATATATATATATATATATATATATATATATATATATATATATATATATATATATATATATATATATATATGCCATAATCATTAATATTCCATCATCTGTTTTTATTTATTACTGGATGAAAGCCTTTTCCAAAACCATTTATTTCCATCGATCTAGTGTTTTTATTTTCCATTCTACAAGAATATTTTTTCTTGGCACATACACACACACACAAATATATATATATATATATATATATATATATATATATATATATATATAAAAATATAGAGATATATATATATATATATATATATATATATATATATATATATATATATATATAAATAGTATTTTTAGTTATTTGTTGTTTTGGAACTATGGTTAATTATTAAAAATTCATTTTACACAAATGAATTTCAACCCCAACACCTCAATAGTTTAAAGTGTTCAATAATCACTTATTGTTTACTTATTATTTATAATTATATAGTCTATAATTATATCGGCTAATGTATTTTGATGGCGACGCTAACATCATCACAGCCTCTCTTTTAAAATGTTCTGTTAAGATTTTAATAGAGAGGCTGTGATGATGATGGCGTTGTCATCGAAATGCATTAGCCGATATAATTATAAATAATAAGTGAACAATAAGTGATTATTGAACATTTTAAATTATTGAGGTGTTGGAGCTAAAATTCATTTGTGGTATTTTTAAGTTAGATAGAACTTTTGATAAGAGATTCAATTGAAAGTTCTATTACGCTTAAAAATCATCTATTATATATATATATATATATATATATATATATATATATATATATATATATATAAAAATGTATATATATATTTAAACAAATGTGCTCCGCCTCCAAGTTGATATGAAAATTTCGTTTCTGAACTTTTTCAGAATTTTCCGAGTATTACAGAAGTACAAATTTTATGAAATATTAAAATTAATCAAAAATAGAAGAGATAAATTTTCAGGCAGACTTTTTATATAGATTTTCAGACAAGGTTAATTTCAATTATATTGCTGTTATATATCATATATATATGTATATATATATATATATATATATATATATATATATATATATATATATATATATATATATATATATATATATATATATATATATATATATATATATATATATATGTATATATATATACCCAACATCGTCTAAACTTTTACATTACCTTAGATGTATTGAGTAACGTTGTTTATTAAAAGTTTATCAAATATTACACATTGTAGATTATTCACTTGTGCTCATGAGTATTAAATTGATTAAGAGGTTTGATATTTTTATTTACTTTATGCTATACTTAAATTGAATTAAAAATATTAAGAAGTATTCAGATATTATTAAATGTATTAAAACATCAAATATGTTACAATATTACTTTTAAAACAACTTTACTAAGAAGATATATATTCAGAGTAATATAAAATTTTGTAATAAATTTTTGCCAGTTGATGTACGAGAACCTTATTATAAATAAATATTCATTGAACATTTTAAATTGTTCTTTTATATTGAATAATTTTCATCAAATAATGTTTGAGTAATTGCATATATATTCCAGTACACTCTTTTTTTCATTTAAAGTAATTTCTAATTACATAATTTTCTAACGACTATAAATTTTATACATAATTTAATATTCTGAATTAATCTGTACTTGGTATCTGAAAATTCAATTTACAATTATTTAAAATTAGTTTATTTGTATTGTGTGTAACAAAATTAACTGTATTAAATTTTTACAACATACCTGAAGATAATGCTTGGCCATTGAAATCCATATTAACGAAAAAGTGTACAAGAAATAATCAGTGCATTAATAACGAGGAATTAATTTGTAAAAAATGTATTAATTTTTCATACATTTTTTCTAAATCTTGTTTAATAAAAAAAAATATTTTAGAAAATATGTTACTATTTATTAAAATGACGTTTTTCTTAAAAGTACAGATTTTATTTAATAGTTTTTGCATCATAATTTAGTTTAATATTACATTAAAAACATAATTTTTGTTTGATTAAAGGTAAAACGATATTTATTACATAATTTTATGATTACTTTTCAAATATCATACTTTTTATTCCTTTTTTTAATAGTGTAATGTTTTTGTTGTCATTAATTTAAAAAAGCGTATCCCAAATGAAACTGAAGGTTTTAGACATACATTTATTTCCTTACTATCTTTTACTATCCTTTTGTCTCATATGGATCACTTTCTATAATTTGTTAAATAATGTGAAATGAATAAAAAAGTGTTTATTAATTTAACACTAAACCTACCGATACTTCATGTATTTTCTTAAAAGTACCCCTCTTTAAAAGTATATTTTATATTAATTTATTTGGTAAATGAATATAAAACATTTTTTAAATGCAAAATTGTTTATTTATTTATTTATCATAATTTTAGAATTTAATATTACATTGAAAAAAACATAATTTTTGTTTGATTAATAGGTAAAATTTCACGAGTATTTTCTTACTATTTGATCCGTTACATATTTAGTATTATTGTAGAATCTGATATTACCGTTTTTTCGATGCTTATAGATTTATGCTTTGAGCTTTTATAGAAGCACTTTTTGTTTGGCTTACTTTTTTGGTAAGTGAACAATGACTAATTTATATAGTTTTGTTGAGAAGCGTGGCATACCAATTTTGGCGAATTTTGGTAGTTCTCTTTTATTTCCGCGGATGTCATTAATTTAAAAGCGTATCCCATAATGTAACTGAATGTTTTAGACATACATTGGGAAAATTTCATCGATACTAGCTTGTATCCCAATTTTGTAAACTGACTTTTTTATCGCTCGCTTGGAGTAGAGTGAAAGCTATTCATTCATCAGCCAACAACATAACGCAATACAGCAAAATATATTGAAATAGCCAAAATGTATAATGCAATGGTTTACAAATCTTCATGATATCATATGAATCTTTGCAGGGGTCAAATCATAGTTAAGGCATACATTTATTTTTCTAAAAAAATAACAAGAGAATAAATGTTGAAAAATATTGTATGTGAAATGAATAAAAGTCAACTAGCGTTTATTAATTTAATGAAACTAAAGTAAGAACCTTACCCAATTAACCTTCTAACATTGCAATAATTTATATAAGATTTGATGTAAATTATTTGAAAATAACTGGAACTGAAAAAGAGGATAATAATAAAAAATATTAATATAAAAATATATTCATTAATGCCAGTTATAATTAAAACGTTATCTATTTTATTTCTTAGAATTTAGTATCATTTAAATTAATGAATTATTTAATTATTGTTATTTACTATATTTTTTTAAAAAACATATGTCAATAGAATGAAATTAAAACTGCACGAAAGCTTTAATAAATAGATATGTTTTGTATTAATATTATACGAGGGTCGTTTGATAAGTATGGTAAAAAAGTAAAGAAAACTAAATTGAAAAATTAAATTAATTAATTAAATTAAACAATAAATAAATTTACCATACTTATCAAACGACCCTCGTACATACGTATGGTCATTATACTACTACTTATTAAACTGGTAATTTATATTTCAGTTAATTTTCCATGAACTTTACACTACGAAATTAGTATTTGAAATCTTGCGTTTCTATTTATCTTGTGTAACATAACTTGATTTAAAATGTCATTTAAATCAGTGTACATTGTAGGATGTAATTAAATGTTGCAGAAACGTTCTATTAAACCTAGAATGCAAATAGTCCGCTGCAAAACTATTTTCAAAACGAATAAAATATCAGATGTACGTATATGTGTTTTATATAAAGTGATTGAAATTTTAAATCGTTATTACAAAAATGTTATTTGTCATGATCAGGAAATGTAATTAGTATAGTGTTCATACGATACGGTCTATTAAATGTTCTATTATTTGCGAATAAAATTAGGTCATTAAAGTGCCAACCAAAAAGAATATTCAACATCCATATCATATATCGAAATTTTATGGATGTTTAGTATAATATAATTTATAAGTAAATGGAATAAAAATGAAGTCATTTATTTATTATAATAATATATAATTATGTAGATGTTTTATTTAATGAACTTTATTGAATATTTTAAATAAAATTATATTTTATATATTTATATATTTATTTATATCATCATCATCATCATAACGCCCACATCAGTCCACTACTGGACGAAAGCCACAATGAATGCTACCATTCATTGGATGTCATATTTGAAGGCGGATTGTGAAGAACGGGGTTTATTGAAGTTATTTTTTACAAGATGAGGTTGTCGGCCTATTTATTTATATATATATATATATATATATATATATATATATATATATATATATATATATATATATATATATATATATATATATATGTATGTATATATATATATATATATATATATATATATATGTATGTATGTATGTATGGGTGGCTCAAATAAGACTTAAGGGTTTATATACTCCTTTATTTACTTACTATTATTTCTTTATTATGCTTCAGTTTTTTTGGATCACTCTATATATGTGTGTATGGACATAAAAATGAACATAAAATGGTCATTAATTTTTTTTTATAAATTAATAAATTACAATTTACTAACAAAACTTATTTCAATACTTATAATATAGTTTAAAGAAATTTTCACTTTTTAAATATAATATCCAGAAAGTATTAAAATTAAAAAATCATCACACTCGTTCCTTTAAAAATTATTTTATTCTGTATGTCAATTATGGATTTAATTTTTATGTCATTTTTAAAGTTATATTATTTCATTCATCTGTAATTACTTCTTTTATTTCCTTTATATATTTAGGTTGATTATTGTATTGAAAATTTTTACAAAAAAAAATTGTGAATGATATAAAATATCAGTCTAGAATGGTATAAAATATTATTTATAATGTAGATTATAATACTGGAACTAAGTCATATGTTTAACCGAATTTATGTTGCAAAAAACTGGACAAAAAGATATACTTTTTTGAAAGATGGAGATAAATTTATTTTTTGTTTTGATACCCGAATAATACATTGATAGAAGACTATTTACTGAGTTAAATGAAAATAATTTACTGTTTGTAATAGTAAATGGCATTGATGGGAGTTATACATATGTGTTTTAGTTGTATCATATTATATTGTGAAGTTTTTATTTATTAAAAGATCTATGGATAAAATAGTTTGAATGAATATTTTGAAACAAATCTGAAAATTTGAATTTTGAAAATGATTTTTTCTAATATATCGTTTTTATAGTCTTAGAATAGACGTTATACAATACTCCGAAACATTCTAAATTTTAATTTAGAGTATTAGTGTATTCATATTTTAGTTAAAATTTTAACGAGAATTTGTAAAATGTACTAGATGAAAGGGTAAAATGTTATGTCAAGTGTTTTTAGGTTAGATAGAATTTTTGATAGTAATTCAATTAAAAGTTCTATTACGCTTAAAAAAGCACCCTATATATCACTTTGTCTATCAAGTGAAACTATAGAGTCACCCAAATGTAACGCCTAGATTTTATAAAAAAGAAACGTGTATAGGATGCTGTATAAGGAAACATGTGTATAGTTTCTTTTTAATAAAATACAAATTTAGGCGTCGTATTCGGATGACCCTAAAGAAGTGTTTGTAAGTTACTAAAATATACAAGACGGAAAGTAACAAAAAATGAGTTTCATTAATGTTTCAAAATGTTTACGAAAAAAGAGTTACCAACTCATTATTTCAATATTTTCTGAACATTTTATTTGCTAATTTAAAATTAATTTTTACTGTCTGTACATTTTTCACAATAAATTATAGATTTTCAATAAATGGCCATTTCTTTAACTTGTTGACTTGAAATTGTCAATAATTATTGTATTAGTAAAGAAGTAATACACACAAAAATGTTGAATATTAAAATATTTTTTTTATTTAAGTAAAAAGTTTTTACTTATACATATATTTTCAATATCAATCGCTTTTCTTTTATATATATATATATTTTGTATATATATATATATATATATATATATATATATATATATATATATATATATATATATATATATATATATATATATATATATATATATATATATATATATATATATATATATATATATATATATATATATGTATATGTATATATGTATATGTATATATGTATTTGTATACAAAATAATTTATATATAAATATTTTGAAAATAATTCTATTTTACATTTGATTGACAGTAAATAAATAATTTAGTAATTGATTCCTGTCAAAAGAAAACTACGAAAATATACTTTTAGAACAAATAAAAATTATAGAAAAATGAAAAAATCCCTAAAAAAATATACGTTATTGATGTATATATACAACTAAAACTTCCAAAACTATTGTAGTAAATTAAATATTGTTCGAAAAAAGAAGCGATAATGGAACTCTTGAATTATCGATCAAAGTTGAAGTGCAGGCACTTTTCGAGAATATACGATAAATATCTGAATTATATATGAATATGTTGCACTGTTAAGTATTTCTTAAAGTTTCTCATTCTTAATAAAAATCCCTAGTTAATTTTTCAAAGTTTCATTATATGTTTTTGTGAGTTTCACAACAATTTCATATTTTACTATTAAAAATGATTATTTTTATTCCTTTGTAAATTGAATAGAAGTAGAAACTTTTGATGTTATTTTTTTCGCAAGTAAAAGAAAATAAAACTTCTAAGAAAACGTGTGTGAATTTGGAATAAAGTTTACTTATTTATGATTGAAAAGTTGAATTGTAAAAGTTTTTGAAATTTCTATAACAAAAATATTTTAATTATTAATAATTAAAACCTACCTCAGAAAAATTAATATTTTTTTATTTATTTTTTGTGTTATAAGTTAATTTTATGTGGCGATCTAAAGGAGATTAAAGGGTTTTAACATATATGCACGTATTATAAAATTATTAATTATCCTTCAGTCTCATTTGGGTCACCTATATAAAGTTTAATACACGTTTTTTCTCATTTTTATTTTTTATTACTGGTAATGCCATCTACAGTGTTTAATTCGATTTACGTTCTTTTAATCTTCTGTCCTTCCATATTTTTTTTTTGTTTGTATTGTAGTTTTTATATTTCAATTCACTTACAAGTTTAAATTTGTAAAAGAATTTTTATATTTGCATTGACAATAAACCAGTATTTTTTATAAAATTATATTCAATTTAAAATACAAACTAAATATCATGTAGTTTATTTAAATAGTTTTTATTAATAAAATGTTTTGAAGTTTCCAATGACGTTACATAGAAATGGTTTATAATATATTTTATGCTTTAGATTGAAAATGGAGTGAATAATATGTAATGTATTAAAAAGTAAAAGCATTCGTGGTTTTCTTGGTTATACCAACTTAGTGTGGTTCCACTTTCCTTCAACCACTTTGGCTGAATGAATTATGCAAACCGATGCACGACATGTAATGCCATCTATTTAGAGAGAAAATAAGTGTGTGCGAAGAGTGGGTGCCATACTCGAAATATTTGTTTTTGTTTTATATAAAAACAGGATGAATAGGTATATGAAACTTAAGTTGTACGTATATATTTATTTCGACTTCAATTAATCAATGTTTTATAAAGTACTATAATCTATCAGTATTTTTAGTGTATTGTGTTTTTATTTTATTTATTTTGCAGAATAGGAATTGTTGAATATTTAAAATTATCTGATGTTTATTTCAGTACATTTTCGTATCACTATATATATATATATATATATATATATATATATATATATATATATATATATATATATATATATACATACATACACGAGGATCGTTTGATACGTATGGTAAATTTATTTATTGCCTAATTTAATTAATTTTTTCAATTTAGTTTTTCTTACTTTTTACCATACTTATCAAACGATCCTCGTGTATATATATATGTATATATATATATATATATATATATATATATATATATATATATACATTTTGGGTTAGGGAAAAAGTTATTTTACAAATTGAAGCGTAATTGAAACTTATTTTTTAAATTGTTTATAAATCTTTTATTAAGCCAAATATGTGCCATTTTGATCTCTGACCTTCTGCCATTTTATGGGCAGAGTCATTATTTCATCAATGTAGAATTTTTGGGATTTCTGGCCAAAAAACAGACAAGTGATTTTTGCAGGTCTCTATTGAAATCAAGTTTACTCCATTAAGAGAGTTCTACAGTGACTGAAATAAATGGTAGTCTGACGGTATAAGGTCAGGGCTATACTGTGGATGCATCAAAACTTTCTAGCTAAACTCTCTTAATTTTTTCCAAGTCATGATGGAAGACAACGCTCTTTCTATTCACTGATTCCGAACGCTTTTCCTGAATTGATCGCTTTAATTGTTGACAGTAGAGGTCAGAATCGACTGATGTGTCTGGAGGCAGCACTTCATAATGAACGATTCCATTCTAATCCCACCAGATACATGGCATCACTTTCCTTGATGTCAATCCGGGCTTTACAATCGTTTGTAGTGCATTATTTCGCTTCGACTATAATCTTTTTCAAATATTATTGTCGTATATTATCCACTTTTCATCGCCCGTTGTTAATCTTTCCTGAAATGACTCGATTTTGTTCCATTTCAGCTGCGATTCACAAATAGAAATTCGGCCCATTAAATTTATACCGTCAAATTGTGTGGCATCTGAACATTGAGCTTCTTTGTGTATCCAGCCTTACGCAAATGATTCAAAACGGTGTTATGATCAATGTTTAGCTCCATAGCTATATCATAGCTGTTTATAAGTCATATTTTTCTGTTTTTTGTAATATTTTATCGATACTTTCCACAATTGGCCAATTAAAGCGAGGTATATCTTTAACTTCAATATTTCCTTCTCGAAATTGACGAAACCAATTTTCTACTGTTTGTCTAATTACAGCATCTTATAGATTAACACTGTGATTGTTTTATGGATTTATACAGCGTTTTTTAATTTTTTATAATAAAAAAGTAAAATTTGTCGAAAATTTTCCTGGTTTTCACTCATCCTAAATATTCATAACTTTTCACTGAATGCACCAATTTCGTTTATATATATTTTAAAATGTCACCTTTCAAACGATATATAATAACACTTACATGTCACAAAATAGCGTACTGTTAAAATCAAGCAAACCTTCATCTATCAGTAAATAGTGAAAATATTATTTCTTTAACCCAATATATATACACATACATACACACATAGACCCATTTAACTTTGAATAAAAGTGTTCGTCACATGGAAAGTATTTTGTAGTTGTATGCGCATTTTAAAATCTGAAATAAATTACAAATTAAATAATCCTTTTATTGTAACTGTCTACATTTGAAATTAATAAAGTAAATAAAATACATAATTAATTCCATTTTTTCAGTAAGTCGGAATAGTGTAAAATATACTGAAGTGTCAGATTTTTAATGAATAAAATTATTCACCATTTACATATAATCAAACAGAAATTGTAAAATGGTATAAATTTATATTATCCAATGCTGCAGTATAATCAATATTTTCATTTTTTGAGAATTCTTGTTTTAGATTTTATTAAGGAATTAATTTTTATGTGCATTATATATATTGTACGGTTATTAAGTGATCATAAATAGGAAATGTAAAAAAGAGAAACGAGTATGTCAGAAAAACGAATCACTACTAATTTATATTGACAGAAAAAATCGTTTGTTATAATATTTAATAGTGTCATGAAGTTGTACAATGATTGATGATATTATTAAGCGTCATGAAATTATTGATTAGTTCAAAAATCGATTGTGAACTGGCCGACTACTCAAGCTTCTAAACCGGAAAAAATAAATATTGTTAAATATATCATAAAGAGTCTAAAATAAGTTCTTCAGAAATAAAAACAAATAAAAAAGAAAATGTGAGCTAAGTATAATGCTTGAGTCTGCAGAAGAATATTTATTAGTAAAATAAACAAAATTAAAAGTTGATTTTTCAAACAAATTTTTAAATAAAAATAGGGAATTTTAAAGAGAAGTTTAATTTTTCGATGAAAGTGAATTTTATAGTTATAAGTCTGATTTAAGAATCATTTTTTTTTCTAAGTGGGAATGAAGAATAAATTTGAAAACAACTGTTTTTGAATTCGTACAATCTATTTTCACTTATTTTGGAGACCTCAATTTGTAATTATTGAAGATAAGAAAAATCACAAGTTCTTCATGATAGATCTTACAGCTTCGAAAAAATCAGCTTTAGAAATAACTCATAAATTGGTTACTTTCATTAAAAATACTTGATCTTTTATTAAATTCATTCGAAAGATTTTCATCACTTGAACGATCTTTTTTATACCATCATCGAATTGTGTTTTAATTAATTGTTCCTTCACTGAAGATAATTATAATGGCGCGGGCTGCCTTAGACTCAGTTTGTATTCATACAATAAAATTATCGAATTTCTTTCAAGCATCATAATACAGACAACGATCAGAAATGAATAACGAGACAGTCAATTAAAAGCGAATTCTGATAACAAGCACTTCAGACGAAAACGATCAAAGTTTAATTCACAAAGAACACATAGGAAAAGACAACATAACATTAAGTTTATGCTTTTCAGAAATCCTACATTTCATATAACAATCAAATATAATAATCTTTAATAAATTGTATACTCTTTTATAACTGTATTTTATTTTTATTAAAGCGAAGTATTGGTTTTTTCCTTTTATTTTTATTTCGGTTGTTATTTTGGTTCAGTTTTCATAAAAAAATTCGGTAATATATATATATATATATATATATATATATATATATATATATATTGTGTGTGTGTGTGTGTGTGAGAGAGAGAGAGAGAGAGAGAGAGATTATTTTTCGTACTGTGAAATGTGATAAATATTTTACATTTTCTATAATTTTCTTAATAATTTCTATCTATATAACTTATGTTTGCCAATTTATATTGGAATTAGTAACTACTGAGGAAAGGTGAATAAAAATAGAATGCAATTTTCGAAAGTTGCAGTTATATATATATATATATATATATATATATATATAATTTTATGCAAAATTAATGTCATTAATCTATTCTGATAACGAATGATTACCTCTGAAAATTAACAATTGAAATTGTGGAATGATTTGTTGAAATTTTCACATCACTCAATTGCAATCGTTAATCTTCGTAGGTAATCGTTCATTTTCGGAGTAGTGTGAACATTAATGACACAATTTTGCAATTGACTATTTTGTATATAGAGATATTGAAATTTCGTTTCCGATCTTTCCCGAAGTTTTTCAAGAATTACCAAAGTACAAATTTTGTGTCATATTAAAATTAAAAAAAAAATGGAAAAAATAGATTTTCAGGCCGACTTTTCGTCAAGTTTTATAGACAAAATAAATTTTAATTATATTGACATGAGATTTGAATGCACAACAGAGTACCAGTCTATAATAAACATCGTCTGCACAAAATTATTAACATGGCTTTTTAAACGTTTTATTTTTTATAACTTATTTACATTGTTAAACAGAAGCAAGTCGGGGGTCGATGAACGAATTGCGTAGAGGGCGTAGCCCCCTGGTATATTTATAATTTTTTTGTCTGCTATGTGTATATATGTATGTTAGTATGTCCGAGTGTGTACACATGAAAGAGATATGAACTGCAAAGACAAATATTCATAGGTTATATGGTCATGAGGTCGTTTGCTATTTTAAAGGTCGTGTGATATCTATGTTTAACTGACAACGTAATCATTTCATGTTTTCATTAGTTTATCTCTTAAATGAATATAAAGAATATACAGTTTCCGAAAAACATGTTTATATACTTTATTACACGAACCATTAAATGTTAAGTAAAATTCAGATAAATATTCACTTTATTTAAAAATATTTTTTTAAATACTAATTTAAAAATTCTTAATACATTCTTTATTTTGAAAATGTATTCTGTGTTTGTGTTGTATTTTCATATTAGAGTAATTGATTCTAGAACTAATAACTAAAATTTCTATAAAATTGTATATTCATAAAAAAATATAATTCTAAAATGTTTCAAAGAATGAATTTTTATTTTTAGATTATAGTGTTTTATAAAAATTACATTTGCTTGAATTTGATACTGAAAATAATTATTATATTCAAGACAAAGAATATTTTTGATATTAGTGCTAAAACAACAGCTGGAATTATTATTTTGTAAAAAAATAAGTAATTTATATTTAACTGAAATTAAAAGTTAAATGTTGAATTGTACAAATGAAACGTATGAAGGAAATTAATTTTCCTTTTTTGTTGTATTTGGTTAGTGCAGGCACAATACATAATTTAAATGAAAACTGAATGCAATTTAATATTATTTTTTATCAAACTGATGTTATTTAAAAGGGTATCTCCTTTTCAAATATGTTTTGGAAGTAAAAAAATATTGAGGGTTTTTCTTTTTTCTTATATTTTAGGTATAAATAAGGTATAATTAATGTTGACTAAATTATCATTTTGTTTTAAAAATAATTTTTAAATATTTTTTATAATATATGACTACATTTTATTTTTATGAATGATGAAAATATTTTGAAACTAAAACTATTTATTAACAAAATATTTATTTATATTCTATTAAATTTTAATATATAATTGCATTTAAAAAAATAGCAATGGATGAAATTGAAAAAAAATGATGTATCAAAATTTGCAGATATGAACAAACGTCAAAAATCTTTCTATATTTGTAATTTTGATGGGAAACATGCTTAAAAATTTAAACAAAAATATTTTTTTATAAAACCATTGCTTATATACGGTCAATCAAATACAACGCGTAGATTTGTGTTTTATTAAAACGAAACATGTGTATAGAGTGGTGTATAGGGAAACATGTGTATAGTTTCTTTTTAATGAAACACGAATCTAGACGTCACATTTGGATGGCCTTATATTTTTAATCTTTCACAAAAAAATTTGGTTAAATTTGTTCAATATAAAAGCAGTTTTTTAAAATACAATAATAGCTTATATTCTAAAAAAAAATTCCTATATCCTCTGGTATGTTTGGGTCAGTTAAGTATGTATGTATAGAAACTTAATATAATATATAACAAATCTAAATGAATAGAATTATTCTAAATAAATTTGAGATTGAGTAGTATGTTAGATCAGTGGTGCGCAACTTGTGATTTGCGACCCCTCAAGGGGTCGCAGAAAAATTGTCGGGGATCGTGAAAATTTTGAGAAATTCTCATGTTTTTTTTGTTAATATCCATTTTTTTTCAAAAATCTTGTATCAAATTGTATGTACTGAAATATACTATAAAGATATAAATTTGTATGTGGTAAAACGATTTTTATTATTACTATCCTTATATGCTTATTATAGGATGGTAACAACAAATAATGCGTCGTGTAAAATTTCAGTTTGAGTATGGGGGTCGCAAATGTAAAAGGTTGCGCATCACTGTGTTAGATGACTAGTTCCGTTTAATTCCACAATCTGTTTTTCTAGCAAAAAGTTATTTATTGTTTATTTTGATGTGTTCGCTTATTAGATAAGTTCATTAATGAGAAATATTTTACTACCATAGATAGGAAATCTTAATTGTTGACGTTTGCAAATAATCCCTGAATTAGTAGAAACATCGTCGTACTAACATTGACAGTCTCACTTCTGTGTTGTATACAGTTAATATTTAATGTAGTATATATATACTCGTGTATATATATATATATATATATATATATATATATATATATATATATATATATATATATATATATATATATATATATATATTATATATATATACATATATATATATATATATATATATATATATATATATATATATATATATATATATATATATATATATATATAGTATATATATATATATATAGTATATATATATATATATATATATATATATATATATATATAATTATATATACACACACAGGAATACCTCTAATCGGTTCCACTGATTTGCCAGACTATTTGACTATTTGAAACCGGACTAATCGAAACATTAAATACAAAAAACGTTAATTAGTTCCAAACAAATTTTTTTTCGTGTTTTTCAGTAAATAAAACAAGGATAATATATTCAAATGACTGTATGTATCAACAAAAGAAAATCAGGGGTTTATACATTCATTTTAAATTCATTTTCAATTAAAATTTAATTATCAAAAAATCGAATTTACTCTAGAATTACGAATCGAAAACTAATAGAAAAAGAAAAGGCCACAAAACTAGAACTGCGCATGCGCATAATTTTTTTTTATATTGAAACCGAATTAATCGAAGCCGCACTATGCGAGGTATTCCTGTATATTCCTGTATATATATATATATATATATATATATATATATATATATATATATATATATATATATATATATAACCTTGTATTCTTTTTACCAAAAAAATGTTTTTATATTATAATTTTTTCAATTACTTAGTATTTTAGTTTGCTTTTAAATAAATCATCACTTCTACACAACAATATCTTACAAAAGTGTTCAATATCACTTATTTTTACTTTATTAGCTTTAAAGCTTCCAAGCGATTAAAGTCAACACTAGGTGATAACCGGACACTAAAGTTGTGATTGAATTTAAAATTGATTAAATTGAGTAAAGTGATTGTTTAATGAAACTAAAAACTATAATAATGATGATATACGATTATTTGACACACACACAGCATATATATATATATATATATATATATATATATATATATATATGTATGTATGTACACTAATAAAGCATTATAATAATATATATGTAATTTAGATAATTATCATACACTTCGCACAATAACTAGTATGTACAGGCTTTTCCGATAAGCACTTCAGAAGTTTAAATTGAAATAAAATAAAAAATATTTAATTAATTTGTTTTTTTGTTTTTTAAGTATATTTTATGGTATTAATGATTGAACACAATTTATCTCGTATGACTATCACGACTTCGCTTAACATTAGTTTAGTCCAATTTTTAGTCACTCTTTCACATCTATGTGGTCAAATTTCATGAATTACACTTTCAATGTTTATTTTTAATGCTTCTGTAGTTTGTAATTTATCAGTATAAACCAATGATTTCATATTACGCCACAGAAAATAATCCAATGGAGTTAGATCACATAATCTTAGTGGCCAATTAATGGGTCCATTTCGTGAAATAATGGACTCATTAAACTTTTGTTTCAATAAATCTTGTTTCCGTAGATGCATGGCACATAGTACCGTCCTATTAAAATACATATCGTGCAAACCATTTTCAATCATTTTTGGAAAAAAATCATTAGTCATGGTTTGGTAACGCATTTTATTTACTGTAACGTGATCTCCAGATTCATTTTAGAATATTCACTAACAAAAGCAATACTGGCCTCACTTCTTGCATTTATCAGTCTTATATGCATTGCTGTATCACGTAGAGTAACATTGTTTTCAAATTTTTCAACAATTCGATAAATGGCACGTTCACTTGGACGATTCTGTTAAGTTTGACGAAGCGCACGATAAGTTTTACGAACCGAACGTTGATTTTTGTAGTAAGATTTTACAATTTCTAAGCGTTATAAAAAGTGTTAAACGTTTTATGATAATTTTCCAAACTATACTGAGTTGAAATATCAAAATGAGTTTAAAATAATCAAATATGGCTTCTACTAACTGTCAAAGTTTTGACATTATTATTGGAAAATTGTGTGTATGTATATATATATATATATATATATATATATATATATATATATATATATATATATATATATATATATATATATATATATAACTGTGTATAAAAATTGAAACTAATTTAAAATAGCTTAAAGCGAATTTTCTATTAAAATTAAAATAAAGTTGCTTATTTTACTCATATTATAAATGAAATAATACTTTTTTAATTAATAATTAAATGTTGTATTGCTTCTTAAATTGTGCAGAAATTTATAAAAAATACGTAGAACGACTTTTGTGAGAATACTGATTTTAGTATAAAAATAAGCGTGGGTGTTTTGAATAAACCCCAATGAACGTCTTAGTATCCTCAGGCATCTCGTTTAAAATTTCTGTTGTTGATGAACATAGTGTAAACCAGACCTTTCTTTGTTTAGCGCCAATTTTAAAAGCTTGAAATATTTTATGAGTTGTAAGTTAAATATAAACAATTAATTTATATCGACTTGTTCAATATTTCCTTTTCTTATATAAGTGAAATTGTAAGTATAAAAAAATAATCATGTCATATATGTATATATATATATATATATATATATATATATATATATATATATATATATATATATATATATATTGTGTGGGCACGCATGTATGTGTATCACTATTTATTTTACTGATTTTTTTTATTTAGAAATTTTTTACAATTGAAATTGTTTGCATATTTATAATACCCTGATGGTATATGCTATAGGCAATATTATTACACTTTAACATTAATTGAATGAGGCAATATACGACTGTGAGAAGAATAACGGTTGTACCATTAGTGTCTTATACTTGAGTGAGTACACAATTGTTTATACTGTGACACGTCATCAATAAAAAAACGTGTCGCCGGTTCTCAGTTCTTGTCTATTCGCGTGTATTTTGCCATTCATCAACCGGACATTTGTAACCATTAACTTTTTTATTTTTACTTGTACATTATATATATATATATATATATATATATATATATATATATGTATGTATGTATATAGTGCTCTGTTAGTAAACATTATAGTGCTTGAGTGCGATATTGTCTACAAACATACAGTTGTTTCCTATCAAATTCTTTCGAGCTTTATTTTCTGACAGAAATATAATATAGTAGTATAGAAGTTAGTCAATCGTTTTCTTTTGTCGAATATCATTCTATTGAAGAGAATTAATCTATCGAATTTTATAGTACTGTGTAAAGTTAGTTGTGCTGGATATTTTCAACACTATATACTTTTATGTTCTTCAACGATATAATTTTCAGTCTTTGTTTGTTTCAGTGTATCCGACGTTTGTTTGATAAATGTGTTTTTTAAAAGAAATGAAATAAAAAAGCTATATCTTTTTGTATTTTATTTGGAATATAATAGTCGAGGTAAGAGGACAATAAAATTATAAGATGTTTCTTTTTAAGATAAGATGTTATTTATTTTTTCAAGTTTGGATTATATTTTTGATTTTATTTGTTTGTTTGTATTACTATTAATATTTGAATAACTTAGCTTGTTCGAATTCTTTTTCAGTTTCCCTTAAAATGTATGTTTGATGTTCGAAAGGTTAAATAATATTTTTGTATTTCTCGATATTTTCAATTATATGATTATTTATGTTATTAAAGAAATAAATGAAATGTGTACATTTTTATTAGATATTTTAAAACATGTTATTATAAGTAGGAGAATCTATATGAAGAAATTAATTAATTAATTTCTAAAAAAATAAATATTTATGTTGATATAAAATTATGAATTCATTTCCGTTTGAGATTAACAAAATATTTCAAACAATGCATTATTGAGCGTGGTGTATCTTTACTTGGTAAATGAGTCATGGATGAAAAATATATGATCTCACAAACAGCATATGATTATTAACAGACAAGGTAGTTGCTAAGTAACAAAGTTATTAAATTACTAATCAATATACATATTTATGTGGAACTTAAACTTGACATGCTAATATTTATTAAAACTTAATTATGTTCGTTAATAATTTAAATAAATGTTATGTTTCAAAATAATTTGAATAAATAAATTGTATTTAAAACTTCTCTAAATAATAGTTCTGGTTTCGTTATATAAAATAATAAATTATTGTATTTATGAGAATTAAATATTTAAAAACAGAATGTAGTATAGTACATATCAATCATTTATTATTCAATTACAGAAGTAAATAAGTAAATTACAGCTGTAGAAGTTACGATATCTTTTAATTACTTTCTACTCTCAGTTCAAAATTCGTTCAATTCCGTTTCTAATGTTTGCTGCAATCGCATTTCTTAATACTAAGTAAGATGTAATAATGAAAATTATTCGTGTAAAAGGCAAGTTTTGTAAAATTCGATCAGCTTACCAACAATATTTTTTCTCGTGTAAATTACTGTTATAAAAAAAATATCCAAAAGTATTTTTTATGTATATACATACATATTATATATATATATATATATATATATATATATATATATATATATATATATATATAGATAGATAGGGGGGGAGAATTTTTTTAAGCGTGCCCGAAAAAGAAGAAAAAATTATAATACCGATAAAGGACATTTCTGTCGTGAATAATTAAATAGAATCAAAAATTTATTGCGATTGAATTAAATTATAAAACTAAAGAGCTTTAGTGGTACAATAGTTTCAGAATCAGTTATTAGAATATATGTATATATATATATATATATATATATATATATATATATATATATATATATATATATAAAATAAGAACTTTTTCTAGACGCAAGTTATTATTAAATGAAACTAACGAAAAATTAGATTTTGTTAAAAATAAACTAAAATAAAACTGTATAATTTTGGAAAAAGGTAATATTTGTGATTGAAAACAAATTTGAAATTTTTCTAATTAACAGTAGGCAGAAAAAAGTTTAGAGACAAAAATTGTTAAATTTGAAAAAAAATTAATGTGTTAAACATAGAGGAGAGACAGTTTAATAATATAGGGTGTAATGGCATGTTATGAGGTTGGATATTTTAACTCTAAGGATACTGGTATTAATTACTTGTATTATTTGAACATTTTTAATAAATTTAAAACCTTAACAAGGAAAAATCACTGCGAAGAGAATTTTTATTTCTATCAAAACAATGTCCCCAAACATACAGTCTGTAATATCTGACGCTTGTTGCCATATAATTGTCCAAATTTTTTTTATCTGGGCACTAAAATCCGCGAAAAAGATACTGTAAAAACAGTTATAATTGGTAATGGAAACAGGATGATCTAAAATAGGACCGAATTTCTCAAAAAAGTTAATACAATTTATGCCACGAAATTGGAAGCAGGTTTTGATGCTTTTGTTAAGTAAATTGTTTTTTTTTAGTAATTGTTGAGATTGACACGTTTTTAGAAATGCAGGGTTATTCCGCCCAATTTTTTTAAAAAAATAATTTGATTTTCTTTGGGCTGAATATGATTGTTCAGCCCAAACAAAATCATTCATTTCAAGTATTGATCGAAAAAAACATTTAGAGATCGCTAAAACATGTTTACAAATTTAAAGATATCTGGGATAATAATTTTATTTTTATAAACGAAAACAAATTTTGCATTTTTTTGGAGTGATGTGAAGAAAAACGGCTGGAAAAATGAAACAAAAATAATTTATTTGTATATATTAAACAGGGTGGTGGAAATGTTAAGGTTTGAGAGAATATGATAGCTGCAGGGTTGGAATATTCTAGTTCATTGAATTCACAATGAATAAATTTGATCATTTAAATATTTTAAAAAGTAATTTACTTAAAAGTGTCAATAAATTGGGACTTGGAAATGATTACATAACTACCC
Source organism: Neoneuromus ignobilis (assembly GCA_029203775.1). Taxonomy (NCBI): domain Eukaryota; kingdom Metazoa; phylum Arthropoda; class Insecta; order Megaloptera; family Corydalidae; genus Neoneuromus; species Neoneuromus ignobilis. Next base: position 44,962,814 of record CP092090.1, read on the forward strand.
TTATTATTGCACATATTTTGTAAAGATGTGATCGTTGTACATTCTAAACAATTTGGGACACATCTCTAATTACCCAAATATAATTCTGTAAAGTATCTATAGGAATATTTTGAAGAATAATTTTAGAAACATAGTTTTACATCCAAAAATATATTAAAATAATTTTCTTTTTAAAAATGGAATAAAATTATCCTCAACTATTCATATACTTTGAAACTGGTAAGATCGATACATATTTGTATAAAGGACATTATCTATCCAAAAAAAAATTTTTTTTAAATTTCATAAGTTTTTAGTTATTGTACGCAAATTTTTCTGGTCTAAATTTTTGTACTGCAATAAGTATTTTTTTTCAAAATTTTTAAATATAAATACAAATACTTTTTACCAGTTTAGAAAAATAAACATTGTGAAAATTGGATATTTAAAAATTATTATGATTGTTTTTATTTATTTTTTTCTTTACTAAATTGTGTTGATATAGATGTATTGTACGTATATTTTTCTTTCTGTATGTGATTTTCGAAAATAATAACTTTTTTTTATTTTTTTAATGTATTATTGTTAAATTGTTTCAATTAATCTTATAAGTAAACTTTATTTATACAAATAACATGACCACGCAACAGTGATATTTTTTCTGTATCATTTAATTTATAATAATGAAATAAAATAAACATTTATTATCGGAACGTGACAAACAAGAAATGTATTTTCATTCATTTTCCAATGTAAACATAATATTTTATGCAAACATATATTCCAATCATATGTCAAAAATGTTGAAATTACTAGTAAACATGTTTTAATTTCATTCGTAATTTATTCGTTATATTTTTATACACCGCAGGAATATTACCATTTGTTATGTTATGTATATAGGTGTATGAGAATTGTACCTGATGTAATTAAAATACATCTACGTTCTTTAATTAAATGAATTATTTTTGAACAAACACTAACATATTTCATTTGCATCAGTGAATTAATTTCAATAGTATGTTTGAATTTTTTTCCATCAAATTAATTCTATAAACATTTTTTGGTTATACGAGTATGCTTCTAATATGAAACTTTCGAAAAATTTATATAAAATAACAGATTTTACCGTTGAATATGAGGATTTTTAAAATGCAGTCGTTTGAAAATTATATTTATTTTAATTTAATTAAAATTTAATAGCAAAAAGTAGAAAAATTATTCAGAGCAAAAGTTTTTTTATAATTAAACATTTATGTGCATCTAAATGAATATGAGCACATACATATACACAAATATATATATATATATATATATATATATATACGAGGTCGTTTGATAAGTCCGTGTAAATTCCGAAAGATGGCACCACTGGTGCATATCGAGGTTATTTTTAATTAGTAGCACCTCTTGGAAGAACACACATCAAGTTTCAGCCATATCGGTCTATTCCTTTGTGTTTGACAATCGTTGGAATCAAGGAAATCGAGTGATTGTCAAATAATGGACGAAAAAGAATTTCGCGTGTTGATTAAACACTACTTCATTAAAGGCAAAACGCCTCAGGAGACTAAACAGAAGCTTGATAAACATTATGGTAACTCTGCACCTTCGATTAGTGCGGTTTATAAGTGGTTTCAAAATTTTCGGAGTGGCCATATGAGCACAAGAGACGCTGAACGTTCTGAACGCCCTGTTGAGGTCACCACTCCAGAAATCATTGATAAAATCCATGATATGGTGATGGATGACAGAAGAGTGAAAGTGCGTGAGATTACTAGTGCTGTAGGCATCTCGTGTGAACGGGTACATAATATTTTGCACCAACATTTGGACATGAAAAAGCTATCCGCCAGGTGGGTGCCGCGATCGACCAAAAACGAGGTCGTGTGAAGTGTTGCAAGAACGGTTTGCAGCTGTTTCAGCGAAATCCGCAGGACTTTAAGCGTCGTTTCATCACTGTAGATGAAACATGGATACATCACTACACTCCTGAGACCAAAGAGCAGTCTAAACAATGGGTTATCAAGGGGGAATCTGCTCCGAAAAAGGCGAAGACAATTCCTTCGGCCGGGAAGGTTATGGCGACTGTCTTTTGGGATTCGCAAGGAATAATCTTTATCGACTATTTGGAAAAGGGTAAAACCATTACAGGTGCATATTATTCATTGTTATTGGATCGTTTGAAAACCGAGTTGCAAGAAAAACGTCCCCGATTAGCCCACAAAAAGTCCTCTTTCATCACGACAACGCACCAGCTCACACCTCAGCAGTTGTGGCCGCAAAACTAATGGAAATAGGGTTCCAAATCGTTTCACATCCCTCCTATTCTCCAGACTTGGCTCCATCGGACTATTATTTGTTCCCTAATATGAAGAAATGGCTCGTGGAAAAAAGATTTTATTCGAACGAGGAGGTGATTGCAGGAACGAATGACTATTTTACAGACTTGGACAAATCCTATTATTCGGAAGGGATCAACAAACTAGAGCAGCGTTGGATGAAGTGTATAAGCCTAAAAGGAGACTATGTTGAAAAATAAAAACGATTTATTCAAAAAAATGAAGCAGTTTTTATTTTTACACGGACTTATCAAACAGCCCCCTCGTATATATATATATATATATATATATATATATATATATATATATATATATATATATATATATATATATATATATATATATATATATATATACACATACATAATTTAACTCGTTTCTGGAATTACTGACTGCCCAGCAAATTTGTTATAGTTATAAAAAGTTCGAGTTACAGAATTTTATATGGAATCTAATAAATATAGTTTAGAAAGAATAAATATATATATATATATATATATATATATATATATATATATATATATATATAAACTGTTTTATACCAATTACAGAAATTAAATATACAAGATAAAAAATAATTCTAAATGTATATTTTACATGAAAATGTTGGTGCCATGGGAAAAAGATCGATTTAAAGAAAAATCGACTTGGGGATTCTTTTAATGGAAATTCACTTTTGTGTATACCCACAGCTAAAAAAAATATTTGTTCAGTTAAATTTTTTATAAGTAAATATTTTTTATTTTTTTAATCGAATATATTGTAATAAATAATGATTTATTTTATATTTTTGTACGTGTTAAATATTTAATGTCATGAAAGTTGTTGACAGTTAAAATTCAATAAATTAAAAAAAATCGCTATTAAGTTCACAAATTTATTTTTCTCACAAAAATATTGGTAGATTTTAAATAAATTTTCAGTTAATAAGTGGAATATTCAGAAATTATAAAAATTAACACGAGTTGACAATCGTTTCTATTTAATCACTTTTTCATTCTGTGTGTCACTAATAAAAAAATTTTTTTTTGTTATTTTTTCATTCATTTGAATTTATTTCTTTATATTAACTTTATTGATAGTTTCTAACTCTTTTGCGAGAGTATTTCTTAAAAACTTGATATAATTTATATCACACGTTTGCATGGGTGTATTTATAGTATGTATTTTCACTGTTCTAAATGATTTTTTTCTTTTAAGTAATGTGTTATATAACAGTAATTAGGACACTATAGTATTTTTTCTTTGAATGAATTTTATTGGTAGTTTCTAATTTTTTTATGAATATATTCTTTAAATGTTTCACAAGATTGATATAAGTTTGCAAAAGAGTGTTTATGACACGTATAGGGTGGCTGTAATGAAACTAAATGATAATAAAGATTAGTAACTGACAGTAAGCAAGTAATGTGTCTAAATTTTTCAGTTTCATTTGAATCACCCAATATTTTTTGTGTATTGAACGATTTTTTCGTGCAATTAAAAGTAATATGATAAATACCAGTAATTAGGACACTTCAATAACATTCCTTTTAAAATACATTTGCATAGAAAATATGACTAATTTATAATCGATAAATAATTGCTACTCTCATTTTTATTTTTAATTATAACCCAAATTCATTAGTGTATATTCTTAAGACACTTTTGAATCATTTTTAGCAATCATTTTTTTAATGTTGATTAACAATTTTTGTTAATTGGCGTTTGGTTTTAAATTTTTCTTTCGAAGTGTCATACTTTAATAATTTTTATATACTTCTATTATTGTTCAAGTATTGTATTAAGAACTTTTTTTTATATAAATCAACGTCCTTTTATAAGAATGAGATGAATGAGTATTCTAAAAAAATGAATACAATATTAGGAAATAGTGAAAATTATATTTTTATTGATTGATTAAAAAAAAGAGAAGAATTTGATTTTCATTTTATGTATTAGAACAGAAATACATTTTCATTAACCTATTATATATATATATATATATATATATATATATATATATATATATATATATATATATATAATATATATATATATATATATATATATATATATATATATATATATATATATATATATATATATATATATATATATACATATTTATTTATATATATGTATGTATGTATGTAATCATCATTATCAGCCTATCTCAACCCACTATTCGAAAAAGACCTCGTCTTACATATATATATATATATATATATAATATAATATGCGAGTGCCGTTTGATAAGTAGGGTAAATTTATTTATTGTTTAATTTAATTAAATTTTTCAATTTAGTTTTTCTTACTTTTTTTACTATAATTATCAAACGACCCTCGTATATATATTTTCCAGTGTGTATTCAGAAATTTGGGTAGGATAAATGTAAATGTACATCTGTATAATAATTACCCATTATACTAATGTATCATAATCAGTAATGATTAGCTATCGTTGATACGTTGATGATGGTTTTTAATATTTTTGTAGCTTCTACGTTTCATTAACTTTTTTCATACACTTCCGGAAATTGCATTAAATGTATACATACACATGTATACGAGATTGTATATATACATATACAACATATCACTATATCAACCCACTGTTGATCGAAATCCCCAATGAATGTTACCATTGACTGATATTTGGCCATACTCACGACTATGACCAGGCTGAATAATAAGGAATATATCACGACTATGACCAGGCTGAATAATAAGGAATATATATATATCTATATATATATATCTATATATTTATATATTTTATATATATATATATATATATATATATATATATATATATATATATATATATATATATATATAATACAGATATATGCCAGTATATAAATATTTTTTAATTAACATTAAATGCTCATATGGTATGATGAGTGTACTAAGCTAAACATTGTAATAATAATTATCTTAATACTACTAACAATAGTAGTATTAAATACTCTCATTTTCTTTCTTGGAAATGTATTTGAAATATAGAATAATTGAATAAAATTATCGTTTAATATTACAAAAAAAAAATCGAAACAAATTGGTATTTATATAAAAAAAATGTTTTTTAAAGAATTATTCGATTCTTTAAATATTTTGGATTTTGTTGTGCAGAAATTTAATGATTTTTGTTTCTATAAAATACACTAATTGTTTTAGAGTAAGTTTAAATATATGTAAATAATTTAGTGAAAAATTATAATAGTTATTGAAATATTAATATAAATCTATTTTTAACAGTTCTTAAAGAAATAATATGTAACATGATTTAGTTTAAATATTTCAAAATAGATTATTTCTGATTATAATATTATATGCAGTAGTTATTATTATTTGATGTAAATTGTATGTCATATATATATATATATATATATATATATATATATATATATATATATATATATATATATTAATAAAATATTCATAAAATATTTATATAAAAGTTAATAACAATATTAATAATAACTGAAAGTAATAAAACGAAATATATGGTTTAATAAATAGTGTATAAAATGTACTATAACATCAAAATACACAAAAATAAAAATAAAATGAACTTCTCTAGTAGCACAGAAAATTAAAATAAGAATTAAAAATTGTAATTAATACTGAAATAAGTTTTTTATTTAACGGAAAACAAATAGATGTTACAAAAAAGTAACATAATATGAAATAATACTGTAATGACGTTATCTTTAGAGTCAAAAATAATCGAGGTAAAATACAAAAGCGAAGTGATCTATTGATTTATGTAGTTTTGTTTTTATTCTTTTTATGATGATAGTCAGTGGCATAATAATGGATATTATAAAATATGTTGCTTATTTATTAGTGTTAGTTTATTTATTTGTTGTTTTGGAACTGTGGTTGATTCACTTTACACAAATGAATTTTAACCCCATCACCACAATAATTTAAAGTGTTCAATAATCACTTATTGTTCACTTATTATTTATAATTATATAATCTATAATTATATCGGCTGATGCATTTCGATGGCAACGCCATCATCGTCAGAGCCTTTTTACAGAAAGGCCTTTCTGTAGAAAGGATCTGACAATGATGGCGTCGCCATCGAAATGCATAAGCCGATATAATTATAGATTATATAATTATAAATAATAACTGAACAATAAGTGGTTATTGAACACTTTAAATTATCATGCTAGTTTATTGTCAGTTAATTTTTAAACCATAAATTGTATTTGTTAATAAAAAGTTCATTTAATAATTTCATTTGATTGCAAAAAGAAATTATTGCTTATTTATTTCGCAAAATATATGTTTTTGCTGTTATTGTAATATTTTATGATTATCAGCATATATTTAATTTTTGTAATGACTAATTATTGCACAGGTTGTCTTTTTTTCTTATTATCAAAGGACCCCACTTCCTCCTCGCTTTTCTTGTCAATCCTTGAACTTACTTCTGTTTAACAATGGACAGCACCGTTAATTTATTTCATAAAATTTGTACTTGGGTAATTTTTTTAGAACTATGAAAGTACTGAAATTAAATTTTCACATCACCCAGGAGTCGGACCACCATTCTTTTTAAAATAGAAAGTTAAGAATTAATTTTTAACACAGATATTTAATATATTTTAATAATAATTGTCTATTTTTCTTATTAATAATGAAAATATTGGGTCATCTAAATGCGACGCCTAGATTTGTGTTTTATTAAAAAGAAACAAAAGAAATTATACACATGTTTCTTTTTAATAAAACACAAATCTAGGCGTCACATTTGGATGACCTTATACTTTCAAATATTTACTTTTTTTCTTGCTTTAATTTATGCTGTACGCATTTTTTCATTTTTTCATATAACAACGAGAAATGAATAAATAGTCCTTATAAATTTTTTAAGTACATTACAAAAGTTTGAATTTTTGTTTTTGTTGTCTTTGCAATCAATTTTGGGAGTTATGTATCTAGATATTTTTTTTTCAAAAAACTCTAATATTCTCAATCTACGTTGAGAATTGGTCGTTGTTTTAAAAGTTGAAAATAAGTTTCTAGCGACTACAACTGCTTTGTATGTCATTAAATTTATACGAGTGTAAAAAATGACATTTTTTCTAAGAGATATTTTGTATAGCACTCTGTAGTAGGTGTAAAAACAATTTCAATAAAGTATTGAAAAATAAAATGTCGTTGGCATTGTTAAAAAGTACAACATGCAATTTACTACACGATGTACAGAAATAGGGAGAAACTTTAAATGAACAAAGTTCGATAATTTCATATGCTGCAATCCGAAGTATACGTATGTGTATGATTGTAAATATATGTAAATTTATATATAGTGAATATTTTTAATTAATATTGTGTTAGAATATAACTCACAGCAAAATATTACAAATGAGCAATGATAATTGACAAAAAGATTACTAAAAATAACATCAAAATTAATTGATCTGTATGTAATACTTCATTCTGTTATCTAAATTGCAATATTGAAAGTAATTTTAATTTTGTTTTCCTCATTTAATGAATACGTAACATAGAACGAAACAGTTTCACAAAATATACATCTCAACGTTAATAGCACAGCGAACGGTGTGTTCTTTAGCAAAATAAGATGGAGGAGCACCGTGTGGCTGTCCGCTATATTTTACGGAAACGTTAGATATCGCGGTGGTTGCGTTCAGATTTCACGGCACGTTTTCTGAACAAACTGCTTCCGTCGTATAACCCACCCCCTTGGCACCCTGGCGTCATCGTCACCCCGTGACGCACTGATATGAGACGCGTAATCCAATAGCGCCAGTGTGGCCAACGTTGCGGTAACGTGTGTGCGAAGTTCCTGGCAAAAAATATATTACATCACTCTTTAAAGTTTCATACACATGGGATTAATTCAGTTGTAATGGCAATGTATTGTTACACAGGTGGATATAATTTGTAACAACCTGGGAAAACATAAATGTATTTATTGATTTAAATTTTTAACAAACGTACTTACATTTAGATACTTCAAACATTTATGATTATTTATACACACACACACACACATATGTGTATATATATATATTTCTTATATAAATATTTATACACACATGTACTTTAATAACTGTTATAGTAGTTCTGTTTTGTCCAAAAATATTTTCTATCTAAATGCTATCAATCTTGTGTTACGTATAAATTTTAAAATGTTTGTATAGGGCTTAGACCAGCGGTCGGCAACCTTTTTTGGCTGCGGGTCAAAATCAACCAAAATGTGAGTATTAAAGAGACGTTTGGGTCAGAGATATTTTCGTATTAAAACAGTCTTTTAGTAAATAATAAGATATATTTTATTAAGAAAATAATTACAAACATAGTTGAATGAACTTTATTTATAAACGTTCTCTTCGATATCAATGGCTCCCTTGATGTTAAACTTGTGACGTCAATTTAGTCAAGTCTGGTTTATAGTTAGTCGTTTTAAGATGAATACAAGCATCTGAATTTTCGGTAGTTAACCTGTTCCTGTTCTTGCTTAATATAAATTTCATTTGTGAAAATATTTGCTCACATTTATAAGTTGAACCGAATGTGGACAAAATGGCAAAGCCAATTTTTTCAAAGATGAAAACTTCGTAGGAAGTGATGCCCAACATGTTGATATCATGAGAAGATGATTATCTTCTGTTTTTTCCAAATCTTTCCGCAATTTCTTGAATTTATCCGTCCATAACGTTGAACTTTTAAAATCAATCATTTCTAAACTAAAATTGTCAATTTTTAGATATTGAAAATACTGCAAATTTAAAACATTTTCTTCTATTTCCTCGGGCTTTATTATAAATGTAAACATTTCTCCATGTTTCTTAAAACTTTGAAACCGACTTTCATATTCACTTTTAATGACGAAAATCCAACTTTCGAACATATTTAGATTGCTTTCATCGATATTTTCTTTTTCGTGTTCCTTTTTTAACAAGGGAAAGAAATGAAATTTTTTAGTTTTTATGTTAGTTTCAAATAATATCAATTTTAAAGTAAAAATTTTGAAGTAGTACTTTATTTTAAAAACTAAAGTGGGTCACTTGAAATTATCGAATGGGTCACTAGGTGACCCGCGGGTCATAGGTTGACGACCGCTGGCTTAGACGATATTTTTATTTACCTAGTTCAGGTCTTGAAATAACTAAACAATTTAGAAATATTTTTGAATTGCTTTTGTATATTTTTATATTTAAATTTGATATGTTGATAAAGTAAAGAAATAAGAAAATTAGTGAAAATATATAATGAATTCTAAGGGTCATATAGGTAAATAATAAAAATATTGTTTTCAGAGGATACCGGGACAATTTAGGTATTGCACTTAAGGGTTTTTTTGTGGAGGTTTATCATAAAATCAATTTCTTGAATTTATTTATCCATTTTTTTCCTTTTTCGTATTCTTCTCCTTATTAAAAAACAATAATTTCATCAAATCGTATGTAAGTAAGCATTTTTCCATTTATTTTTATTCCTTTAGATTCCCAATTTAGACTCTTAAATATGTATTTAAGAATTATCTCAAAACATATTTATTTATAAAGCAATAAAAAATATAAATATTTGTATATACATCAGTATTAATATACAAAAGTGCAGTTTGATGTAAACATGCCAGTATATTTAATGGACAATACTGAATATTATATTTTAGCTTTACAATGATCTATTTTATTATATAAATACATAAATTCCATTCGTTCATTTTTTAAATATGAACGATATTAACTTAAATATTGTAAACTGCAAAAATCCATTAAATACGTGACACACCATGCTATAAACCTTTATTGATGTGGAACCATTATTTCTTTATTGCCCACTTTTATAATAATTGTCAACAATTCGTTATATTCCCAACATCGATTGTTAGTTTTTATTTGTCAAGAATATCGCCTATGAAGAAATGAAAGTAGAAAGTAGGCAGTTATCGGAAATTGAGTTCGTTTTTCGTCGACGAAACGTTTTTACAGAAAGCATTAGTGGATTCATCCTGTTTTTATTCCCATCTATGTTCGTGTACTCTTTATGCGTATGTGTATGTAGGATATATGTGTGTAGGCTACTGCTGTTCACCATAGCATAAAAATAATGTCTAAGATATTTGATATATTGATTACGTGTTTCGAAATAACATACAAGAACATACTATCCATAGTCTTCAGTAAATTTCTAGACGATGAAAATGGATAGAATAGACGACTTCGTTCATTTTTAACTGTCATTATATATTTTTGTATAAGTTATTTAATTTTGTTTATGCACAATACTGAAACTATTTGTTTTTTCTATGTTTAGAATTTTTATTCGTAATTATATATATATATATATATATATATATATATATATATAGGGTGGTCCAAATGAGACTGAAAGATAGTAAAGCGTAGAAAAAAAATAGTAAGGAAGTATGTCTAAACCCTTCAGTCTTATTTGGTAACTATATATATATATATATATATATATATATATATATATATATATATATATACTATAAAATAAAATTGGATACATAATTCAAAGATTTTCGTTAATACTAAAATATTGTATTAATAAGAACCAAATTAAATACCGTTATTTAATATTCTTATTGCTACATTAAGTAACTTATGTACAAAAAATAAAAAAAATCATTTTAAAAATAAAATATATAATTTACAAAATATTCTGATCTTCACTAATCAATTTTTGCACGTTATCAATAATTGTTATTATTTTTTTTCAATAAAAAAAATTAATACTTTGTCCAAAAGCTATTACACACTTCTATCTATTATTTATCACACTTTCTACTCTTCTAGGCATAGATTCAACTTAATTCTAGATATTTTTATTAGTGGTAATGTGCTATTCTGTCTGTATTCTAGTCCATAACTCATTTGAGTTTTTAGGTATTTTTTTTCTTTTTTGTATTGGAACAGTCACCTTTTTATAATTGCTTATAAATTTGGATTTAAGGATGATTAAGTCCTAATTGGATTTAACTCCTGACTGGATTTAACTCCTGACTGGATTTAAGTCCTGACTGGATTTAAGTCCAGATTGGATTAAGTCCTGACTCTATAGAAGCTATTTTATATGTTGAAGTTGTTGCTTTTGGAGCCACCGTTAATGAAAATATTGGAATCACCGTTATGCTGCAAAATTATTTCATCGATTGGATAAGCATATTTATTAACAGAGTTAGGCAAACAGGTCTGCAGAATATCAACATATTTTTATTTATTCATTACTTCATTAATTTTCACCAATGGATTTACATTCCACTACGTAAACGCCCCACCCCCACACCATTTTACTTCTTCCTTCATATTTTCTTGTTTCTTTTACATGATGTCTTTGAATGATTTTTCATGTTGAATTATGCCAATATGATTTTCCATCAAACTGAAAAATATTTACTTTGATCTCATCAGACCAAATAACTCGATTCCAGTTATTAGTGGTCCAATGCTTATATTCTTTACAAAATTTCAATCGAGTCTTTTTGTTTTTCTCTGATATTGTTAGCTTTTTTTTGTTTTACTGTGGACACTAAACCAATCCTCCGCAATACTCTTTTTGTGCTCCATTCACTAACTTTTTTATACAGATTTTTGGCATCTTGTTTGTGAGTTTTGGATTTTTTAATTTTCATTAATCGTTCCACTGAACGTGCATCATAGTCTGACAAATGTTTTAAATGGTCACCCATATTTTCAATGATCAATTTTTTCTCACTGAAAGACCAGTTTTCTGATACACCTTTACCATTTTAGCAATTCTTGAAGAACACCTCCGATTAATCAAAAAACGATGTTATTTTCTAAATATAGGATTTTTTTCTTTTCACATTTTTAAAAATAGTATTAATTTAAACACTTAAAAACACTTCGAATATACTGATCAGTTTTTATGTGACTGACGATAAATGTAATGACATTCATAAAGTATCGAAAATGGAGAATTCACTAAAGAAAACAACCAAAATTAAAAAGTGCAAAAGTGGATAAACTAAACCAGAATCTTTTTTAGGTTATATATTTTTTTAATGATTTTTTTTTAATTTTTGTAAATAAGTTACATAATAATAATATCTACTAATAATATTTAATATGGTTCCTAATAATAAAATATTTTTATTATTAACGAAAATGTTTGATATATATATGTATCAAGTTTTGTTCGCTGCTGTATATATATATATATATATATATATATATATATATATATATATATATATATATATATATATATATATATATATATATATATATATATATATATATATATATATATATATATAGTAAAATATATGTGTTTATAAAGTTCTATATTTCCAATTTCACAAAATAATTTTAGGATTTGTTTGCTTTGTTTCGTGTGATCATCATATGTATTTAAATAAGTTTTATTAGATTAAATGTTGATAATATTACTATTTCGTATCAACATAAAAAAATCCGTAGTCAAGCTTGACCTAGATGCATTTTTTATTATTTACTTTCGTTATAAATATGTAAATTACAGTTGCCTGTATGTACACATTATATGTGGACAAAATTTTCGATTTACATGAGTAATAAATCGCTCTAGTATACACTTATTTCAAGTTGAAATGGGTTTTTTGCACTCATAATTGTGATTTTTTCCAACAAATATTATATTTAAATATAGATATTCTTTTGGTTATAATACGAATAAATGTACAGTAAGGGGAAAAAGTGTTTGTACACTTCGTAACATGAACATAAAATAACTTTGTTTTTAAAATTAAATTAATAATTGAAGTATTTACTTTTGTACAATTTTAGTTATTATCATAGAATTTAAAGAATTTTTATTTTCAACGCTAACATTATTAAAATATGAAATTAAAATTATGACTACATGCCTGATAATAGAAGGAAAAAGTAATTATATATCAAAGAAGTAGGAAAATTCTCGATCAAATTATTTTAATATATGATAGTTAAAAAAAATATCGTATGTAGTTTATCTGTCAATTAACTTTCAGTTTTTCTTAAATTTTTTTAAGTAAAATTTATATAATGACTTAAATGTAAAGAATTAAGCATTTATGAGATATAATTTTGTTTTAAAACTGCATTGTGAAAGTGAATTTCTATGAGAAAATGGAAAATTATTTGGAAAAAGTTTTGCTATTGTACAAAATGCTATTTATAAATATAAGCAAACAGGATTTTTAGAAAACCGTTGTAAATTAGATAGTTTGGCAAAATTAGGTAACAGAGACATGTAGGAAATTACGAAAAATAAGAAAAATCTTTTTGAAATTTTGACAAAAATATCTGTAGAATTGAGGTACTAGTAAGGGTGTAACACAAAAAAACAATTTGAAGTAATTTGAAAAACAAGAATGTAGATATTTACAGCAAGGAAAAACCTTCAATAAACAAGATTAATAAGAATAAAAGATTATTGTTTTTCTCTATAATCATCAGATTTGTGAGGAAAAAAATATTTACTGACGAAAGTAAATATAATTTTTGGATGAAAAAAGTTTGGGGACTGAAAGGCACTGCCTTTCAAAAAGAAAATCTATGATTAGTTATTATGCACGTGTATATATATATATATAATATGTGGGCGTTTTTTTAGAAATAGTTTAAAATATTTTTAAGACAAAAAGTAGTACAAAAACTATATTAAATTTACTCTATTCTTATATAATATGAAGAGGATAACAAACTTGGATATTGCGGTCGAATAATATTTTATACAAAAATCAAAATAAATTTAGATCTCAATACTCATGCGAATCTTACTTCCAAGTTAGTTCAGTGAATTGGTCAAACTTTCTTCATAAAATAGACTTAAACAGATGCTGTTTTTGTAGATTTTTTAAAACTTCATAAAAATTCTCATAACTTAATCATTAACATATTAACCCGTTCACGCTTAAACGTGTGTTTTGTGTTGGACTACTGTAAGTCCGTTGACGCGATAACGCGTGTTTCGTTTTATGTACTTTTGACGCAAAAAAATATATACAAGTTATATTTTTTTTTAGTTTCATCAAAAGATGGTGATGTATACATTAAAATATTGGTAAATTATGAAAAATATTTCAGATATTTTAAATAAAGTAATCTCCATCTCTAGCAAAATTCTGTTTTTTTTGTAATAAAATCGAAATTGGTTCTATTATTTTTTTTCTAACATCTTCTGTATATAGAATATATGCTTTACGAAATTTATCATATTTTTATCCCTTCTAGATGTTTTTTTACGCTAAAAAGTGTTGTTTTATAATAAACTATGTTTATTATAAAGCATCTCTTTTGTACTTTATCACACTGGTACACTCATTACAGATTGAAAACTACTATTATATTTACATATATCTATGCATCAAACCCTTTTGTAGGCACATATGACATTTCATTTCAAAATGTTGATTGGTTTAAGAATTACATCGATTTTATAAAGAAGTTATTTTTGTGCATTTTTTTGTGAAATTCGCCGGACTCTAGATGAAGTCTAGCCCGAAATACTGTGGACAACAATGCGTTAATAATTTACGTTGTTTTAGTTTTGGTAATAAAATCATTGAGTAAATTCAAACATACCCACTAAACAGAAATATCTTCTAAAGTATCTCAAAATAATGTAACTGGTTCTCTTCTGTTTACTATTTTTCTTAATGGTCTTCCATATAGAATTACAAATTAAAAAATTAGATTTTTCGTCAATGATTACGTGATTTATAAGGAAATCGTGTCATAAATCAATGACTTATGTAGTTGTATAAAATTATTAATTATAAGAAATATAATGATATGGAACTGAATCCCTTGAAAAGTACATTTTTGTTGTTTACTAACAGATGAAATATCTCTTCTAACTATGACAGACGAGTAGATACTTTATCATTTGATTCATGTAAATATCTCGGGTTTACATTACAATTATTTTTAGTAAAGAATGATCGTAGTTAAAATATTCTAAACAATGTTATCAAAAAGTACGACTTTGATGAGATCGTTGTTTGAGTACTGTTTTAGTGTATGGGATTCACATTTACTACCAAAAACACGAAGCATTGAAATAATTTAAAGACTGCTATTTTTGTTTAAATTATCCTTTTCAGATGGATAGTCTTAAATGAAATGGTAGAATAGCTTTAATATGAGAGTTTAGGAAATTGATTAAAACTTGTAACTTTAATTTGTAAATTTAAAGTTTTTATAAGTTATCTGACTTGGGACGATTTTAATCAAATAGGTTTTCTTTTTTATGACAAATGTTCATATATTGAAAATTAAATTTATGATTACAAAAAATAAGTTTACTGAAATTAAGTTTTTCACAGGATTGTTAAAGTTTGTAATACTATTCATTCTATTATTTTGACATCAAAGTTTTCATAACTTAATATTTTTAAAAAATAGATTACATACTTTAAAAGTGGTTTTATATAGTTGAAAGAAAAAGTATATAAATATTTTTTTTACCAAAATTAATCTAAATTTTATAACACCTCGTTCTGATGATATTACCATCGAAATGCCTATTAACCTCTCCAAATAAAGTGAACAATAAGTAATTATTAAACACTTTTTAATATTTTGTTGTGTGGGGGTGATAATTCATTTGTGTGAAAGTGGAAAGTGTAATTACTAACACATCATTTTATAATTAAAATGTTTTAAAATTGTCACTAGACTTTTAATTAAGCATGACTGTTATTATTATTAATTAAAATTTAATCAAACGTGATAAGGTAGGAGAAATGAAAAAATCTTTGCGCAAAAAACATTTTTGTTGTAATGCAAATAAAACTCAACAAAAAATGATTGATCTCTGTTATTTTACTTTCGTCACGAAAAATTTGCAATTTAATATGAATTCAGAATTATTGAACAGGGGAATGGTTATACGAGTACAAGTTCAAACTTATTCACAATCATGTGTTTATGTCTATGTGTGTTTATATATATATATATATATATATATATATATATATATGTGTGTGTGTGTGTGTGTGTGTATGTATATATAATACATAAACATACTTTCATACATATGTATGTATTTTTATACTCGATCATATATTATTGCTAGTAATAAAAAAGTGTAACATGGAATAATACATTTTTATTGTATGCATTCGAATATATTGACATACATTTTCCTCAATAGGTACAGCAATTACGATGTCATTATTTGATTTTTGAATTTGTGCCGCTTTGTTTATTTTTTCCATCGACTTTTACATTTTTCGAATTTCGGACTCTATTGTTGCGTAAAAATCAGCTCATTTACTTCGCGTAAACGCAAAGGTTTTATCGATCATTTGTTTGTTTATTGTGGCTTGTATTTGTAACCTTTTCTGGCTGGATTATGATTAAACGCATTATATATGATGCCATAAATTTTCCACTAATCTTTCCATGTTATATAATCTACTGTTTGTAAATAATTTTTCATCCTTGTTTGAAACCAAATATCCGTATTGTGACACATGCAAAGAATATATAAATAAATAAATATATGTAAACATAAGTCCAGAAAGAGGACACAACTTAGAGTTACCTCGCAACAAATTTGATTCATTTTATTATACAAATATAATATATATATATATATATATATATATATATATATATATATATATATATACAAATTTATACATAGAATTCTGTAATACATTCAATTCTGTATAAATCTGTTATTTCATACTCCAATAAAAATATTTTTTGGAGTTAAATTATATATATATATATATATATATATACACATATATGTATGTATATATATACATATATGTATGTATATATATATACATATATGTATGTATGTATGTATGTCTGTCTGTAGACTATTATTTATAATCATCCATCTGTAACCAATTACTACTATAGCCTTGTTTATATCTGTTGTGGACAGCTCTAAATTTTGTTGTGTTATATTATATGTGTTATTGACGACTGGGATATTGTTTAATTTATTTCCGTTTTGTAATATTAAAAATATTACCAGAGGAAACAAATTTACGGATGTTTATTTCATAAATATATTTTTTTTTTGTAAATGTATTCGTTGAAATCAGTTGAGACTCTTTATCTAAGTATTATTTATATATGAATACAAGGAAAAATTCTGGTATGAATTTTCAGTGTGTTAAATTTCTTCATAGAGTGTAGTGTGTTAAAAAAATTATCACCTTCGTTATCTTGTTTACAGTTAAGTGTATGTATAAAATTATTTATTCAAATATTTAAAATTCTAAAAATATAATATTAAGTGTATTGTGAACTTAACTCTTTTTATGCACGATATATTACTTTAAATGGCGTGTTATCACATTATGTCATTTTGAATCTTTTGTTTGTATGTGTGTATGTATGCATATATATATATATATATATATATATATATATATATATATATATATAGTCCACTACTGGACGAAAGCCACAATATGCTACCCATATACATATACATATACATATACATATACATATACACTAACGTACATAAGTCATGGCACTCATGGGTAACATAAGCAATTTATTGATATAATTCAATGAAGTAGTTAAATTAAAAAAATATATATTTAATTGACAATAAATATAATCAATAATATCATGAATAAATTTAATGAATAATTTATTTATTTTCAATTAAATATTTTTTTCAATTTAACGACTTCATTGAATTATATGAATAAATTGCTTATGTTACCCATGTAAGCCATGACTTATGTACATCATTGTATATATTTATATAAGTACACTTAAAATAATAAGAACAAGATATTCATAAGAAAAAATAAATAAAAAATGGTTATAAAAATTGTCTATGATAAAGTCAAATTATAACTATTTAACTTTTTAGTAATAAAAACAAAAAAGTTTAAGTTTAAAATGAAATTAAAAGTTAGTGAAAACAAAAAAGTAATAAAATACAGAATCAAAAAAACAAGAATAAAAATAAGATATTACTTTCAATTAAATTTTTGATTAAAAAAACTTTTCAACATTCATTATATATAATATTTTATAATATAATATTTTATATTTTATAATATAATATTTTATTGTATAGCCTTTCTTTTTTAGTATTTGTTGACATCTTTTGTCCATAGATTCAATCAACTTGTGACAAGTTTCAAACGGAATGTTATACCATGCTTCCTGGCCATACTGCTACATTTCGATCCTATTTTTCAATCTTTTACCTCGAATGCTTGTCTTAAGCTCAGACCACAAATTTTTGATCAGATTTAAATCGGGAGATTGTGCGGGCCATTTCATAAGTTCGATATTATTATCCCGAAACAAATTCGAAGCTTTTTTTGAAGTGTGCTTCGGGTCATTGTCCTGCTGAAAGATGAATTTCAAATACATCTTTTCTTCAGCATATGATACATTTTCTCCTCTAGTATGCTTAGATATTTATTGCCATCCACTTTGTTTTTGATAATACGATGTAGCCCTACTTCATACCAAGAGAAGCATCCCCAAACCTAAAACTTCCATCACCGTGATTTTTATTCTTTTTTTTTGTGCAACGTGGTTGAAGTTCTTGATGATTGGTCGTTGTACAAAAGTTTTCTTATCAGACCCAAACAAATTTATCTTCCACTAGTCACTCTAAACCACATTTCTCCACTTTTTTGGATTTGTATTCTATATGTAGGTTTTAGCAAAATTAAGCGGTCTTTAATATATTTTTAATCAATAGCAGTACTTCTACAAGCTTTTTGCGGATTGTTGGAATACTTACTGAAATGTTCATTTCAAACTTGATGTCTTTCACGGACTTAAAAGGGTCTTTTTTGGAAATTAATGCTGCGTTCAGTAATTTTATCAGTTTTACACTTACGGCCGCGAATTTCTGGTTTAATTTTAAAATTGATTTCATTGTAAATCATACATAACGAAATTCCAAGCAATTCAGAAATTTCACGATATGTCTTTCCTTGTTTTTTAGTGTTATTATTGAATTTCTCATGCTTTCAGAACAATGTTTTCCACTACCCATTTTTTCTAAAAAAATGATTTTTGTTTTAATTTCTCTAAATTATAATTTATTTCACAAAACTCACTTACTTGTGTGTTATTTTACCTTTATTAAATTTTAATTATACAATAAAACAAGGAACAAAATGTTTGTTCTTATTAAATTTATTAAAAAACATTTTATTATATTTATTTTTAAAAAACTAAAATTATATTTTATCTACAGGTGATCTAAATAAGACTGAAGGATAGTAAAGACTAATAAGCAAGTAAATCTGAACCCTTCAGTTTCATTTAGGCCACCCTGTATATACATTTCTGATATAAAATTCCACATATGAATATATTTTATTTGTATAAAATATCAAAAATTAATTTAAAATTGTTCATTGAATGAAATATTATTTTCAATTTTCATTTAATAAAAACTAAAATCAAATATATCCTATCAAATAGATTGATGTATACGAAACAATACATTCCCTCTTTACATAAAACGTTAAATGCCATTGTATGATTTTAGCATTTGCCCTTTCGAAATATTTAGAAACAGGTGTAGGGGTAAATTTCGATTTCAAAGGGCAACTATAAATAATACATGCGTCATTGGATTTATTAATGATTGAGTATTAGGACGGATTTAACTTTTTTTGTTCATTCGTTTTGCAAAAAATTTGGATATCAATAATTAATTCAATATTAATTAAAGCTTATAGAGTGTTTAATTATAAACTATTAAATTAATTTTAAACATAATTGAAAATTAATTATGTTTATTTCAAATTTATGATTTTAATAAGATAATATTGATTATATGTATGCTTGTAAAATTTTATTTTAACTAATTATTTTTTTATAATTATAATATATATATATATATATATATATATATATATATATATATAACGTTTATATCAGAATAAACTAAAAAGTTATTTGTTTATATTTTTTATGAATGTTTACAATAATATTATGATAAATGTATGTATCTTCAATTAACACTTGCTTTATTTATCAATTTTTTGTTGTAATAAATTCATACTACAAACTAAGAACAACTTTATATAATTTATACTGAACTTTAAGATACGGGTGGATATAACGAATAAAATAAAGTTAACAAAACATGAATCTAACATCGTTGAATAATATAAATAAATTTTCAATGTTGAAAAGAAATACAAAAGAAAGAAAATAAGAAAAATATTTAATTTTAATTATTGAATTTATACATTGTATGTATATTATATATATATATATATATATATATATATATATATATATATATATATATATAATATCCTTAGATTATATTCACTGCTAAATAAAAATCCTTCCCAAAATTTTCCACTTCGATCCAATGCCTTCCTCTTTCAGTCTATTCTGATAATGTTCCTTGTTTAGGGTCATCTAAAAGTGACTCCTAGATTTGTGTTTTATTGAAAATAAATATGTGTATAGGGTGGTGTATAGAGAGACATGTGTATAGTTGCCTTTTAATAAAACACAAATCTAGACGTCACATTTGAATGATCCTATATATCTATATAATCTCTCCATGGATCTTTTTGTATCCCTTCATATATATTTAGAATTCCAATTAATAATTTTCTTTATTAATCGGTGGTTTCTCTTCTTGTTATATGATCCTCCCAATTTTTTTTCAATCTGTTCACTTTTATAATAACTTTTGTTTGATAACTTATAACTCGTTTGGTAGCTTTTGTTTTTCTTTCTGTTCCTTTCTTTTCTTGTCTTATCTTTTCGTGTTGTTTCCAATGTACATCTTTCCGTGCTTCTTTGTATTTTCCGGAGTCTCTGAATTATTCTTACATTCAAGATGCATGTTTCACTGTTGTATATGATAACAAGTAAGATGAATGCATTGATCAAAACATTTTCTTTTTAAACAAAGATGAATATCGGATTTCATAATATGTGAATTCCTTCCGAATTTTACACTCATTTTTACTCTCCTGTTTACTTTATCCATAAATGTTCTTTTAATGTTAATAAGTTATTCCAGATATGTATAGTTTTAAACTTCTTCCATTTTCCGTTTTTTTAATTCGATTTTTCTTTGATCAGAAAATTCATTAAACATTACTTTTATCTTTTTCTGAGATTTATCACAAAACCTATCTTCTGATTTTCTTTATCCAATTCTTCTATTCTTTTTTTTTACTTTCATCTGAGATTGTCGAGAAAATAATAATGTCATTAGCAAATTTTAGGCGATTAAGAATCTTTCTATTTATTTTTATACCTTCAGATTTCCAGTTAATCTCATAAGTACTTCTTAAAATACAAATGTGAATAGTTTTGATGATAATCCATTGCTCTGACTCACCTTTTTAATAATTTTAAATTTCCCAGTTTTTTTTTGTGCGTACTTGTAGGGAGGATATAATATTTTTATAAATATTTCTTAAGAGTTTAAAATATGCTTCTTTAATTGACTAAGTCGAAAGTCTTTTCATAACCTATAAATTCAAGAAAGAGAAGTATTTAATACTCATTGCATTGACTAATAACTTCCTTTGATAATTGTATTTTATATATATATATATATATATATATATATATATATATATATATATATATATATATAAAGAGAGAGAGAGAAAGTGTGATAGCACGTTTTTGGAGAATTTTATTAATTTAATACTATTTTTTTATTAATTCAGTTCTATAAAGTTTCTATTTAATTGTGTAATTTGAACAAATTTTTAAAATGAAAAATTCATAATGTTTAAAAAATTAACTTAATAAAAATTTTAACTTGTTTTAAATTAAATTGCTGATTTTATTTAATTTTAATATAAAGAGTAAAGATAGTTTTCAAGTTTTATTTAGCATAATTTGATGAGATATTTAAATTGTTAAATTCTTTTAAGTACTTGAAATATTTTTTTCCACTTATTTTATTAGAAAAGTTGTATCATTTTTATATATACACAAGATTTAGTTTTATGCTTAAAGTATAATCTCTTTTCTGTGTTACAACTTTAGTGAGTTTGAAACTTTCACCGTTTGTCTTACTAAAATACTTTTTGTATAACGATCTAAAATATTCTTCATATATTTTTAAATATCGGTATTGAATTTATGTCAAATGTAATTAAGTGAATGATTAAAACTAAATTGTATTAATTTTAAACTCAATTATAGACTTCTGTGTATAATTTAAATTAGTTTTAACATAATTTTAGTTGTCCATATCAAGGTTCTGTTACTCATTACTTACTCATGTAACATTGTTTGAGATGCATAGCTTTAAACAAGATTTACATGTGCAAATAAACCATAGATAATTGAGAAGGTGAACTTTGGTGCACTGTTATTACTAGATACCTGCCTGTGCTTATACAACTATGTATGCATGAAACAATACAAATTTGTGATTGATATAAATTGTCGAGTCAGGGTTTTGTATTACAGTTACTATTGTTAATTAGGTACAACAAATATTAATTTGTATGTGGTTCATCAAAGTAAATACGTCTGTTCATTTGGTATGTTCATAAATGTATTTGATCTAACTTTTAACTTATCATAGGTGAAATTTAATATTATCAGTAAGCTCGAATTTATAGAATTTTCTGATAATAATTAAAATGTAAATATAATGTAAGAAGTACTGAAGTTGTTGAAAATAAACTTTTACTTTAACAACTCTTTCTTGCAATGTAAATATTTTATGTTTTGAAATGAAATACATAAACAAGTTTTTGCAAAAGATTTTTATTTTCTAATCAATGGTATAATCGGCTTTACTATTTTACATTTTTCCATCTTGTCTCCAAGTATTCAATTCCTTGCCCAAAGAATTCTGGCTTTTTTAAAGAGAAAAACGACTTAAGGTGATATTTGATTTCATCAATATTCGAGAAATGTTTCTGAAGATGACCAAAAGGAGTGATAATCAGATAGATCTACGTCCGGTGAGTAGGGAGAATAGAGTAACACTTCCTATTACAGTGCATTAATTTTCTCCTGCCTGATTCTTGCTTCATGTAGTTTCGCGTTGCCTGTTTTGCGTTCTTGCTCCAAGATAACGTCTTTTTTATTTATTAACCCATATCGTTTTTCTGAAAACTTTTTTCATAATATTTCTAGCCGTTAACAGTAAACTTCAACCCTTATTATGTCTCGAGGTTTCAATAATGCAAAATGAATCACACCAAACGTACTAAAAATATTTTTTCACAGTTAAACTGGACTTTTGTGTTGGAACTGGAGTTTGATTCGGTGAAAATCATTGCTTAGTTCGTTTCACATTGATACCAAGAGCCCACTTTTCATCTCCTGTTGCAATCCTATGAAGAAATGGTTTTCTGTTATACTCCGTTAGTAATAAGTTATACATTGTTGTACTCTGTTCTTTGTTGGCCGAAGATAAGAAAATAATAAACTACATGAACATCAAAAAAATTATCTCAACAAGTAAATAAATGTCTGCAATTTACTCATGAAATATAACAAAAATGATGTATTTTTGAAACGACTGATAACAGGTGATAACAGTGGATTATTTACAACAACGTTCAGCAAAAAAGATCGTTGTTGCAGCCTGGTGAACTAAACCAAAGTACATCAAAAGGAGATTTTGTTATCAGTTTAGTGGGATTACAAAGGAATTGTGTTTTTGAACTGCTTTCAAAAAACCAAACGATCAATTTGGATGTATACTGTCGACATTTAACCAAATTGAATGACGCATGCAACTGAAATGTCCAAAATTGTTGAATCTTAAAGGTGTTGTGTTCCACGATGACATTGCGAGATTACATACATCTTTAGTCACTCACCAAAAATTATTAGATTTCTGTTGAGATGTGATGCTACATCTACCATACTAACTTGACCTTACACTATCAGATTACCATTTATGGCGTTCCTTGCAAAACTCTTTAAATGTCAAAACTGTCACTTTAGATCAGACTATCAAATCGTACTTAGATCACTTTTTCATCCAGAAAGATCAAAAGTTTTTATTTGTTTTGGAACTGTGGCAGATTCACTTTAACACAAATGATTTTTTTATTCTCAACACCACAATGGTTATAAATTATTCAATAATTACTTATTGTTTACTTTTTGTTTATAACAATGTCGGTTGATGCGCATTTCGATGGCGATACTATCATCGTCAGAGTCTTTTTGTTAAAAAAAAGTTTTATTTGCACGAAATTATGAAAATGCTTAAAAGATGGCTAAAGGTAATGGAAAAATATGGTCAGTACATAATTGAACCAAATTATTTTATTCCATGTAAAAATCGTCTTTTATTTACTCAAAAAAAAACGCAATTACTTATTTGCTAATTTAATATTTTTTATAATAAACAGAATTATTAACATTGCTTTCTAAACGTTTTATTTTTTATAATTTATTTACATTGTTAAATAGAAGGAAATTCAGGGGTCGACGACCAAAACGAGTAGAAAGTGAAAACTTTTGGTATACAAAAAGTTAATTTCTGTTCGTTTGTTAATTTCTGTTTTCATTAACGTCCAACGTTTTATAAATGCAAATCATTTAATATTCACTACTTATTGCAGAATAATTTGCTTATAAATCATCATAAAATAGCATTTCTTTGCAATGAAGAAATTTACAATAAAAAACTACAAACGTGTGCGAGTTTTAGCATAGAAATTAAGTTATATATTACCATAGTTATTGGTTATGAATATAAAGTGTTTAGCTTTCATTGTTTTTGTACTTCGTTTTATAAACTACACCTATTAACTTCTATTTTTTTCCTTTCAACAAGCCATCCTTTAGTGTTATGCGTGTGAATTTATATATCTCACATATGTGTGTAGTATATGTATATCCACAAGTTTGGTATATACGTATATGTATATTTAAACTCGTATGTATATATTATGCAAATTGAAAACCATATCCGTTTAAGAGAAAACATGTATACATATGGGGATAAGAACTGAATACGTTCATAAAAATTGACGATACCCGTTTCGAATATCGCCGAAACAAACGCGATTGTGTTCGCCACATAAAAAATTTACACAAACGTTAACGGACCGTGAAAGTGTTGAAACAAGACGGTCAGCGTTGCGTTACGCTACGCTTCACCTTAAAGCTACATTAAAGCTATAATATTGTAGTCATTCTCTCTATACACCCTATATACATTAATCAAGAATGTCGCCCTCATGTGGTGTTTTCAAGTCCATTTTTAGTTCACGTTGAAATATATATATATATATATATATATATATATATATATATATATATATATATATACATACATATAAATATGCAAATTTAAATACGATTCTTTGCCCAGAATATTTCTTGTATATTTATCTACGTGACATCATCTTTTTGCTTAAATAATAAATGTTTTAATACAAGGAAAAAGAACATGAATTAATTGAAATATATCAAAAATTATCTGTATGAGTACATTTTATTATAATGTTTCATTTCTTTATGTTCTTTTCTGTCACATGATATATGTCTATATATATATTTTTATTAAAATTAAAATGATAATCCAAAAAAGACTGGTCTTGTCACGAATTTAAATTATATTTCTTTTTATAAATTTCTATTATACTGAACAGTTTCATGTACGATTTATGTAATGAATTCGAGGTATTATATAAAAAATATAATTTATTTTTGCAAATGTTGGAAACTTATTTCTATTAAAAAAATAATAATGTACTGGGATGAGTAAAAGTAAATAAATTAATAATAATAAGAAAATAAAAAAATATTGTTTTTCAGTGAAATATGAATAAATTAGCTTAATTACAATGTTTATATTAATTTAAATGTTTTTTTTTTAAAAAAATAAACAATATTTTAACATTTCCTTATTTCAATAAAATGTAATTATTAAGATTGTTGTGTTTATTTTTTTTTATTTTAATATTTATTAATTACATAAAAATTAATGTAAAGTATGTCAACCATTCTTACAAGAATTTATTTTTGATATTTATAAAAAAGACTGCGTATTAGTATATTTCTGTAGGTAATTATTATTTTTGAATTTTATACGTTTTTTCATTTAATATTTTTGCCCAAGTTACACAAAAATAAATCTGTAATCTCCACGTTCATAAAAAGTATCATCTAATATATATATATATATATATATATATATATATATATATATATATATATATATATATATATATAAACATAATTTGGTATTTCGTTTGAAACTCAGTTCTTGATTTTTATTTTTGCTTCAAAATGTTTTTATTCCAAATTTTAATAAATTATTAAATTTTATATTATATATATATATATATATATATATATATATATATATATATAAGCAATTGTAAATATGTTTATTCTTTGAAAAGACCGAAATAAATCAAAATTAAATGATGTTGCGACATTGGAGGAATGCAGTGGTATGGTGTATTTTAAATTTATACAAATCTTTGAAACAATTTGGCTAGATAATATCAATAATTTACCAAATTGAATTACATTGCATATGAAAATATTAGATATGATGGACAAACAAAATATTATTTTTCACAAAAATAATATATGCCTGCTTGTGGTTATGAACAGGTAAAGAAAATTGTAAGATTTCCACTTGGAAAATTTTACACATCTTCTATATTCATCAGATCTGGATCTTTAGGATTACTGTTATTACAAAATTATATTTCTGTGACCAATTTGAATTTATATTAAGTAAAATCATTTGTCTTGGAATTTTTATATACGAATAAATATTGTTTTACTAAGATGAAATAAATAAAAGACCTAAAAGACGACATATAGCCATAAGGAACAATAGAAATCATATTATATAATTGAATGAATGAAAAAAATATGTCTTTCTATATTCAAATCGAAAATATTTTCCTATAATCCAATATATGTGAATGTGATTGAAAAACTTATAAGTAACTTTGAGGATAATCAAAAGTGTCTGATATAACAGAATAAAATCTTTGAAATGAGCATGAGGAGGACACATAGCAAGAAAAGAAGACAATAGATATCCAAAAACTATTATGGAATAGCAACTAAAAAAAAAGGTCAAAGAAGACACCTTATCAAATATGAAGAGATAAAATTATGAAGCGTAGTAAAGTGAGGGTTGAATAAAATTAGCTGTAGACTGAAAACAATGGAAGAATTTTAGAAAAATATTTAAGAAACCCCATTAACATTTGATGAGGCTTTCATCCAGCAGAGGACTTATATAAGATTTTATTTAATGATGATGATGGTATGTGTAATATATATATAAGGACGAGAAATAGAAAATGGTTAAAAAGTATGTATATCTGTAAGAACTCATTAAGATTAATGAAAAATTGATGGATGAATTGAAAAGAAGAGAAAAAATAGAATCGTGTCCGTTTGGTAGACATTTGCATACTATAAAATTGAATATTTTATGTTTTTTTTTAAAAAGTTTTCGATCAATGCATCATACCTGTTACATCTATGATAGTGAAATATGGATCTTGAACGCCAGAATATTTCTGAGATTTAGGACATCAGAGAAATATGAAAAAAATGTATATTGGGATTTACACAAAAAGGTAAGAAGAGAAAAAATGGATCAAAGAGATAACGAACGTTATGGATGTTATGGCAAAAATGAAAAGTTTGAAATGGAAATGGGGTAGATCATGTAACAAGAAGAGGGGACAACCGATGGATAAAGAAATTATTAATTGGGAACCTAGATATATAAAAAGGCCCAATAAGAAATCCATGAATAGATGGTAAAGAGAAATAAGAAAATTCGTCTGAATAAATTGGAAGATGAAGGCATTGGATCAGTCGAAGTGGAAGGTTTTGTGGAAGACCTTCATCCAGTAATAAATTGATAAAGGCTAATTTTTTGTATATGGATATGCGCAATAAAAATAGTAAACAAATAGTAACAAGTAGACAATTTATTTCTTAATGTTTACTTGTCAGTAACTTCAAAATCGTCTTATATTATTGATCAGAAAATATGTACTTAGAGTAGTAAATCCAGATTGAATTGTTCTAGAAAATGTGAAATAATTATTTTGTTTGTATATGTATTTTTATTAACTGCATTTTTTTATTTATATGCAGAATGTAATAGAAATAAGTATTAACGACATATTTAAAATATTAAAGGAAATTGTAAAATCAAAATAAAAGTTTCACTACAAAATTCTGATAATGCTTTTGTTGAAGTGTACGTAATGTAAATATATAAAAAAAATGTTAAATAAATTTAAGTTTTCACTGTAGGGATTTGCTCTGAAAACGAAAAAATCTTCTTTTGTAAATCCAATTCAAGTGTTTCTATGTTTTAGCTTTAATACTGTAGAGTCGTATTGTTGTTTTAAAATATTTACAACGTATCTGCATACATAGTTGTGAACTTGCGCTTTCCTTTCTTTTTATTCGGTTTTACTGAAAACGTTAGGTGACGCTTTTACACAGAAAGACGTTGACAATATTGGTTCTGAATAGTATTTGTTAAAGTAAAAAAAGGTTTTATAGTGACCAAGTACAAGGAATTGAATGATTGTTTAGGAAGTGTATTTTATACAGCATAAAGTGATGCATTTTTAATCATATCTGTTAAATGCCTTTAAAATTCTTTTGTATTCCTTAAATTTAAGTCTTGTTTAAATTACAGTATTTTTATAACAATTATATATGAAATATTTATCTATAATAATAATTCTTCTATAATAATTTATCTATAATTTTTATCTATAATATACATATTTTTTTAAGAATGTAAATTATTTATTCAGTTGTTATACAATGACTAAATAATCATTAGTCACAAATAAAAAAAAATGGTAAGAGATGTTATAATTTAAATGTGGATACATTATTTATGAAGTATATTTTTATTAATTTTAATTTGGTAAAAAAATCCCAATTAAATATTCAAAGATGGTTATTATTCAGAATTATAAAATATTTTTACATTTATAAATTTTGTGTAATATTTATTTTCAAATATTATTTTATTTTTTCGTCAAACATTTTTCTGTTATATTCCTTCGATAATATTAATACTGTTTTTTCATTAGTTTCAAATTTAAATTTCTTTTTAATTTCAACTAA
Source organism: Neoneuromus ignobilis (assembly GCA_029203775.1). Taxonomy (NCBI): domain Eukaryota; kingdom Metazoa; phylum Arthropoda; class Insecta; order Megaloptera; family Corydalidae; genus Neoneuromus; species Neoneuromus ignobilis. The sequence continues at coordinate 44,992,185 of CP092090.1, forward strand.
GTATATATATATATATATATATATATATATATATATATATATATATATATATATATATATATATATATACATATAATTTATTCAGTGATAATTTATATATATATTTAAATATTAATATATATATATATATATATATATATATATATATATATATATATATATATATATATATATATATATATACTCATACATACATACATACGCGTTAATACTGTAACGAATGTATGTTTTGCATATTGTAAACACAAACAACGAAATAATTCAGTGAGTGAGATATAATTATTAAATTTGTTTTTAAAAAAAATGTTTATCTCTAACAAAAGTAATTTAGTATAGCAATTCGGTTGATGTTATTATTTTCATATTTATTATCTGTTTTATAAATATATTTAGATCTATAATAAAAAAAATCAGTTTCATATAAATAATTATTTTGTTTGAAAATTCGAATGAAATATAGTAACGCTTTGATAATGATGGAATTGTCATTGAAATGTGCATCAACTTGTTAAACAAACAAAAAAAGTAATTATTGAACACTTTTTCGATATCTTGTAGTGATGAGATGATAATTAATTTTTGTCAAATTGGAATTCGTCACAGTTCCAAAACAATAGCGTCAAATGGAATCGTCAAATACTGATAAAGTAATAAGTAAAAAAATAATATTTGTGTAATTTTAACAAAATATAGTGAATTTTATTTGTGTACTATATATATATAATATATATATATATATATATATATTATATATATATATACCATCTATTTGCTCACTGCTAAGCGAAAATCTCTTTGAATGTTACCATTTATTAGTACTTGGTTATACTTACCACATTGGTTAGGAAAGTTGGTGTGGATTTTTAATCTGGGTTGGCACTCTTATGCAAGTTGCTTTCATTTTGTCTAAAGATAGTCTTACTTACCCTATTACTTTTCTGATCGGCGATCGAACGTACTTTTTTTACATGACAGGTAGCAGTGCTAACCACTACACCGGATGGTTATATATATATATATATATATATATATATATATATATATATATATATATATATATATATATATATATATATATATATATATATATATATATATATATATATATATATATATATATATATATATATACATATATACAATATATATCATAAAGTGATTACCATAATATTTTTAGTAATATTTCACAACTTGTTTTAAGTATACATTAAAATTAATAATTGTAACTTGCTTCAAATCAATTTCGTTCGTTTATGAAGGAATTTTACAAATGTGCATTCATGTCATACGTTATGTGGATTTTGTTGGATATTGTTAACTTTATCCTTCGTATTTAGATATTAATATTCGGCACGCCTACTGAGCCATTTGTCAGAATCATATAAACATAAACCATGCGGTCAGTGCATAGTCATTAAAAGCTTCTGATAGTTTCATAGCGTGCAAGAAAACAGCATGCCAACAAACAAGCTAATCAAGATAAATGCTTGAAAGACAAGCTCTCTACAGCAGTAAGTTATGTGGGATATACAATGTTGATCTTTCACTGTCTACGATATTTCTTTATATATATATATATATATATATATCTATATATATATATATATATATATATATATAGATATAGAGAGAGAGAGAGAGAGAGAGAGGTTTTTTTAAGCGTGATAGAACTTTAAAATAAATTCTAATCATAAGTTCTATCTAACCTAAGAAACATATATATATATATATATATATATATATATATATATATATATATATATATATAACAATATATATATATATATATATATATATATATATATATATATATATATATATATATATACAATATATATATATATATATATATATATATACATATACATACATACATACACTTTTGTTAATGTCAACATTTTTGTTGTCTTTTTGTTATAATTTCTTCATTATACTTTTTTTTTGTTATTAGTACAGTTATGATTTGAGCATAAATATTTGTATATTCTATTAAACTTTATGTTAATTTTTCAATATGTAATTAAAAAAAAATTACTTTCAACTGAATAAAATGTAGATTTTTATTATTGTGATTATGAATATTGTATGCAGTTTATTCGTTTTCCATCGATTTAATTATTGTATTACTGCTATTATTCAATTATATAGTGGCTTCAAAATGTGACACTTAGATTTGTGTTTTATTTAAAAAAAATGTATATAGGGTGGTGTATAGGAAAACATATGTATAGTTTCTTTTTAATAAAACACAAATCTGGGCTTTACATTTGGTTAACCCTATATAAACAAATATGATAATCCATTTTTTTAGAAACATATCTTTCATATTTTTGTTTATTACCAGAAATTAATTATGTCGAAATTATCTGTTCCAAAAGTAAGGAAATTGATTATATAATGACATATTTTATATACACAGAACATGATCTTTTCTAAAATAATTTATTTCAAATAGTTAATTTTTTTACTTATATAGAGATTGTTGAAATTAGTTTTATCAAAGATTTCATTATTAATCATCTTAAAATGATTACATTTTAGTTGGTCATGAATGCTGGGAAAAAGCATAGTATTATTTAATATTAAAAAGTCGAGAATGGAAGTTGCATTGTATTATCATAATGTAAAAACTTATATCAATAGTTGTTTGTTGTTTTGGAACTTTGGCTGATTCACTTTAATACAAATGAATGTAACCCCAACACCACAATAGTTTTTAAGTGTTCAATAATCACTTATCGCTCACTTATTAAAAGATACTTATTAAAGTTCACTTATTAAAGATACAAAAACAGAAATTAGTATATATTTAAAAAAAATCAAACAATTAGTCTAGATTTTAACAGAAAGACTGACGATGATGGCGTCGTCATCGAAATGCATCAGCCGATATATTTATAAATAATAAGTGATTATTGAACACCAAAACTACTATGGTGTTGAGGATAAAATTAATTTCTGTCATATCATAACAGTGTTAATATTTTATAAATTTTCAATGAATCAGTTTTATTTGCTTTCAATTAAGTGGTTATCTTCAATAGAATCGAATACTAAGTGTAACAAGCGAATTTGCGATGGTCATATGAGTGAAATTGTGTTCCATCGTTAATGCCATAGAATATGCTTAATAATAATAATAATAAACTAATTATTTAATACTTTTTGTTTTATCTTCATTTAAATTTTTGAATCGCTTATTGGAAAACCCTTATATAAATATTATAAAGTTATTAATACAATAAGAATTAACATAATAGTAGGTGAAATAGTTGAAATAATTTCATTATTTTGTCCTTGTAGTAATATCATTAGTAATAATTAAATATCTATATAAATTTGTAGTCCTTAAGAAAATTTCAAATGATATATTTGATGTTATTAGTAATTTTAATTCAGCTGATTAGTGAATAGTTATCAGCTTGCACGCAATACTAAAAATAATTTTCTTTGTTCCACTTTTCTTCTAACAACACTACTTTAATCAAAGTTATTAATTATTTAGAAACATATTATGTCTATTAGTTCATTTTAATAAATTTTGTCATTTCTCTTTACTGTTAATAAATAATTATTATTTTATCAATTGTGTTATTTCGAGTAAATTTAGAGTTACAAAAATATATGTATCGTATTTTTAAAATTTATATTATGCATCTTGTATTCAGGTATATTATTATGTAAATAATTTATCAAAAATATAATTTAAAATCTATTATATTGGAATTACTATAAAAAATTGTTTTATATGATATAATTTTTAAACACGTTTTCAGTGTACTAATAAATGAATTTATTTATTATTATTATTTTAGACTTATTAATTTTTTTCATTTAATAGTAAAAATTATACATTTTAATAACTTGTGTAAATAGTAATTGATTTATTTATTTAGTAGTTTTTTTATATAGTGCATTTCTTAAAATATTAAAATTAAATAACACGGAAGATAATAAATTAAAGACAATATTTGTTGTAGATGAAAAATGAAATATGTTCTTACTTAATTAACAAAACATCATTAAATATGCCTACAAACAAAATTACTAAAAAAGTTTAATTGTAAATAATAAATATAAATATCACACATACGATCATATTTTCCATTTTCGTAAATGCAATTTTTAATTAACAACAACTGCTATGGAAAAATTTATATATTTTTCAACTTGTACACAACCTCTATTGTCCCAGTTGGAAAAATCACATAGGATTACATACAATATCGTCGATGCGAAAATCTCAATCAAATTTTTATTATTTATTAATAGTGACATTTTTATGATGGATCGTATCCGTGAGATGGGTGAACATAAAAATTTCATACGCTTCTCTGTTTTCGAGCATTGCCCTGAGATAATTTTTTAATGGAACGTGTGGTACAATGTCAACGCAAGTTTAATGATTTTTTCAAGTTCGTGGATACGTTGTGAATGCGCATGGGTTTTTATGTGACGTATGACTGATTAATGTTACAATGTTATAAAAAAGTCATGATAAATGTTTTATATATATATATATATATATATATATATATATATATACAGGTATGTAAATTCATATACATGCATGTACAAGTACATAAATCTATATATATATATATATATATATATATATATATATATATATATATATTTGTATGTATGTATGTATATATATACCTGTACATGTACAGTCGCCAGATTAATGTCTCAAATTTTAGAAAAAAATATTTTTTTGGTTTTATACTTGAAATTGTGTAAATTGAACATGATTTTTATTTAAGGTAACTATATTAGTAAATTTATAAGTGAATTAAAATTTTATGATATTTTTTTTTAAATTTAAATCAATATATATATATATATATATTGGCTCATAAAAAAATTAAAGTACATTTTCTTTACATTATAATTTTTATCTTATGAACTGAAAATTTGCTTATATAAAATAGTGAATGACAAACAGTGTACTGAGTGTATCATATATAATAAAAGTAGAACAGTTATTAATTAACAATTAATTATAAAAAAATTCACACAGAAGTTAGCCTTAAAAATATAATTATTTGTTAGAAACATTGGTGTAATTATTACACAAAACTTATTTCAGATTAACAATAGTTTAATACATCTAAAAATACATATACAGGTAACCCTCTTACAACACGCTTTCGCTCTAACATGATAAGATAAATTGCGGAAACCCTCATATAACACGGCAACCTACAAGACGGTTTTGCTCTAACACGTAAAGAAAATTGCGGAAACCTTTCTAAAACACTGGATAACATGATTTTTATTATAGAAAATTATAAAATAATAAATATGGTATGGAGATAGGCAAAATTTCCGTATGCATACATATTTTGTAAAAGTTTAATATATGTTTCCTTAGTTTCTTGATCATTTAATGTATTTAATATCGTTGATGTAATAATAAAATCGAAGTCTTTTTCATAATCTATAAATCCGAAAAAAAGTTCTATTTGTTATTCATTACATCAACTGATTACTTACTTCCCTTACTACTTGAAAGTGATTTATTTTGTCACATCCGCTTCGACATGTTGCTTGTTCGCCCAGCTGTGAAAAATGTAGTTGACTTTATAGCCATTTGAAATAATTTTGCTGAAAAATTTATATATCATCGTAAATAGATTAATCGATTTATAGTTCTTTAAATCATGCCTGTCTTCGTTTTTGTAGTCAAAATTTATTGCCCCTACATTCCTTTTTTTTAAAAAAAAATAAATAAATATAATTATCAGTTAAAACTCTTTCCATTTGAAAAATTGAAAAAAGATTCAAGATAATAGAAATTATTTTGAAAATTTCTGTAGTGATTCCATTATTTTCAGCAGGTGTCTCAATTTTTATTTCTTAAGCGTGATAGAACTTTAAATTGAATCCCAGTCAAAATTTCTATCTAGCCTGAAAAACAGTCTTATGTATATATGTATATATATATATATATATATATATGTGTGTGTGTGTGTGTGTGTGTGTGTGTGTGTGTGTGCATGTGTGGGTGTGTGCATGTGCATGTGTGTGTTTGTATGTATATATGAAGGTATGATAAAGGTATTTTTTAGGATGGATAGAACTTTCGATAGGGATTGAATTTAAAATTTTGTCATTCAAAAAAACATCTATATATATATATATATATATATATATATATATATATATATTTGTACGTTTATGAAAAATCAACAATTGTATGTCAATAACATAAAATTCAATTATGAAATAGTCAGCGTTTCTTTAATTACGAATCGTTCATCGGTTTTCTGACTTTTTACGTGAAAATATTTCAACAATATAAACATTATTTAATCACTATTTACATTATACAAACGTTTTTGATTGCGTGCCTGCGGTTTGTGGTTGGATGAAGATAACATTTATATCGTTTAACATTATGGAATTTTTTACATGTTCTGTTGAAATAGTGTGCTTGTTTACACTTTATGAAGTAATTGAATTATTGTCTTGTTAAAAAATGAAATTGGAAATATAAATTGATGTCTTATTAATTTACTACCCTTTATAATGTATTTTAATTTAGGATCATTATAAATACGAGTAGACTTATTTTTGTTTAGCATATTTTTTATTTTGTAGTCAAATATAAATTCGAGTTGGTTAAAAATATTTTATAACTTTTTTAAGTGTACTTAAATAAAATTAATGAAAAATGTTAGCACTTGCATATTCTATTTGCACTCTTTTAATTTTTTTTAGGTAATATATTTACTACAAATGTAACGTTATTTTATTTCCATTGTCGAGAAAATTAAGGTGAATATCGTAAATTGATTTAAAAAGTTTAAAAGTATTTTTTTATTTTTTTTCGAAAGTTGTACGTTTCAAGAATGAAATTCGAAAGAGTATACGGAACACAACTAGCTCGAACAGCTTGTATTTCATCGTATATTCAGTCGATTGGATGGCTGGTACACCACACTAACATAAGACGCCCGGGACCTGAGCTAGATACAGATTGGCCGTTATCTTACATAAATTACAATTTTTCTCTAGACCGATTGCATTTCTTGTAGTAAAAGCAAGTGGTCGAAGTGATTCCATCGCCGCTGTTCGCTCTTATCGTTCAATGCAACGGCGCAGACCACGAGATAAATCCCCCAACTAATGCGTTTTGGAATGACAAAATGGTACTTATGGTACTCTTTGAAATATGGTTATGTTTTATTCAATATGTTCTTTACGACGTTTCCTATCTAATGTGTTTATTTGGATCGATTTTATGTGGAACAATTAATGTCAAATAATGTTTTGTTACATTTTATTTTAATCATGAATTACGATATATATATATATATATATATATATATATATATATATATATATATATATATATATATATATATTTCACCCAAATGAGACTTACAGATAGTAAAGAATAGTAAATATTAGTAAGTAAATATCAATCTAAACCTTTTAATTTCATTCGAGCTATGCTATATATACAGGTATCTGTGTTATATATTTACTTTATGAACTTTTAATTATTATCTTTTTTTAAAAGGAATAAAATTTAATGTTCAATTGTAACTATGATTCATTAACAACGTTTGCAATGCTTTGTCAAAAGTTTCATTTAAACTACTTTGAAATGCAATGGTGAAAAACTGTAATTGCGTAGTTGCATATGTTGTTTGTCGGGAGAAATGAATTTGGTATTTAAATGTAATTTTTTCAATAGATGAAGAGATTCATTGATAGTAATCAATAATTTTTTTTTGTAAACATATAGTTAAATAAAACATATAATTTGATTTTAAAAAAATATTGAAATATTTTTAATTTATTTCAGTTGCCATTGTTCGACATATATATATATATATATATATATATATATATATATCTCCCCTATATACTCTGGTCTTTTGAATATAGTTATGGCCCAAATGAGGCTGAAAGGTTTGAACATACATTTACTATTATTCAGTCATTTGAAAACTCATCATCTATCTATTATATCATCTCTCTCTCTATATATATATATATATATATATATATATATATATATATATATATATATATATATATATATATATATATATGTGTGTGTGTGTGTGTGTGTATGTAAATATATTTTACTTATATAAATAAGTAAAACATCATGTTTCGTGTTACCATGAATAGAATATTTAATTTGTTATGAAAAATTATATTTATATTGAAGAAAAGCTCAGAATTTTTCAACGCATTTTGGTATTTCTAATTTCATAAAAGACAATCATTGTTTATTTAATGTTATTTCAATTTTAATAATATTTGTAATTATTTTTAAAAATATTATATGAAATATTATATATATATATATAAAATAATTAGTAAAAAATATTTAATATCACTTATTTAATTTTAAATTGTTTATATGCTGATTATTTAATGTGCATGTTTATTTTTTTTAAATTTATAATTTGCAAATTAATACGTTATTTATTAAAAAAATATTGTTAGCTATTATTTTTTATTTCACTATTTCAAAGTTTTAACTTGTTATGTATTAGGTCTGCCGGAAAGTTCTGTCCGATAATGTCATCATATGTTTCAAAGATGAGTCATTCTACAGAAATGGAATTCACAATTTACCATCTAAAATATTGTATTGTTCAGTAAATATTAAATGTAATGAAAATGTATTATTATTTTTTAATTTAAAAATGGACAGAACTTTCCGGTATACTTAGTATTTGCTATATATTATATATTTTATATAAATTATTTACTGTGTTAAGAATAAAATAATAAAATTTTCCAGTAACGTTACATTTTCGTTACTGTCAATAACTTAATTACATTTTATGTTTATAGACATTATTTTCGTTGTAATAGTTGTTTATGGTATTTATAAAGAAAGCAGTTTTTTAATATTTATTTTAAAAGTGTTATGAAATGTGCTTTTTTAAAACATCTGATTATATTTTTTTTACATAGGGTAACCCAAATCAAACTGAAGGATAATAAAGAATGATAAAGGATAGTAAGTAAGTAAATATATATCTAAACCTTTCAGTCTCATTTGGACCACACTATATATAATCTATTTTATTAGCATACAATTTTTCAGTGTAATTTTCACACATTTTGAAGTCAAGTGTTACATAAATTTGATTTTTTTATATTTTTCTAAATTAATGATAGTCTGATAATGTATGGTCTGTGGACCAAAACTCACCAGCTTCACTTATTTAATTTCTTGATTTTTCCACGTGCAATTAGAAACTATTATGGTGAAATATAATATAGGTCATCCAAATGTGACGCCTAGATTTGTGTTTTATTAAAAAGAAACATATGTATAGTTTTTTTTCTTTCTTTTTTATAAAACAAAAATCTAGGCGCCACATTTGGATGACCTTATATATTTTTTACTAGAAAAATGGACATTGATATTTATTTTTTTGATTAAAATCTTCAAGTTTTAGATAATATCGTTAAACATCATTTCATTAATTTTTATTAAAACTACGATTTCATTAAAAACAATCTTTTAATCTTTTTTTAATAAACGTTTATTTTTACTGTTGAAAGTTTACCTTTGATAAATTATGTTAACTTTCTTACTACATTCTTGTAAATTAAATATGTTATTTATTAGCCATCTTTTATATAATAAACACTCCAGTATTTGTACTATTTTTTTATTTTTCCACATAGAAGAAAACATGAAAATTGATTTCATTATTTTTTTTAAAATATGTTTGCTATTGTTGTCTATTATTTTTAATACAAAATGAAATTTAAAAGCGACTAAATGTTTTTCAAGTCTAAAATTTACATCTGATAAATTTTCTCTGTTCATGAATGTTTTAATTCATCATTCATAAAATTCTAAAGCATTTCTTAATATTGGTTCATATTCTGAATAAGTATAACCGAAACGAAATTTCTGAAATCATCTTTGAAATATTCAAGTACTTATAAAAGTATCTCTGAACATTTGACAAAACTTTTTGCACTGTTGTCTATTGTTTTATTTTGAAATTCATAAAATGTACAATGTTTAAAATTCATTCTTTCTTAAATCATAAAACGTGACTTATAATTTTTATAGCTATAGATTTTCATGTTATTTATTGATGACTTAATCACATGTTAAACATAGTAAATAAAAATTTCATTTGTCAAAATGACAATCTTTTAGCTAAACTTAATACAATAATTTAATTATTCTCCAAATTGTACAATAAATAAATATTTGTTAAAGAAAAAAGTATACATATTTTTATACTTTAATGTAGAGTTTCTAAAAATTGGACATTTTATTATAAACAAATTGAATGTGTACACTTTATTTGGTGACAAATTTTTTGTATAAGGTGTCATAAATGAGACTGAAGAGTTTACTCATACAAAGGTCATTCAAATATGATGCCTAGATTTATGTTTTATTAGAAAGAAATTTGTGTACAGGGTAGTGTATAAAAAACATGTGTATAGTTTATTTTGCTTCTTTTTAATAAAACACAAATCTAGGCGTCACATTTAGATGATCATATATTTACTTGTTTACTATTATCATATATTATTCTTTACTATCATTTACTTTCATTTGAACCACACTATATAAAAAAACTATATAATGAATATATAAATATGTGTGTGTATGTGTTTTAATTTAAACATTAATATAACCTAATAAAAATCATTCAGTTATATTATAATGTAATAAAAAACCTTTATAATTAAAATTGTTAAATGACGTAAATATGATTTTTGCCCGAAATGTATTTACTATTGAACAGGAAATTATTCATATTTATATGTGTATGACTGTATATACAAATATTTCACTTTTTATTTGCGTTTGTATATATATATATATATATATATATATATATGTAGGTAATGAAATTATACATACATCCGTGAAATTTTTATATATGAATGAATATAATGTGAGTGGAAGTACATATAGATATTAAATTTTAAATAAAACATTATGTTTAGTATACTCTACAAAATCAATACGTACATTTTCAAACAATGTATTTTGTAGAAAATTATTCTGGCTTGTTTAACCGTTTCACCATCCGGTCAGCTGTTTAATTAAATGGCGACCATTCAATTAATTTTACATATAGCTTTACGTTATTTTCGAAATATACATCTATATAAGTACATGATAATCACTCATCCGATTAATTATAAAGAATACTTTTCACTATACATAACTATATATATATATATATATATATATATATATATATATATATATATATATATAAACAGAAAACGAGATGTATGGAGTGTAAGTAGTAATTAAAATAAATGCTTTTTATGAAAAAAATGATTTAGTGTTCTTTTTAACGTAGGACTTAAAATGACTGAAATAGATTATGACAAATATAGGGTCAACAAAATGTGACGCCTAGATTTGTATTTTATTGGAAAGAAATTATACAGAAGTTTTCCTATACACCACCTTATACACATGTTTTTTTTAAAAATAAAACACAAATCTAGGCGTTACATTTGTATGATCCTTTATAATGAAATACTTTATTGTAACCGACAATTTTATTACAAAATGGGTAAATCGTTGTTCAAAATCGTTTAATATCGATAATCTTGCATGAAAGCTTCAGATTAGAGCGACACAAAATAACAAAAAATATATGAGATAGTATTTAAAAAAAAATAAAATGAAAAATAGTAGTTCTTCGATGAAATCATTGTATTCGAAATTACGTGCAGATTTTTTTGCAATGGATTTTCCAAAATATTAATCTTGATTAGAATAAAGTTATTTTTACTAACGAGTTAAGTTATTGTATACTCAATATTTCAAAGCGTACTGACTTTACTCAACTCGTATTTACTTTACTCTAGAAAAGAGACAATTTTATTATTCATCTTAAAACATCCTGAAAATCTACATGTATATTGATGCTTGTTACCACAATGATTTAGCAGATTGATCTGTATCACATCTGCATCAGGGTACTGAAATTTCATAAAATATGTTTGTTAAAATTTGCTAAGATACTTTATAAAAAGTTTTTCAAGAAGATAACGATCTCAAATACCGAATTTGGATTTATATGTAATTGAAAAAGGAAAACAGCGTCAGTATAATAAATTGGCTATCATAGTTAGCAGATACTAATCCTATAAAAAGTGTGGGTTAAAATGAAGCTTGAGATATTTAGCAAAAAATAAAAACACTATGCACTTCAAAACAAAAATATAACGTTATTTTCTGTATATTTTTTAAAAAATTGCTCCAAGTTAGTCTAGACGTTAAAAAAATAATGACGATAAAGGAGGTTAGTTTAAATATTAAAAGTTGTCACATGTGTATATAAATTGTACTTTTAGGAATTAAATTTAGTTTGGAAAGAAATTTTTTTTATTCAAAATCTCTTTAAAAGTTTTTTTTATTGAACCGTTATATATTCTTCATGGTAAAATAATTTTCTTTTATATATTATACATACATACACATAGAGTGATCCACAGAACTATTTATGTCCTCTGTATGATATAATATATGTTAATTTTTTAAAAATAAGTTTTAGAAGTAACAATAATTACAATATTTTTTATTTATAAGCACATATGTGTGAGTTCATTAAAAATTAAAATTTAACAATAAATCAAATAATTTATTCTCCAATTATAAAAGCTTTTATTACAAAACAGTTTAAAATTGATTTCACAAAATTATTCGTACACGCCACCATTAAAATTGTTAATGCGATTTTTCGTTTGTATAGGACGGTCCAAATGAGATTAAAGGGTTTAGACATATATTTATTTGCTCACTACTATTAGACCAATCAATAGGGCAAAAAAGTACCTGTTTTATACAATAAATCCAGAATAGATGAGGCCGTTTTTTTTTTTGTTGGGGGCGATGTTATAAGTAACAATATGTGGGTTGCAACTGAAAAAACCGCAGACTAAAGGTACTAGGAAGGTGCAAAGTTGGCGAAATTATGTTTTTCGTTCTGCAAGCATAGAAAATGCATTTTAGAGAAAAAAGTTTTAGATAAAAGTTGTAAATAATGAAAAACCCTTTAATTTGAGCCATTACTTGATAAATTACGTTGATTGATTATTGCAAAAAAGCGAAAAACCATAAAAAATGGCCATTATTTACAAATCAATTATTTATTGCATTTTTCACTTTTTGAAACTTTTTCGGCATGCGTGGTGAAGCTTATACGAATTTAAACAAAATACCGTGTTGAAAATTCGAATTCGTTCATTAGTTGCTAACTTACTGTAAATTGTTTATCCCGAGATGTCCAATGTACGAGGCTATAACTTTCTAATGGCCGAAAGTTTCCAGTTTCAAAAGGGCTCAAACTCTTTAGCAAAATATATATTTTTATGTTATATTAGCGGCGTATAAACATTTTTGTATTTTATTGCATAAAAAGGCATTAGAAAAAGTAGTTCCTTATTTGCTAATAAACAATTAAATTTTCAGCGATCCTATACATTGTGGCAATTTATAAAATAGAAAATCTGAAAGCATATTGCAAGAACAGTGATAAAAAGAGAATTAACATTGAAATTACACAATAAAAAGAAATATTATAACCATGTACGTAAATGAATCGAAATAAATAAATCAATAATACAGTTTATTATTTTTCTATTTTAAAAAATAATGCTCTGACGTGATGTGAACATTTCGTTTCTGAACTTTCCCGAAGTTTCATTACCAAATTAATGATGTTTCGTACATTATTTTTAAATAGAAGCATGTTCGGAGAATAATTTTACTGGGCGAAACTTCTGATTATAAAAATAAATAAAAATGATAGTTTTTCCAAAAGCAATTGTAAAAATACTAGCAGAAAATATATTAGGTGAACGCGATGAGTGAACAGTGTGGAAAAATTGACAGCAGTGCT
>CP092090.1:45011067-45148567 GCA_029203775.1 Neoneuromus ignobilis
CATCGCAGGAGTAGCTAACTGATGAAGTAGTGAAGACGTGAATCGCTACAGTTAAACATGTCTGAACGCTTCAGAAAGTGCACGGCGACAGAGATTGATTAGAGCAAGAAAAAGAACTAAATTCTCGTTTATATCAGAACTACTTTTGTATATATGTATATGTTTGTCACAAATATATACAAGTACCTAATAATTTCAATTCATTTTTAGGTTACTTAGTAGCTGAATAATTTTGTCTAGGAATATATTTGCTGAATTAAAAATATTTATTTTTTCCTACTTTTTTATTTGTTATAATTTTGAAATATAACATTTTTATGTATACTAATAAAAGAGATTTTTTTATATTTTTAAGCGTTTTTTTAATAAAGAAACATTTAACGGAGAAGTAGTCAAACATTTTTGAGGTTCTCATTCTCATATAATTGAATAGAATTGAATATTGAATCTCTAATAGAATTGAAGCAATATTAAAACACTATATATTGCTATTTGTTTGTACCACTAAATGCTATATCTTGATATTATTTAATGTTATATTGCAATTACATTTTTAGGATATTTTCCGTATAAATTAGAAACAATTTAATGTCTAGTGGATATAAAAATAGATAACGTGCAAACAGTTGTTCATTTTCTCTAAATAAGTAATAATTGGTTTTTGTTTTTGTTTCTTTTTAAAAAAGGTTATATAGGTGTTTTAAATTTTTAAAAAAACAAGCTAGTTGGTGATTATTGTGGAGAAATTTTAGATTGTTATGGGTCGAGATAGTCATTGTTTTGCTGAGGAAAGAAAAATTATATTAAATTTGTAAAAACTGGGGAATAGTCATAAGGATATTTCCAAAATTGGTAATCGATCAGTAAATTTGGTTCTAAATGTTAAATGTTTGGTTCCAAAAATATATGGATTTAGGAGCAGAAAACGAAAAACAACTGTTCAAGCTAATAGAAAAATCATTTTCATAATTAAAAAAGATTTTTTTAAAACGATAGAAAGCATTTTACAAGAAAATGAACTGAATGTTAGTGTTAAAATTATAGATATATGATTGAACGAAATTAATTTATTAGGTCGGCATTCACTTAAATTACCTTATGTAAAAAAAATATACAAAATGGAATAAAATTAACTAAAGAACATGTAAATTGGAGAGATTAGGAGATGAAAAAAATGGCAAAATATTCTATTTTTCAACAAAACAAAAATTAATTCATTTGGGCTTGATGGTCGAATATTTGTCAGGTAAGCTCCAAAAATCGAATTGAAACCATATCATACTCAGAAAATAAAACATGGTGGCGGCAGTATAATGAGTTGGGATTGTTTTTCGTGGCTGGTGTTGGGCCAGTATAATGGGTTTAAGAAAAAATTACCCAATATTCTTAAATGAATTTTTTAGAGAATATCATGCCGCTTTATGCCGAAGAGAATATGCCATTAATTTGGAAGTGTCGACACAAAATTGACCCTAAATATACTAGTAAAAATGTCGAAAAGTGGTTTAGGGATCATCTTGTTTCAGTTATGAGTTGGTTTACTCAATTGCTAGTCTTAAACTCGATTGAGAATTTGTGGAGCGATATCCAAAAAATAATTGGAGCGAAAAATATCAAAAATAAAAACCACTTATTGAAGAAGTGAAAGCTGCTTGGTATAGAATTCCTGTAGAGAACTATAGAAATTTTATTGATTCAGTGCCAAAAAAGTGCGATGCAGTATTAAAAAATAAAAATTACCCAACAAGTTATTAATGAAGAATGGCAATACATTCTATAACATTTTGATTTTTAAACCTTCTTTTGTAAGTTTTCATAAGTGTCTATTACCGTACCTATTATTTTATCCAAGGACCTATTATTATTTCTCTCAATTTTTATATTCGCCTGAATTTTTCATTTTTATACTATGTAGAAAAATTATTTTTGTCAGTGTGATTTAAAATAAAAATAAGTTTATCATATATCAATATTTTCAATGTTTTAATTTATATTTAAGAAAAAAAACTTCATGTACCTATTATTTTAGTCATATTTATGTTTGTATATTCAATTTCATTAAAATGTTATTGTAATGAACTTACTCGTATTTACGAATAAATTTATTAAAGAATGCATGCTTAAAAAATGTTGTAGAATTTGTAAAAGTAATGTCATAACACTAAAAGCCACTCGTGCATCAATGTGCGATAATAACAATGGACTGCCTTCAGCGAATTGGTTTTGTGGCAAACAAAAAAAGCTCAAGATTGTGAACAGTATTGCTCCAGCCAATTACATCAGCGTCGTTTACCGACAACAAACACTGACATGAAACAAACACATTGCCCTTATCATTATTACGCCCGAAGTAATGGTTCTGACGGTCAGTGCGCGGTATTTTTACGATGCAAGGGTTTGTTGTATGCTCTCGAGGTCGGTCGTTACGTAATACAATCCGCAACATCTAACGACCAACTAGTCAGCAACTATGTCGCGTTGTTTAACACATACGCTGCATAAACGTTTGTTTCTTGAATATCGATTATTGTTTATAATAATTACATATTCATGTAAGTTTTTTAGAACATATTTTCAGATTGTTATATTCATGACCATACTTATTATTGTTGTGTTGTTTATATTAGTATATTTTTTTTAAAAAAGTAACATTCTGCTAGTAGACTATTTCTAAAATTTCATTTAGTTTTTCTTTTTAAAATAAATTAATTAAAATTTTATTATTTATTCAATTCATATAATAATGTTAATTATTTTCTATAATTTATTTTACTATTCTGAGCGTATTGATACGCCTTTATTGTAAAATTAATGAATACATGTAGATGATTAAGTTTTTTGAAACTGTAAAACTTTTTTCACTCATTTTTTTATAATATCTGTAAAAAAATGTAATGTGCTAGGTTGGTTTATATAATTTGTAAATACAAACTCAAGCTATTTTAGTTGTTACATATATATATATATATATATATATATATATATATATATATATATATATATATATATATATATAAGTATAACAACTAAATGTTAATAATTATAATGTTGTTCTGTTTAGAGATACGGAAATATGAACTGTTAAAAAAAGGTAGTTTTCTGTTGCATTTAAAAATATTTGGTTGCCTACTTTTTCATTTCACTGAATATATTATTTTCTGGATAGATTAGTGAACTTTTTGATCCACACAAATTTGGTTATGATATTATGATATTCTTCTAATTTAACTAATCCCATACATTTGTCTTATATTTATTTACGTACGTTAACCGAATAAGTTTATATGAAAAATATGTAGATTAAATAACAGTGTTTCATTAAATCTCATAGTTTCTGATGATATTTAATTTACATGGGTCATCTAATAGTACCATTAGTAATTGTTGAAATAAGTAACAGTACTCTTTTGACTCAAATGTGGGTTTTTTCTTGAATTCTTCATTTGCACCAGTTTTGACAATATTTTACCAATAATTCATTTGTTGACAGATACTAGCTGATCAATAATTATTACCTTATATTCCAACCAGATAACGATACTTTTTAAATATATAAATCAATTTTTGTGATTTTATAATAATTTCACTAGGTAATCTTCAATTATTTTTAACTAAAATTATTGTCTTAAATTAATTTCGTTATTCTTAGTAATATATTGAATTAAAATGGATATTTATTCATTCCTTTGATCAAATGATTTCTTGTTGAAATAACTCTATTATTAAATTATTTTCAGTCAATATAAGTTATTTATACAATTAGTTTTAAAATTTATCTAAGCTTTTTGATAAGGTAAAATACTATCGAATTATTAAAGTTCAATCTTTTGGTAATTTTGTTAGTAACGTAATTTTTTTAATGATATATTACACAGACACATGCACACACACACACACACACACACACACACATATATATATATATATATATATAATATATATCATTACTACCAGTTTCTTTTTATCCTTTGGTGGATGAAGTCTTTTTCCAAAAATTCCACCTCGACCAATTTAATGCCTTTTTTACTCACATTTATAATTTTTGTTTGTATATTACAGACCATTTTCTTGAATTTAATGGTAGATCGGTAAGTGGGTGGATTAAATTTGAAGGTTTGATATGGTCGTTTGTGATTTTCTTTCCAGAGCAACGAAGAGTAAGAAACAATTATGCAGGTTATTTCGCTGCTCGATGAACGATTAAAATTCTTTCTACAAATAAAACAAAATTTATTCCAGTGTAGGTGTATGGTACATAGTCTAGGGCAGGGATTTTTTATCTTTGAAACGGGCTACATGGTGTCGCGAACCGATTAGATGCGCCCGCCACTATTCGGCCGCGACTAATTTGTTTACACAAACACTAAAAATTTTGGAAATTGTTAGAAATTTTGAACCTTGAGAATGATTTTTTGCTAAAATCCTTAATATCAGAGGACTTATGGAAACATAGTCGACAAAGAAAGAGCTCCCATTTTTCTTAAAAAGCGGCATATAAAATCAAATCGTTTTTCGGGTCAACGTATTTATGCGAATCGTTGTTTTCAAACATGAATTTAATAAAATTACGATATAGATCTCGACTCACCGATGAGCATCTTTATAATTGTTTGCTAACAGGATTATCGTCATACTCTCCTAATTACGAGGCACTGGCCAATGAAATGCAATGCCAAAGATCACACTGACAGATTGATATTTTTTTTAATGTTTTTTTTATGTTTTTTTAAATGATTTCTTTGTATGTTTGTTTTTTGTTTACTTTGTATTACGTTTTGTATGTACGTTTCTTTGTGTGTATGTAATTTGCACAATAATTTTATTATTTTGAAATTATTTTTGTTTATTATTTTTTATCCTTGGTCAATTATAAATATCCTTAAAAAATATCTGGTGCCCGCCGCCCTACCGATATTTTAGAATGCGCTCTAGGGTATAAAAAGGTTCGGAACCCCTGGTCTAGGGATACATATTTTCATCTTTGAAATAGCTACTGAGTTTCGAAATAAGATTCCGGGTTTTATTATATTAATTTGTTCACATTATCATCCATATTTACATGCTTTAGTTTCTTTTTTTGACAATTTTTTTCTTTTATATGGTTTGTAAGTGAACAAAAGAATTATGACCTGAATAATTTGTGTCATTGGTATAAGAGCTCAAAATTTCTTACTAAGTCGTATTAAAAACATTGTCAGCATTCAAAATTCCTTATACAATTCGTATTAAAATATAGTTTTAAACTTTTTATATATATTATATATATTTATATTACTATGATATACAATATATTATATTTATATATAGTTATAAATTTATATATATAAAAATATATATATATATGGAATATATGAATATATACATATGAATTATATATGATATCATTTACTGTAAATTAAAATAACTTTATTTATTTTCTCACGATTATTTAAAATTTTAATTCCACATGGAAAATTATATTTAGTAATGTTTGAATACCAATGTAAAGTTTTGTGTAATTATATTTAGAATACATATATAATTACATATTACAATACAGTTAAAATATATATATATATATATATATATATATCACTTGGTCGGTTTGTTTCTCCATTTTATGTTTATATTGAATGAACATAAAATATTTTCATTGCTATTCCATAATCAGCTAATGCCTCATTGAATGTTACAGTTCATTTGGTGAAATTTCATTTTTACCATGTATGCATCCAAACAACATCCATATACTATATATATATATATATATATATATATATATTCATATATATACTATTATATATAGTATAGTTTGCCTGCACCTCGACTAAAATAACTTTATTTATTTTCCCACCTATTTAAAATGTCTCCTATCGGGAATTTTCTGCATGATAGTCAGTGCTATATAATATATGTGTGTATTTATATACACACACACACACACACACACATATATATATATATATATATATATATATAAATATATGTATATATATATATATTATCATCATCATCAATCTTTTTCTGTTCATTGCTTCCATCCTATTATGATGAATTGTTTATATCTATCCCATTATATCCATGGATCTATTTCTGAGTGTTTTATATCTATGAGTTTATATCAGCCCCCTGCTCAGTGAAAACTTAATCAAATGCCAGTATTTTTTTTTAAATATTTTCCCAAAATTCTCCCATTGTTTCCTGTTCACAAATAATTCATTACACTCTTACATATACTATACTTCAAAATTTCATTCTTCCATGTTTGATAAAGTCTTTTTCTTGATCTCTTTTTCTTTCTTGGTTGTTAATCCTTAATTACTTTTGTTCAGTTATTATATTTTCTCTTTGCTATGTGGACTGTTAATACTAATTTTCGTACTTTTTATTTGTAATCAGTGTGTATACATATATATATATATATATATATATATAAGGTGGTCCAAATGAGAGTTAAAAATAGTAAAGAATAGTAAATGATATAAGGTTTTCCAATAAGCGCTTCAAAAGTTTAAATGAAAATAAAACAAAAAGTGTTTAATTACTTAGTTATTATTTTTTTATTATTAATCAGCACATTCTTTGGCATTTGGAATACAATTTCAATCATATGACCACTACAACTTCATTTGACATAGTGCAATTATTAGAATAGTCCATAAATAGTGTGTTTAGTCCAATTATTAGTCACTCTTTTACATAATTGTGCTCCAATTTAATAAATTACACGTTCATTATTTATTCTCAACTCTTCTGTTGTTTGTGGTTTATCAGCATAAACCAATAATTTCACATAACCTCACAGAAAATAATCCAATGGAGTTAGACCACGTGATCTTGGTAACCAATTGATGGGTGAAATAATAGACTTATTAAACTTTTGTTTCAATAAATCTATTGAAGTTTTTACAATTAAATTAAACTTTGTTTAAGTGTTAAACGTTCCATGATAATTTTCCAAACTATATTGAGCTGAAATATCAAAATGAACTTAGATGAAAAATTCAAATATGGCTGTCACCAGGTGTCAAAGTTTTGACATTCTTATTGGAAAACCATATAGTAAGCAAGTAAATGTATATCTAAACTCTTCAGTCCCATTTTAGCTTCTCTCATATAAGCATTTATATATATATATATATATATATATATATATATATATATATATATATATCCATAAAAAATGAAAATTGATAATGAATAATCCAGAATAGAGTGTCCATTCCGGATTGTAGCTTACTAAAAAAAGAAATATTTATAACAATGTGCCTAAATTTGATAATGTTTTAAAACATTCCAATTAAAAAAAAAATAATATAAGTATTATTTTAAAATTGTTTTCAAAAACTTATTATATTTTATTTTTAACTTTATTGTTAAGTTATGATGTAAAATAAAGTATGTGCATCTGTCTGTTTAT
Source organism: Neoneuromus ignobilis (assembly GCA_029203775.1). Lineage (NCBI taxonomy): Eukaryota > Metazoa > Arthropoda > Insecta > Megaloptera > Corydalidae > Neoneuromus > Neoneuromus ignobilis. The sequence goes on from CP092090.1 coordinate 45,018,467, forward strand.
CAATCTGCCTGTATATATGTATGTACGTATATGTGTGTGTATATATATAAATATATATATATATATATATATATATATATATATATATATAAATATATGCATAAGTGTAAAAATTATTTTAAATTGAAAAAAGTGTACTCTGCAGTGAAGGCATTATATTTATTGTACTAGTCTTGTTACAGTATGTTGCGTCTGGTACGCATCTCTCTCATTCCATAGTCGTCGTGGTTAGCAGTGGTCATTTTGTATGACCGTAAGCCATCAAGTTAGTAGGGTAGTGTGTACAAGGTTTATGTTGCTAAATAGCATCAATAAGTCCAGTTTTGTCCATGTTATTTTCTACCAGTTTTCTACCGTCGTATAACGACCGATCGTTACGAGTTGCGAATTAAAAACTTTAAGCTTGATTGCACATTAATTAGTAATATTATATCGTTATAGGACGTGTGACGACGTACTCTTGTTATTTAGTCGTCGACTTTTATTGTATTTTTTTTGTTACTTGATAATAAAGTGTTAGTGACGTACATGAAGATGATATACGGAAAGAGAATGATTTAATTATTGTTTACAAGTTTATATATATATATATATATATATATATATATATATATATATATATATATATATATATATATATATATATATATATATATATATATATATATATATATATATATATAACATATATAACAAACTTATATATTACTACAAAATAATTATGTATTACAGTTAATGCGATATTTTTTTAAAAAATGTTACTTATAGAAATATTTTTCTTGTGATTAGTTTACTAATAATTATTAAATTCAATACAGAGATTTTGTAATTAAACTGTCCGGTGCAAAAAATTAACATTCTGTTGCAAACGAGTTTTAAGTTAATATAATAATTCTATTATTAATTACATCATATTTATGAACAATAGTAATTATTAATTTGTATAGAGTCATCCAAATGTGACTCCTAAATTTGTGTTTTATTAAAAAGAAACATGTGTATAGGGTGGTGTATAGGAAAACATGTGTATAGTTTCTTTTTAATAAAACACAAATCTAGGCGTTGCATTTGAATGACCCTATATAAGAACAAATGGTTACATTTAAAAAGATTTTGAAATTAATAAATATGTAGTAAATTTTAAACATTTCGTCAATATATTAGATTTTAAATAAATTGTTATGAACTTTTTTTACTTAATTAATATCGTTTATTAATAATATCACTAGCAACATGAATTTGTGAGAAGAATTAAAATGTTAAGTTTTTAGGTTTTGAATACAAATGAATTAGATTGTAACATTGTAAATGATTGTATATTTTCAAGCTTAATCTCTGTTTTATACTTATTTTTAATCTTCAATCATGTTTAATGCCTAACATTATTTTTTTCTAAAAAATGGTAGCATACTTGTTTTTGCAATTTAGTTAATGTATTGTATATTTTGTTATTTAAAAACAATTAAATTTATATTGATTACTCATTTCTGTTTTTATAATATTTTGGTAGAGGTTTTTATGAATGTTTTAATTTTTTTTAAAGTTTACTACAGTTTCAATTCAACAGAAACAGAAGAAATGTCCATATTTTAATTTTTTTTAAATATAATAATCTGAAAAACAATTATTTTTACTGAGTTCATAATCAAGTTCTCATTTCATTTCTACTATGTTGTTATTTAAAAATAAGTAGTATTTTTTATTAAAAAAATTATTAATTTTTTCTATATTTTTCAAAAGTAAATAATAATGAAAATAATATTATAATGGTTTTATTTTTAATTTCTAGTATTACTTTTTAGTGGTAATTTTTCTATTCAAATAAATAATCTAAATTCTTATCATTTCTTTCTTCACTATTTTTTAAATATCAGTGTTTAATAATATTTTTATTGTATTTGTTATACCAGTTAGTTGAAATTTATTTTACTTTCAACAATTTTGATGCCTGGTTTTTCAATTAGATGGTATATTTTATTAACTTAAAACTGTTGACACTATTTTAGTATGTCATAATATTATTACTTTTTATTTGTTTAATAAAGTGAATAATTTATTAATAACAGAATAATATTTTTTAGTTATAATTACATGTAACTTATTTTAATGATTTCATTTTATGCTATAGTTATTTTTTGCTAATATTATATAGAGTGGCTCAAATGAGCCTGAAGAGTTTTAACATATTATTTCCTATCCTTCAATTTTATTTGGGCTACCTTATATAATTGTGTTTTTCTAATATCTTAACATCTATTAGTCATACATCATGATCTTATAATCAATAAAGTGAATAAAATTATTACATTGTCGATTAGTAAATATTTAAAACATTTTTGAAAAAATATAAAATAGAAATCATTCTTGAAAGAGAGAATAAAAGCTTTTCATTCATTTATTTTATTTTACCTTGTGACTGGTACATGTTTTCTTGATAAAGTTATTGAATTATTCGTTTTTTTGTGAGTAGGTAATTTAATTTGAAGTTCATTATACGTACACAAATACCTTTATATATTTGATGATATTAGAAATTAATGGCTTTTCAGATTATACTGAAGTGATTTATAAAAATCATTAGTTTAATTTAATATCGATATAGTAGAATATTGAATTAAATAAACAATTTGTTTCAGATTATTTGAAATTACTGTGAGCGTGTCAAGGATAACGCCAACAAAATGGCGCAAGTCACAACAATAGAGACCGTAACCATTACGCGGCCGCTAAAGGTAAGTCTCGAAGGCATTTACTGGCATCTAGCAATAGCACTAAACAACATTCATTGTGAAGGTTCAATCAAACGCATTAATCAGTGTCTGTTGCACCCTCCTGTGTGCCAATATACACTCCGCAATACCTACGAAGCTTGACCTAAATCTCTCTATATTGCACTCGGTAGTAAGCAGAACCGTAACAGTAACAATCATTTAGCTTTTAAACGAAACGCCCATATCATCAATTCAAAAATCAATCACTCGACTGGAAAGATATACAACACTTTGAATTCATTTTCGAGTATCTCGATAGTTTCACTTGAATTATTGGACGTGGTTATTGAACTTTTATCAAAACGTTTATTTCGTACTAGAAAAAATCAGAATATTTCGTTCATGATATAGATGTGTTTATTATTTTTCAATCGATCATTTAATATAATTTTTTCTACATGGATAGTTCTGTGAATTTTAATTATTGCCATCGTACAGTTTTATAAACACGTCGCTGGATTAAATAATGTTTTAAAATAAATAAGTGGCACTTTTTTATTTTTGAATGTTTATAGAAATATATATATATATATATATATATATATATATATATATATATATATATATATATATAATTTTTTATATAATAAATATTGAAATTTAAAATGTAAGAAGTGTAATTATCAGGTTATATAAAATAAAGAAGTGTTTAAATTATTTCAATATTAAAAACAAATATTTCGAAAATTATTTACCAGGTTTAATTTATATAGTGAAGGTGCTTAGAAAATATTTTTGGTAAGCAATATTTGAAAATTAGAAAATAATTAAAATATAAAATAATTTGTAAATTGTAATGATGAATATTGAATTCATAAGCATAAAATATTTATATATATATATATATATATATATATATATATATATATATATATATATATATATATATTATATTTTATATATATATATATATATATATTATATTTTATATATATATATATATATATATATATATATATATATATAAATAAATCTTCATCAACAGTCCATTGCTCTATGAAAGCCTCATTGATTGTTATTACCATTCGCTGATACTTTGTCATAAGCACCTCTCTGTTCAGATGATTTAGTGAGGATTTTTTATTCAGAATTTACTTTCTTAGGCAGGTTGTCTTTACCTACTAAAAAATCTTGTCCTATTTCACCTATCAGAGATCGAACGCAATATTATCTATGTTTATGTATATATCAACATCTTTATCTATTTGTTGTTTTGGAACTGTGACTGATTCATTTTAACGTAAATAAATTTTAATCCCAACACCACAGTGGTTTAAAGTGTGCAATAATCATGCTTGCGGACCAAATGACGAAATGAAAAGAATGATTCAACCTTCAGTTGTAGATGGATTGAATAGGGATACAAAACACAAATTAGTATATATATATATATAAAGTAAAAACTAGTCTAGATTTTAACAGAAAGGATCTTGCCATCGAAATGCATTAGCCGATATAATTATAAATAATAAGTGAACAATAAGTGATTACTAAACACTTTAAACCATTGTGGTGTTGAGGTTAAAATTTATTTATGTTAAACATCTTTATCATTAAAGCTTACATTGACCTACTTTTGGATGAAAACTTTATCGAATATTAATGGCTCTTCTTATACGAACAAGAAAAAATGAGTGTCTTTCCAAAACACTTTAATTTTTTTCTTGTTCAGGTGATTTAATGAGGATTTTTTATTCAGAATTTACTTTCTTAGGTAGGTTGTCTTTACCTTTACTTAAAGATCCTCTTGTCCTATATCACCTATCAGGGATCGGACGTAATATATATATATATATATATATATATATATATATACTCGTATATCAATATCGTTATCATTAAAGCCTATATTGACCTACTTTTGGACGAAAGCTTCATCGAATATTAATGGCTCTTCTTAAACGTCTTTCCAAAACACTACCATATTTACTTGTCTGTCGCAAATTTCTTCAACCCTCACCTCTATTATATTTTACAATTTTATCTTTTCATCTCTGTTAAGGTCTCTCTTTAGGCTTCTTTTATGTTTTAGTCATTATTTTGTAATTATCCTTGTCCCTATTCCCATGCTATCTTGCAATGTGTCTAACTCATGCATATTTTAGTATATTACTTGTTGTATTATATCAATTCCTTTTTTTTTTGTTCTTGTATCCATTTACAGTTTTTTAATCAGGTTTGGAAATTCGTAATATAATGTTTTTATGCTTCATTGAGTTGTCAAAAATTTTTGTTTAATTTTCGCATTCAGTGTTCAAATTTATGATATGCAAGTATAGGCAAGTAGTGCACATTGGCAATATGTCTTCCATTTCATGAAAAATGGTCTTTTGCATTTCATTATGCTATCAATCACTTACTACGCTTATTTTCGACTTAATTCTGGTCATAGAGCACCATCATATCATAATTTTCCACAGATTTTAATTTTTTTAACTTATTTCAAATACTGGCCCTGAAAATATAAATTTTTGTTTTCTACAAAGCTGTTAAACATGATTTTAATATATATATATATATATATATATATATATATATATATATATATATATATATATATATATATATATATATATAAATATATATATATATATATATATATATATATATATATATATATATATATATATATATATATATATATATATATATACATGTGTGTATGTATGTATTTATAGGGTCATCCAAATGTGACGCCTAGTACACATGTTTCCCTATACACCACCCTATACACATGTTTATTTTTAATAAAACACAAATCTAGGCGTCACATTTAAATGATCCTATATATACATACATGTTAATGGAGAAGTATAAGTTAGTAATTTTTTGTTATAATCAATCATTAACAAATATTTATGACTTTTTCTTTTTTGTCATCTGTTTTGATAATCGAGTATTAATGTTTTGATAAAGCAAACATCCTCTATCACCATAAATTGAACTATAATTGCATTTGCATAATTTACCTTTATCACGAATTTATACTTAGGATCTCTGGTACTATAATACGACTCTGCCATCAATACCGTTTTAATAGTTAAACGTGAATATATACACAGTAAATGAAACATTGTATTTGATTAAAACCGTGTTAGTAAATTTAAAAAGTTTTCAGTTAAATTATATAATAACGTGCAGTCGCGTTAACGAAAATACATATGTATCTACATAAGAACTATATGTGTATTTCTGTGTTTGAAAATATATATATATATTGATGTATACAAATATATATATATATATATATATATCGAAATGGATTGAAAATTTTAATTAAACGTAAACATTTTTATAATTCGTGATTGTATAGAATATATTAAAATAAATGTTTTCTATTCTTTGTAGTAAAAAAATAATAACGTTTTATTACGAAATACGGCACAAAAACATTTACTTTTTAAATAGGCTATTAAATGAATATATTAATTTCTTTTAATTATACATTTTTAATATTGTACATTTTCTTTGTCAACAATTTCAAAATGTACATCAAAAGAATTATAAAAGTTTTATATGTATTTATATATATATATATATATATATATATATATATGTATTTATATATATATATATATATATAGTCAAAATAAAAAAGGTATAATACACTTTTAAAAATATAATTTTATTAATTATCAACTTTTGTAAAATTTCCATCTTTCATTAAAAAAGTCATTTACCTTTTTACATTGTTATTAAATACGTGTTTGTTTTCAAATAAATCAATTTTAAATTAATAAATATTCTTTTTATTCAAAGAGTGAAAGAAATAATTTTCAATAACAGCTTTAAAATATTCTTGAAAATATATTTTTGTTTAAAGGTTTTCATATGAAAAACTGTTTATACATTTTATTTTATTATTTTCTCATAAATCTTATTATGTTAGGTCATTTAATATGAAATGTTTGATTTCTCATTGATTTCCAATTGAAAAATCCGACATTTTATATTACACTACCTAATAGAAATTTTCTGGAAATTACTTGTAACGCATTTAAAAAATTCAAGATGACCTTTCTGTTTATATATATATATATATATATATATATATATATACCCTCATGTGATAGACTATGGCTAGCCTATTATAGAACCCTATTGAAACAGTTTGTTTCTACTTCTATTTTCTTTAAGTTGATAATTTCTTTGTGGGTAAGGTAATCATCCATTTTCAATTGTCATTGTGTGTTAATATCATTGTTTTCGGTTTTCTTTTATCTGTTCGTTTAAGCTCTATATATTTAATTTAATTTAGTACATCCCTTTATCGATTTAAAAAAATCTTCCAGCTGATTATATTTGATCATGTAGTTGTTTATTTTCAATCTATGTTTTACTTCCGTATTGTAAAGTTGGTACGGCTAAAGTTTTATAAAACTTTATAGCTCCATCTGTTCCTATGCAAAATTTTAATTTTTTATTTATACCCCGTATATTCTTCGAAATTTATTCAATTTATTTTCAGAATCATTATTCTTATTACCAAATAGCTTCCATCATAAATACCTAAATCTGCTTTTTTTATAAAAAAATTCTCATTTGTAACCATTTTTGCCGCTATTAATATTTTCCTGACAAAAGTCACTATTTTGAATTTTTAACGGATTTTTATTCGATATATGATGGACGTTTGATAAGTATGGTAAAAAAGTAAGAAAAATTAAATTGAAAAATTTAATTAAATTAATTAATTAATTATTTAAATTAAACAATAAATACATTTACCATACTTTCAAACGACCCTCGTTTATATATATATATATATATATATATATATATATATATATATATATATATATATATATTAGATTCCTGCTAGTAATCTCCCTTCATATTTTTTTTTTTTTTTTTTGTACATAGCTGCGACATTCAAAAGACCAGAAGGCGGAAGGGAGATATTTGCCAACCTAATATATATATTAGGTTGTCAAATATCTCCCTTCCGCCTTTTTGTCATTTGAATTTCGCGGCAATGTACAAAAAAAAAGCGGAAGGGAGATACTTGACAACATAATATATCGGTTCCTGCTAGTAATATACCATCATATAATAAATATTTAAAGTCGTATTAATATTCCAATTCCAAAATTTATTTTAATTTCTTTATATTCTCAACAGTTTAAATACTAAATCGAAAAAAATATAAAACCTTACTTGCCCATTTTTTATTATGAATTTTTAATGAGTTTTTTTGTTTTATTTGTCATTATATTTTTTTTTCCATCTACGCTGTCAAAAGCTTTTTGAAAATCAATGAAAGCTAAATTATTTTATTTATTGTATTCTGTTTTTCTATTACTGCTGTACGAAAGAAAAATGAATGAATATAAAAATATTAATTTTATTTAAAAAAATATAATTATATATTTATTAAAAATGAAATAAATTCCAAATTATAGACTTTCTTTCCATTATGGAGTTCTTTTATAAACGTCATTAATTTTTGTTGAAAATAATTTAGTTGTAAAATAAAAGATTATAACATTTAATAATTCTGCAAAAATTTAAAATTAAAAATTATAAGTTTTGTTATTTTAGCTAGAAGTAACTAACACGCAGATATAAATTGAAAAAAAATGATATTTCTAAATAATACATAAGTAATTTAAAAACATATAATAATATGTTAAGGATATTTTTGGTTTTTTGGAATATTAGAATTAAATGACAAAATTCACAGTTCAATAGTGTTATATATTATTTAAAAAAAAATTTGAAAATATTTTTACAGTATATATTATTATTTCAATTATAATTTTTATTTATATATATATATATATATATATATATATATATATATATATATGTATATTAGAAACATGATTTAAGATATTTGTATATCTTTATTTAATTTTTATTATTGTAAATAGAAATTTTGTTAATTATTGTTAAAATTTTGACAACCTCATATGACATTACTTATTGTATTTAAAATTATATATATTATATATATATATATATATATATATATATATATATATATATATATATATATATATATATATATATATATATATATATATATATATATATATATATATATATATATATATATATATATATATATATATATATATTTGAATAGAATTATAAGTGTAAATAACTTTTATGAATGTTTGAAGTTTATTCAAAATTAATAGTGAGTTAATTTCATAAATTGATTTTTTTAAATATTTAAAGAAATTAAATTTGAGAACAAAAGACATAAAAATAAAACAAGCTTTAAAAAGCGTCAGAGTAAAAATATTGTAGATAAAATGTAAAAAAAATGTAGTCTCGTACTAGAAAATGTATTTAGATAAAATTAAAATAGCTGTATCTCTTTTTTTTGGATCGAAATGGATGTGAAAACACAATTGTATTATTTGTTGCTGTTTAAAATGTTCTTAACAAATCGTCCTGTTGTCTTTTGACGATTGTAACAATAGAAACAGAACATGAAAAACACTTGACACATATACCTTTATTAAAGCAGTAAATATTACTTTCACTGGAAAGATATAAACGACGATCAATTTTCAGACTGTTCGTGATTGTACTTAGATTTAAAACTATACATCACGTGCACTCGTCGACGGTAGCGATGGACAAAAGAACGTAAAAATCTCATAAAAGACAAGGATTAGATCAAACCTCAACGTAAATTGTTCAGCTCTTAAAGATTCGTGCCAGGGTGACACTAAAGTTCAGCGCACAATCGCGGAGCTGTGAAAAATTGACTGCAATCAAATAAGGGTAGAGAAATGTCTCTCTCGCTGACCTATTTTTGCGTGAGATTTTTTTGTATCTTTTGTTACCGTATCAGCAGTTCTTTCTCGACTACGATAGATGTTATTTATATGTCTGTTATATGTTGTTGGTTACGATTTCAGTAGCTTGGTACTGAGACGTTCTCTAGACTATTTGTGAATACGTTGAAAGAAATATGTCTTTTGTCTTTAAATCCAATATAAATTGTATTTTTAAAGATCACATAAATTAAAGTAAACGTGCATACATAAAAGAATTAAACTGATTCTCTCTATCGCTCTTTCTCTTAATATATACATATACAAATGTAAATGTTTGAAGTAAAACAAGTTTTCTTATAACTTTTTTAAGTTTATCAGTTCGTTAGATATTTTATAGATTTCGTTCGAATAAAAGATAAAAACTTCAAAGATATACTTCAATAGATAGTTAATACGGAAATAAATGTTTCTAGAATATATTACTAATATGATAACATTAATATTAATTTTTATTATATTTTTTAAAGTATAAAATTTAACATATATATATATATATATATATATATATATATATATATATATATATATATATTAGCAACATAATGTTTTTTTATGTTTTTAGTAAAGTTTATATTCTACGTTTTTACTCTCTCTCTCTCTCTCTCTCTCTCTCTCTATATATATATATATATATATTTGAAATATTTGAAAAACCAAACTGGAAATCTAAAAGAATAAAAATAAATTGAGAATGTAATGAGAATGGGGATTTTAGATTTCCCGACAAGCTTAGATGAACTCGAAAAAGAATAAAACAATATCATAAAGAATGACAAAAAATTGATTTTATGATAAACTTCAATAAGACAAAGTAATATTCAGCAAATTTCAAATGAAAAAAGAATCAAACTAAAAGGAAGAGAAATAAACATTAAAAATTATATAGGGTTTTTTTAATAACCCCTTCAGAAGTTTAAATGAAAATAAAACAATATTTAATTATTTATTTATTTACTTTTAAGTACATTCTATGGCATTAATGATGGAACACAATTTCACTCATATTTTCGCTTGACATAATGCATTTGTTTAGTCCAATTTTTAGTCACTTTTATGCATAATTTTGGTCCAATTTCATGAATTACACGTTCAACGTTTATTTTTAAAGCTTCTGTTGTTTGTGGTTTATTAGCATAAACCAATGATTTAACATAACCCCACAGAAAATAATTCAATGGAATTAGATTACATGATCTTGGTGGCCAATTGATGGGTGCATTTCGTGAAATAATGGACTCATTAAACTTTTGTTTCAATAAGTCTATTGAAGTTTTTAAAATTTCTAAGCGTTGTTGAAGTGTTAAACGTTCAGAGAGGATCTTGACTTGCATACTCCTTTTGCATTGTTTATAATAATTATTTAGTTGTAAAAAAATCCTATAATCCCAATTTTCATATCTTTGAAACTGTTAAATTGTTTTTTAAAATGTTGATGTAGGTAAACTTGTCCATTGTACCACTTATAAAATGAAAAATTCTTACTGTACTCATAGTCATATACCTCTATATTGGTATTGAGCCATTATCAAATTTAATTGTTGATAGTAAGATTTTTATATTGTATTATTGGCCCAGTTTTATTTATTACTAAATACAACACGTTTTCAAAAAATTTCTAACTCACACCAACTTATTAGTCAATTCATCCTTTTGTTTCTACTTACTTTATCTATTAATATTTTTTTCCAACAATACGACCATTAATATTATTCTTTTGTATTGTATGTTAATAGTTACAATATTTACATTTTTGTCAATTAATTTTTATATTTCTGCATATATTTCTCTTGCACCCAAAAAAATTTTTTTGCATATCTTATAATTTCTCGTTCACTGTTCTCATTTAAAATTGTTGACTGCCCTGTATGTTTCTTGCTAATTGAACTTTTATTAGTTTTGTCATTTTTGTGATGTTTTTTATATTACTTTGTGGTATTTCCATTTTTTTCTTTTTCTTTAGAAATATTCCATTTTAAAGAGGAAAATAACTCAATTTTTCGCACTTAATCGTTTTTAAGCACTTTGACCGCCTGTTTAACTTCTTAATGCTTTTCATTCAGTTAGTTTTAATATAGGGCCATCCAAATGTGACTCTTAGATTTGTGTTTTATTAAAGAGAAACAAAAGAAATTATACATATGTTTCCCTATACACCCCTCTATATACCTGTTTCTTTTTAATAAAGTACAAATCTAGGCGTCACATCTGGATTACCCTATATAATGTCAAATTGACATTTATCTTTAACGATTCAATTTCTTTTGTATGATTTTTGTTAGTACGTTTTGATGATTTTATATTTTTTATTTCTGTTACTAAACATTTTTTGTTTGAAATTGGAAATAAGTATAATTGACTATATAAATCGTATTTGAGTTCTTATATATATATATATATATATATATATATATATATATATATATATATATATATATATAAACTGACCCAAATAGGATTAAAAGATTTAGACGTTTATGTATTTACTTGTTTACCATCATTAACTATTTTTAAAATCCTTTAATCTCATTTGGGCCACCCTATATAGTGATTAATAATATGATTAAATAATCATTTTAGATTTCTATTTTACGATTTTAATTATCACACATTATAATTAATTTTATTTGTGTACAGTTTTGTGTTATTAAAAAGATTTTTTATAAAGTAGTGTATTTTTGTTCATTTCTCTACTAATTCAATCATATATATATATATATATATATATATATATATATATATATATATATATATATATATATATATATATATATATATATATATGTGTGTGTGTGTGTATGTGTGTGTATTTTTATTTAAAAGTCATGAAAATTTCATTAAAACATCATTAAATATGTCTAAGATATTATTTTCAATAAAAAAATCTTTTATTCTGTTCAAACATTTACTTTTTTAATTATTGGTAGTCACAAATAATGAAGAGACCAAAGTAATATTGATTCGGAAAACTTACACAATACATATTTTTTCGAACGCTTGTATTTCTTCTTTCACAAAGGGTACTGCTTGCACAACGTTTTCACGGGTGTTGGTTTCGCTTCCTGCTGGTGGTGACCGACGCTACTCGCTACGGGTCGTTGGTTCGACTAACAAATTGGTTCAATTCAGCGCAAGCACGGATTACACGACACATATTTAACATTTTAAATTTGATGCTACTATGATAGCTCGTATTAAAATAGGCAGCCAAATCTCTTATGACAGACGGCTACAATGTTTTTTAATGTTTTCTCTTTTTTTAGTCATTATATTGTAATTGCTTTTTACATTTGTTTTGCGGCCCTATATGCTGTTTTCATTTAATTAAATAGAGTAATTTGTGATTTAAAAATATTTGCAATAAGAAAGAATATATTAATATAGTAACAAAAGTAAAACTCATGTAATTTTTAATTTAAAAAATCTATACAATATGTTTTCAAATAATGTAGTATGTTTGAAAAATATTAATATTTTTTTTAAATCAAATTTTTATATATATATATATATATATATATATATATATATATATATTTAATAAGTGTTATTTGAATAAAAGAGCATTTTAATTTAAGCGAAATATTACTGATAAATGCATTATTAAAAAATGATTAATTATTAAAATACGGGATAAATTGAAAGTGATTTCTGTTTTGATATAAAATATTTTTTTTTGTTCATCTGATTATATAATTTTCAATATTTCTTTATTACCGTCTTCTATCTTTTAGAAAATTTATTTACTCCAATCTCATACAAGAATATTGATTTGAATGCAAAAAACTTCTCGATGGATGATTTGATTTCTTCATATGAATTTTATATATCTAAATTAATATAATTTTACAAAGATGAAAATAAACGGTCTGAATCTGCTAGATTGGGTGAATATAAAAAAAGTGTAAGGATTTTCTATCCAAGACCATTTAGTTTTCTTTGGATGTTTATAGTCATATATCGTTTTGTATTAAATTGATAAAAGAGACCATCGTTTCTATTTAGAGTGCTTTATTCAATTCAGTCATTTGTTGATAAGAATAATATATATTATTGATTTCATTGAAGTTTGAAATTCTAAAATAAACCACTTCCCTGCAATCTCACTAACAGTGAACATTATTTTATTTTAATAATTCAGCTTTGGTAATTCATGTTTTGGTAATTAGTTTCTTTTTTCTCGCTCTATTATTATATAAAACCCATTTTTTTATCTTCTATCACAATTTGTTTTAGAAATTATTATTGGAAAAGTGCATTTCCAAAAAATTTTTTTTATTTCTGATTTGGGTATATTTTAATAGGAATCAAAATTCAAATAAATTGTGTAAATGTTGAAAATAAGAATTTTGTAATACAAAATGATTGTGGTGATATGATCATCGAAATGCGTATCAGGGAATAAATTGTACAAATAAAAAATGATTACTGAATATTTTCATAAAATATTGTGTTATTAAATTGAATAATTTTATTATATAAGCAAGCTTTTTTTGAATTAAACTACTATGTGTGTGTGTATAGTAGGTGTGTACGTGTAATATTATAATGCAGTTCAGCAATTTTGTATAAAATTTAATATCCGTGAACAAACATAAACTCATTATTTACCGATCGTTTCTTTTATCGACAAATGATAAACATACTTTTATCTGGAAAAGAGGAAATAATTGAGAGTCATCAACTTTCCACACATCCTGATTTTACATCATTGTGTCAACAATGAACGTAATATATATTACTGGTTCGAACGTCATCAATCAATTTAAACAGATAACACTCCATTAGTTACCATGGCCGGAACATTTATTCTCACCTAGGGATAAGTGCTCTCTCTCTATTTTTGTCAACCTACATACGCATTATTACTACCTTTATATAGGCAGGTGGAAATCTACTTTCATATATACTCTATGTATTTCACATACGTCGGATGCTCATCGATACAAAAATAGTTCTTTTATGAGGGTATCAAATGATCTCGGAAAATACTTCTTTTCTGGCATACTTCCATTTGATCATTCATTCAGACGATTTATAAAACCAATTGTGATATAACATACATTACTATTCGATATAACATTTCTTCAATGATGTCATTTAGTTTTGAAATTTGATATGTGAACGATCTATAAATGCATCCAATAGATCGAAGATAATTTATAAACATTTATAATATAAATTGACGTTTTGAAAGTAAATATACACATTTTATCAGATGAATTGCGTAGAAATATTTTTTTCATACAGTCTGTCCCAAAGTATCCTACCACCTCTCACATCCACCAATTTTTATTTCTTAAAAAAAGTCTTCATTAAAAGAGAAAAATTTGGAGATATTCCTATTATTTTTTATTAGTATACTTTAAAATATTGTTTTTAAATTAAAATAGATACAAATTGTTTCAAAGCACAAATATTTTTTAATTCAATTACAATATTTATTCACACAAAAATATCCAGCCACAAATAATAGGATCAAAAAAGATTTTAAATTCTAAAAATTAATATTTGCTAAAATGTTTTTTAGATTCTAAAATAGCTTATAAAATCCAATCTCTTGTGCAACAGAAGAACTTTATTTAATATGTTTTTTTACATAATTGGTTTGTTAGATAACCAGATCTTTTTATTTTCGTTATTAGTAAAATGAATTGAAGATAATAGCAAATAAATGCATCGAAAGATACGATAATATAATTCATGATACAACCACATTTACTAGGAACGTTGTCCTCTTTATCGCTAGATTCTTATGTAATTATCTTATTTCATACTGTCACTGATATGGGATACTTAACAGACTGTTAAACGCTTTTCAACTAGAATATATTACGGTTCTTGAACTTTCTTCCATTTTTTCGATATTTGGCATTTTTCCATATAAAAGATTGATTTATCACTAAAACGTTTTTATAACAGAATGAAAAAGTAATTTTATTATATTTGTTTTCTTTGAAATTCAGTAAAAAAAACAAATTTATTAATACTTTTTGATTATAATATTAGAATACTTTAAGTGGTTATTTTCATTATAGATTTAATTTCAATTTTTTTACAAGTAATATTAAAATATAATTAAAATTCGATAATTTAAATCAGTTTAAAATAATACTTCATGATTCAGTAATTAAAACTGTAATCAATCGTTCAATTTTAAAATTAGTTATTGTATTATTAAGTAAACAATGGAAATTAATCATTTTATAAAATAAATTGTTGAAATGATTTACTATTACTCAAATTTTCATTAGAATAATTGAAAAAAAACTAATAAAAAGATTTTATAGAATAATTTGAAAAAATAAGAAATTTATTTAAAAATTATAAATTAATTTGAGAAATATTTGAAATAATTTGAAAAAAATTATACTTGTATCTAAAATAAAGATTATAGCTTAAATTCTAGTTTTTGACTTTTTATAAAATTTACAGAGAATGAAGTATAATAACAAAATATTTATTTTGAAATAAAATTTTATAAAAAAGCTCTTATATATATATATATATATATATATATATATATATATATATATATATATAGTATGTATATATATATATATATATATATATATATATATATATATATATATATATATATATATATATATATATATATATATAATACACATATAGTAATAAGCTAAAATAATAGAATATAGTAGATTTTTTTAAAAAAATCTGATTTCATTGAATTTGTTTATATGTATATAGAGCAAACTTCGAATTATTCCAAAAACGATATTTCAATATTCTAATGTAATACCAGTAGAGCGTAAAGCATAACGAACTTGACTGTCTACCTTTCTTCAAGTTAACATTGCAGGAATGACGAAGCTATTCAAAACTTAATTTAGTCACTATAAGAATGAATAAGAGTACGAAGACATGATGTTGTCAGAGATGGAATGACGGAATACTGAGTGTAGAGACAGAGTTATAAAACAACTAGTCGAAGTCAGTGTTAGTTTAAGTACCTCTTAACGTATTCATTAGCAAGAAAAATATTCGTTGAAGATGAGGGCACGTTAAAACACTGACGTAGTTAACAACTGCTTTTCGGAATCACAAATTGAGATATTTTTCTGTTGTTTTAATCTACGATTTTAAAGCTGATCTATTCGGTGAAATTTGAGTTTTCGTTCTCATTTCGTTATAATATTTTTTTTTACATACAAAAGATAAATGTTATTTTTTTTAATAAAAATATCGGTTTATTAAGTGAATCTGAGAATAATATTTTTTTAAATTTTGAAAAGTTCAAATATTTTTAAATAAATTTATTCCTTTGATTTATCTTTCATTACCGAAAAATATTTATATGTAGAGTTACGTTAATAATTAAATTATGTAGACTTAATTGGCATAATTTATTTTCTTTTATACTTAACTATTTTTATTATTACTTAGTAAAAAGGTTTTAAAATTTTGTTCTGTTGTGATTAATATTTTTTTCATTATATTTTGTATGTATGTATATATATATATATATATATATATATATATATATATATATATATATATATATATATATAGCGTATTGTATATAAAGATCATCCAAATGGGACGCCTAGATTAGTGTTTTATTAAAAGAAAATATACACATGTTTCTCTATATAATACCACTCTATACACATCTTTCTTTTTTATAAAACACAAATCTAGACTTAACATTTGGACGACTTTATATATATATATATATATATATATATAAGTGTTCCTTTAAACGTGATAGAACTTTAAATTGAATCCTTATTGAAAGTTCTATCGAATCTAAAAATCATTTTTCATACCTTTATACATACATACATACACACATGTATATATAAAGTGTTTTTTAGGTTCGATAGAATTTTTGATACGGATTTAATTTAAAGTTCTATTGTATAAAAAATCATATATATATATATATATATATATATATATATATATATATATATATATATATATATAGAGAGAGAGAGAGAGACATACATACATATATACTTGTACGTATATAGGAATTAGTACGGAAAATATTGTAATACTTCAAAATAAAGTATCTAATTTTTAATATTATACTCTTAATTTCATAAAACTTTGCTCTAGGATATTACACAGAAAAATAAAATATATTTTTAATATATTATTGTTAATTTGTATGTTGTTTGATTGTACATTTTAATATATATATATATATATATATATATATATATATATATACGAGGGTCGTTTGATAAGTATGGTAAAAAGTAAGAAAAAGTAAATTGAAAAATGTGATTATATTAATTAATTAAATTAAACACTAAATAAATTTACCATACTTATCAAACGACCCTCATATATATATATATATATATATATATATATATATATACTTTTCTGTACACGTATATGAATTTTTAAAAATTAATATGAAATGATAACTTTTTATCCAGGTTTGTAAATAAAATACATATTTTTTTATATTGCGGAAATTATTGTTAACAGATCATGCAAAGTAGATAAAGAGTAATTAATAAAGTAATGAAATCAAAATCCAAGAATTAATAAACTTTAAGTCTTTTATTTATTTTTTAATAATAATCCTTTTCAATAATTGATAAGGAAGTTATATCGTTCAATCACTTTTAAAGAATTGATTTATTTCATCAGTGTTATATTTTTGTTTTAATTTGGGATATCATTTTTATAAGTCATAACTTTATGTATATTTATATATATATATATATATATATATATGTGTGTGTGTGTGTGTGTGTGTGTGTATTAAATATAGATATGCATGTTAGAAATAATATATTAGGACAATAACATAAATGTGTAGATTCGACTAGAAACAAAATTGACAGTCAATTGAGAAAGAATGAAAAGTTTAAATTATTAATGGAGTATTATCAAAAATATGAAATACAATAATAGAGATAAATATTTATATTTATCTGTCTAAATAGGCATAATAGATAAATTTTAAATAGGTAATAGAAAAATCGATTAGGTACCTAGAAATATAAAAAGGGTATGGGGCAAGTCCTATAAAGACATAAGAAAGATCGTCAATGTTAAATTGAACAGAAAGATGCTTGATCGCTTAAAGTGGAAAATTTTGACGAGGTTTTCGTCTAATAACGGATAGAAAGATGTTGATGTAATACATACATAATTACATATACACAAATGCACACATACACACACACATACACACACACACACACACACACACACACACACACACATATATATATATATATATATATATATATATATATATAATACATATATATATATATATGGTCATCCAAATGCAACGCCTAATTTTTTTTATTAAAAAGAAACTGTACACATATTTCCTTATACACCACCCTTATACACATGTTTTTTTTTAATAAAACTCAAATCTAGGCCTTACATTTGGATGACCCTATACATACACACGCCATTATTATCATCAGTACCATTGTAGAAGTTGCTGGTATGAACAGCTCTTCCAAAATTTTTCTATTCGAACGATCAAATATATTTTTCTTTCATTTTATTTTAATGATTTTTTAAGTTTCTCTTCTATTTTTCAACCACTTTTTCTGAACCTTTTTGTTATCACTAGATTCACAATCAATATTTGTTCTTGTTCAACAATGGTTTTCTTTTCTTGCTACATAACTGACCCATTTCCATTTTAAACTTATCACTATCGCTATAATGTCTGAAACTGTGGATTTCTTTCTGATCCATTCTTTTCTTTATCTGCACGTATAATTCCTAACAAATATTTTTTCTACTTCTTTGAGCTCTTTGCAGCAGTTGAATTAAATTATAAGTGGGCTGGTTATATAGTAAGAAGTGAAAACCATCAATGGGTAAGAGACATTATTGATTAGAAATATAAATAATAAAAACAAATGATAAAAAATATGACATATAAATATGTTATCATTTTAATCAGTAATCTCTTTTTTCTCACTGATTGATGAATGTCTCTTTCAAAACTCTCTCTCTCTCTCTCTCTCTCTCTCTCTATATATATATATATATATATATATATATATAAACGTGTTTTTAGAATACTTATGCTATATTGATTTATAATTTACATCTTTGAATTAAATAATGTTCAAATGTCGTTCAACATTAACATTTACATAATTAATATCCATTTACATATGATTATAATACATTCTCTACGCCACTGATATTGTATTAAATCCACTTGAATATTATTTGAAGTTACCAAAGAAGTAGTGAAACTCGACTGCTGCTGAAAAGCAAGTAATATTATCGCACGAGTGATTGATCAGTCACCTAGGAAGTGAAATTTCCTTCTAAACAAAACTCATTATTTTACTAGCGTTCTTGGCACATGCACGCATTTGCAAAGGAACGCAAGGGTTGAAATTTATGGCGTCGTTGTAGGTTTTCTTCTTTTTTTGTATACGCCATCGATAGACATGCATGAAACAACATCACATACTTCTTTCCAATCAATACTCCCTGTGCACGTTTTTGTCGTTTTTATTTTTAACATATCTATTCTTATTTACTTATATATTCTTTTCACACGAACCTCTTGTTTCGTAAATATTTTATGAATACATTTATTTTAAACGCCCTAGATTGAATATAATATATTTATCAAACAGTTTGTTAATAAATATATATATATTGTGTAATTATTAATATTGAGTATCGAAATTAATATGTTAATTAGGTATTTTTATATTTTTAAAATAATTTTATTAATTTATTGAAGTTGATCAAAGAATTGTGTTGACAATTAGAGATTTCGAATGAGATGTGTATTATTGAATTATCTGCAATGCGGACCAAGTTGAGGATTTAGTAATCGTATAAATTTGCATATTTGAACGAAGTTTCGTTTATTTTCGTTTGTTTTTGAAAATATTAAAATAAAAATATTATAAATAAGTTATTACTTCAAAAATGTATGTATTATGTTTATATATATATATATATATATACAGTTTAATTTCATATCCATCGCTTATATATGTGTTTTTTTAATCATGATAGAACTTTAAATTAAATCCCCATCGAGAGTTATATCTAACCTAAAAAAACATCTGTGTATATATATATATATATATACACACATATGTGTGTGTTTGTGTATATATATATATTATATATATATATATATATATATATATATATATATATATATATATATATATATATATATATATATATATATATATATATATATAGAGGTATGATAAAGAATGTTTTTTAGGTTTGACAGAACTTTCGATAGGGATTGAATTTAAAGTTCTAACACGCTTAAAAAAAACATCTATTTCAAAATATGTAATTAATTATTAAATATAATTGTAAAAATAACGTTTAGTGTTATTTATGTATAGTTATTTTTTATTTCTTATATATGTTGCATGAAAATTGGGTTAAATATTTAATGATTTAAACGTACACTTTTTAGATTGTATTAAATTATAGTTTTAAAAATGTTAAATGGTGCATAGGTAAGTATTTATATGACCGTTATTTGATGAAATCTTAATGTTTGAATTAAATTAGAAAGTAAATATGTTCTTTTATTTTAAGACAGTATAATTAGTGTTCACGATTACAAAAATATACTTTTGATTAATTTCAAATAAGTTTCGTATAATAGTTAGATAATTGTGTAAATATTTATTATATATTTTAATGTGTGTGTGTGTGTGTATATATATATATATATACATATATATATATATATATATATATATATATATATATATATATATATATATATATATATATATATATATATATATATATATATATATATATATATATATATATATATATATAATATAATAGAGAGAGAGAGAGAGAGAGAGAGAGATTGGTCTAAATGAGACTCAAGAATGGTAAATGATAGTAAGTGAGTAAGTGTATGTTTAAACTTTTGTCTTATTTGGATCACCTATATATAGATTCCTATTTTAGACTTAAATAAATGTAGACTAGTTTGTCAACAAAGATCAAATAGTATAAAGACATCCTTTTATTTTTGAAGTATTTACTGGCCTAGTAGTATTTTTTTTATTTAAAATAATATACTTAAATTGTGTTTCGAGAGTTCCATACACAATACTTGCGCGTATGTGTATGTGTGTTTGTTTATATATATATATATATATATATATATATATATATATATATATTATATATATACATATATATATATATATATATATATATATATATATATATATATATATATGTATATATATATATATATATATATATATATATATATATATATATATACATATATATATATATATATAAAATTAGGAATGAGTCTCTTAGAGAATCTATCTGTGAAAGTTATTTAAGCATTATTTTTTGCAATTTCTTTAATTTTGAATGCAAATTAACGATTTTTTTTATTAGCTGGTAAATTTGTGTTTTTATTAACTATTCAAGAATTTTTAACCTAATGTTTTGTTCGAAATTCCTCATTGTAAAATCATTTTTAATCAATTTTGAATTATTTGTTCTACAATGTTAATACATGTAAATTCATTTTCATGATTTCGTACGATGTACGAATACAAATATGGTATTATATCTATATGACCAAGCTTTTGAAATATGTCTAAACAGAATGACATTTTTTAATAGCTATATAATAACTTTTTACTTGTGGTATATACATATGACTGTTAGAAATAAAGTTATGACAGCAAAAAAATTATATTATTTTCAGAAATTGTCACTGTAAATATCAAAATTAACATAAAAATATTTTTTATTAATAAAAATATATAACATAAAGAAAAGTTTACACTACGAATTAAATATTATCAGAAAATTGGAATTTATCTCAACATTTTTTGTTAATTGTTATTCTACTGTATATTGTAAAATAATATCATCTCTATGTATATATATTATTTATTTTATACTATTTTTTAATTTAACAGTATCCAGTAATCCTTTAGGTATTAATATAAATTATAAAAAAAATCCATTTTACTTTTTTAGATCACTTTTTAAACTTTCGGATCTACGTTTTTATACATGTCTTTTTCTTGAAATCATCGATCTTGAAGCTATTACCCTTCAACCGATATTTCATCTTAAGTATCTGCTCTATTTTCTTCTTGTTTTTTGTTCTTTTTTTCGTAGTTGACTATAATCCCGAGAAAAATTTCAAAAAACAAAATTCCTTTTCATCCCAATTTTTCTGTTAAATATTTAATTGATTTTGTAATTTTATTAATAAGTCTAACCATACTAGCTTTTCTAAATCCTCGTTTAATAGGTGATCTTGATAATTTTACACCTACAATCACTTTGGTGACTTTTGTTCATATTAAACCAGAATAATTCTGTGTGAGTGTATGTTTGTGTGTGTGTGTATATATATATATATATATATATATATATATATATATATATATATATATATATAATATATATATATATATATATATATATATATATATATATATATAAATATATGTATATATATATATATATATATATATATATATATATATATATAAATATATATATATATATATATATATATATATATATATATATATATATAAAGAGACAGAGATGTAGATAGATAGATAGATAGATCTGTATATGCTTGTATTGTAAATATAATTTGTGTATTTATTGAAAACATACATGAAAATTAAGTAATAATCATTGAACAGTTTACTCTTTGACACATTTTTAAAACAACTTTTGTAACTTCTATTATAAAAATTGATTGGATCATTACATTACACAGACGATTATAACATTACAAATAGAAAAAAAGTCAGAAATAAATAGAACAACTTCACAATGAACACAAAAGCAGTATTGATTTCATTCTGAGAAAACAATTACACTTATACAAAATGTAATTATTATCTGACTTTTTAATTCCTTACTCGTCAAAAGTATCATGTTCTAAATATTGATTACATAAAAACAATTAAATTTTCCAATTTTTAATTATATCTTATTGAACCTTTTGTGAAGTGGAAAATTTTTGACAGCGTAATATTGAAATAAATGATTACAAAGGAAATATTTCTTTCTAATAAATTTATATTTTTTTATTTCGATAATATGTATGTTCATTGATGTTGAATATTTAAATTTAAGTTCTGTCTGTGTTTTTGTTTGCACATTTTATATATTATTTATTATAATTTAATTTAAAATAAAGAAGGAATTCACTCTTCATATATATATATATATATATATATATATATATATATATATATATATATATATATATATATATATATAACGATAGAAAATTCTGGGGATAACATTTAAGAGTATCTAATAATTTTTGATGAAGCTTTCGCCTAATAGTGAACTGATATAGGCTTGTCAGTTCACTACTTCTTAATAATGGTTTCTTCTAAATTTTTCCACTTCTACCACTCCAATATCTTTCTTTTTAATCCATTCCGACGAATTTCCTTATATTTCCCATCTATTCATTGGTGTCTTTCTAGGCCTTTTTATATATCTAGATTTCCAATCAACAACTTTCTTTGTTCATCGATGGTCCTCCATTATTGCTATAAAACTGTTCAATTACTATTTCAGACTTTTCACTTTTGATATTACATTTATATTTTTCTTCTTTAAAATCCATTAATTTCTTTTCTTATCTTTTCGTGTTATTCCAAACGTGCATTTTCCATGTTTTTTTTGTATTATCTGGAGCTAATGCGTTATATTGGCATTATTATCTATGTTTCACTGCAGTGGGTGAAAACAGATAGGAGGGACTATTGATCAAAAAAAATCTTTTTAAATAATAAATCAGACTTTATAATATAAGAACTTCTTTAAAATTGACACCATTCCATTTTTACTCTCCTGTTTACTTCGTCTATAAATGTCCTGTTTACTTCGTCTATCAGTGTTAATGAGTTGTCTCAATTATATCTAGTTTTAACTTCTTCTATTTTTCGACCTTTTAGTTTGATTTTGCTGTGAATTGAAAATTCATAGCATATTATTAACTATTTTTAACTTATCGAAGTGTATCAAAAGATCTATCTTTCAACTTTCTTTGTCCAATACTTATATTCTTGTTTCAAGTTGATCTGGGCATATTGAGAAGATAATAATGTCGTCAATAAATTTTAAGTGACTAAACTTATCTCCATTTATTTTTATTCCTTCAGATTTCCAGTTTAGTTTTTTAATTCTTCTTTTAACGCAGATGAAAATAATGTTGGTGATATCGTATCGCCTTACTCACTTATTTCGTTATTTTAAATTTTCTTCTTTTTTGTGTACTTTTATGGAGGATGTAGCATTTCTGTAAATATTTTCTAAAAGATCAATGTATATGCTTCTAAAATTTCCTGATTCTTCAGTGCACTTAATATGATTGATGTATTGACTAAGTCGAAGAATTTTTCATAACCTATAAATCCAAAGCAAAGTGATATTTGATATTCGTATATAGTTATTTTTATATATATATATATATATATATATATATATATATATATATATATATATATATATATATATATATATACACACACACATATTTACATATGTACGTTTGTATGTAATACATTTTCAAAGAAAATATTTTTTATTTAGACATATAATCATTATTTACGGTGGTATAAAAATGTAAAAAGTTTGATAAATACGTGAACAAAATAAAACATAATGTAGATTAATATTTATTTAAGAACAATAGTTTTATTGATATGTATGTCAGTACAAATAATATACTATTGAAATAAAATACAACATAAATATTTTTCTGTAGTACGACTATCACAGTTATCAATAATGTATATACTCTTTGTATATTGTTTATATATATATATATATATATATATATATATATATATATATATATATATATATATATATATATATATGTACACACACATTTTTTATTAAATATACGTGATGTGTATAGTTTTATGTATTATATATAACTTGTGGAGTTCTGTAGTAAGTTTGCTATATTTATTTTTTAATCATATGATATACTGTTTTTGAGATATTTCTGCTGTATATTTATATATAGAAAATAATAAAAAAATATTTCATTCGAAATTTGCAGTTATTTTAAAGATTTATTTCATTATCTATTTTTTTATAATCAATCCCTGCATTAATAAATGTTAATGTTCGTAAGCGAGCTGTACGAACAATATGTAAATGAAAATAATTAAAAAAAAAATGCAAAGTAAATAAAGTTATTAAAGTTTAACACAAATGAATTTTTATTCTCAACACCACAATGATTAAGAAGTTTTTAATAATCACTTATTATTCATTTTTTATTTATAACAATAGTCGTATGATTCACATTTCGATGATTCTACCATCATCGTCAGAGCTTTTTTGTTATTTTTTTTATCAAAAAGGCTCTGACGATGATGGCATCGTCATCGAAATGTGCATAAACCGACTATTTTTATAAACAAAAAGTTATCAATAAGTGATTATTGAACAGTTTATAACCATTGTGGTGTTGGGAATAAAAATTCATTTCTGTTGAAGTGAATCCACCACAGTTCCAATACAAATAACTACTACAATTGTTATTATGAAATACAACTGATGGTTTAAAAATTCTTATAGTATCCAATGAATATTTTTACTGAGCATTGTATGTACTGATTTTATTGAAAAAATTAAATACATGAAAAAAAATCATCATTATTTTTAAAATATTTTATTAACAAGAAATATTTCGACGTTATATAGTTATTAATAAAATAACATTTTTATACGTGTGTATAGTATATTAGTTTTATCTTTTTATTCTTGAATTAAAAGATATTTTATTGATTATATATTTTATCAATTTATTTCTATATATTTTTGAAACTTAAAATTCAAAAATATTTTAGTTTTATCTTTTTATTCTTGAATTAAAAGATATTTTATTGATTATATATTTTATCAATTTATTTCTATATATTTTTGAAACTTAAAATTCAAATATATATATATATATATACATACGAGGGTCGTTTGATAAGTATGGTAAATTTATTTATTGTTTAATTTAATTACATTTTTCAATTTAGTTTTTCTTACTTTTTTACCATACTTATCAAACGACCCTCGTGTATGTATATATATATATATGTATGTACAAAGTAAATTGTAATGTTAAATCTGTATTTATTATCACGTAAGTAGTACCTCGTATAGAATGTCTAACTCACGTTTCTAATTGATGCACTGGCTTTATCAGAATGCTTCTACTACAAAGATCTATCGAAACTAAAGAGGGTGGATACGTGCCCGCCTTTTCCATTGTCTTCTGATTCTGACGACTGAATTTAAACTCTGTGTACTTGTACTAAATGAAGTCGTATTTCATTTTGCTTTCTTTGCTTTGCTCTTCTCTGTTACCATCGTTGCCGACAGCGAATTTCTTCGTAGACTTCTACACAGTTAGTTGATTGTTGTGTCACTGACGTTTCTAAAATGTTTTATACACACAAATTCACACACCCACTTATACGCTCAGATACATAAGTATATATATATATATATATATATATATATATATATATATATATATGTATGTACGTAC
Source organism: Neoneuromus ignobilis (assembly GCA_029203775.1). Classification (NCBI taxonomy): domain Eukaryota; kingdom Metazoa; phylum Arthropoda; class Insecta; order Megaloptera; family Corydalidae; genus Neoneuromus; species Neoneuromus ignobilis. The sequence goes on from CP092090.1 coordinate 45,045,583, forward strand.
ACATACACATGCATATAATATATACGTACTTTGCGTGTCTATAATATACGTTTTCGTTTTCTCTCATACATATGGTTTTAAATCATAATAAATATCACAATGTTCAGTGAATATGTGCTTATGTTTATGTGTATTTTATAGACGTACATATATATAAAAACATACAGACAATTTAACGTTTTTTATACGAGTGTGTGCTACTTATGTAGGTTTATGTGTAACTGTGTACTTAGTTTGATTTAATATTAACAAAATATTATTTTCCTGGACCAATAAAAATAGTTTTATTAATTTTATTATGTATTTACATTCTTTAGTTATATACTTAATTATTTTTTGATATAACAAATATCTAAAGTTTTTAAAATAAGCTTTTTTAAGCTTGTTCTTTAAGTGATATAAAATTATTGAATAGAATATGTGAATATTTGTATTTTATAATATATTATTTTATTAATTATTCTTTACAACTAAAGCAAAAATGAAAATGTCAGGAATGATTTTTATAAATCTAGGTAAAAATATTGTGATTGTAATCAAGTGAATAAAACATTGAATTTTAAAATAACAGGGCCACTAAATTATTTATTCAGTCTTTTATTAAGAATAAGTAACTTTTAAATTATTATTGTTTTAAAATTTTAATATGCATATTCTATATATTATCATATTTTTTAAAACGTTTATTTTATTCATATTTATCGCAATGTTAGACATCGATTAAAATACCATTTGTATTTTTTTCTATATAAAAAAATACAAATGGTAGTAGTAATTTGCTTTTCAAAATAATTAATATAAATTTTATTCATGATTAGTTTCTCTAAATTATATAAATAAATTGTATGTATAAACTTAAAATTGAAACAATTTAGTTTAATACTATGGCAAATTCATTTTAATATAAATAAATTTAATCCTCTAACACCATACAGTTTTAAACATGTAGTCATTAATAATTTATTTTTATATAATTTTTTTTGTAATAATTATATATATATATATATATATATATATATATATATATATATATAATCATTATCATCATCATCAATATTATAAAAACCTGTATCAGTTCATTCGTGGACGATAGCTTCTTCAAATGTTATTATGTTCTTTTAAATATTTTTACAAGATTTTTCCATTGTTTCCTGTTTGCGGCTAATCTTATACACCTCCGGCCTTTACAATATCATCCTCCCATCTTTGATAGGGGTTTTCCTGAGTTTCTTTTCGTTCAGCCGCTACTCCATAATGATTTTTGTCCATCAGTTGCTTCTCTTCTTATGATATTTACTGTCTATGCCCATTTAATCGATTTTATTTCTTCTATTATATCAGTTGCTTTTGTTTGTTTTCTTCGTTATATATATATATATATATATATATATATATAAAGTGGTCCAGATGAGACTGAAGGGTAGTAAAGAATAGTAAGTAAGTAAATATTTGTCTAAACTCTTCAGTCTCATGTAGGACAACCTATATATAAGTGTTTAATATGACACGTGATGGAAAAATTATCAAATTAAAGTAAACAATAAATGGTTATTGAACATTTTATAATGTTAGGTTAAGTACAGTTCACTTGCGTTAAAGTAAAAAATTATATCGAAGTGCCAGAAAAATAGGCATTGTTTCAATGTTGTTTTATAAAATAATTTTCTTAGACAAATGAATTTTAACCCTAACACCTCAATAGTTATAAAGTGTTCAATAATCATTTATTGTTCACTTATTATTTATAAATATGTCGGATGATGTATTTCGGTGGCGACGCCATCATCAGCAGAGCCTTTCTGTTAAAATCTAGCTCTGACGATGATGACGTCGTCATCGAAATGCATCAGCCGACTTATTTATGAATAATAAGTGAACAATAAGTAATTATTGAACAGTCTATAACTATTGTGATGTTGGGGTTAAAATTCATTTGTATAAAGTGAAGCAGCCACAGTTCCAAAACAATAAATATTATATATTTTTTTCAATATCTAGTTTTAGTAAGATATTAAATGAAAAATAGAAAATTAACTCTAGAAATTGTTGTTTATTTTCAAGATTTTGTATTTGTTTATAATGCATGGACAAAAAATAATTCAATGAAAATAGGAGGTCAAGAACTACTTGACCTTTTCTATTTCCAATTGGAAATTTTGAACAGAAAAAATAGTGTAGATTTTTTAACACGGCGCTCTGATGATGATTCCTTTGCTATCGAAATGTCCATCAGTTTAATACTGTTATAAACAAATAAAGTAAGTAATAAGTATATATTAAACACTTTTTCATATCTTTTGGGTAATAATTCATTTGTGTGAAAGGTCAATGTTCATTTTTTTTATTTTACTTCAATATGTATATATACTCGATTTTTGCAAAATAACACTCTTTCTTTATTGATGCTTACACCATGCGTAATAAAAATAGGCAAAAACAAGCATTCTGTGACATTCATCGTTTTGTTGACATAACTGAAACATACTTTATTAATTTTGTGTAATAAAGTATAATGTTTGCATATACATAAAATATTATGTTCTCATTTTTCTTTGTTTAAAAAGGATAATTTATTTTATTTTACATACACTGTACTCTGCTTCGAACGAAGTAAATTGATGTCAAATTCATACATGTATCAAGTACATGTACAGTAACGTTCGTTATGTTATTTTTTTATGTTTGTTTATATATGTACATATGCATAAATATTTGCGAATATAAAAATTAATTTTTACTCGGTTTTTAGGTAGTGTAAACTTCCTTTAAATTATCAGAGAGAATATTTATATTACTCTGTAGGATATAAAATTCATATTTCATCACAGTCTGTTAGAAATATCATATTTTTTAAATCGAAAACCAATAAAGTTAATTATTCTTTTTTTAATATTAGTTCATATTACTGAGTTACCGAAAATTATAAATCGTTATTCTACAATTTGACTATTAAAAGATAATTTAAAGTGATAAGACAAATATTTCTTTAAAAAAAAACTTCTACGATGACTGACAAATTTGTAGTGAATGTTTGGTTTAATTAAACATTTTTTATATTGAACATCATTTACGTTATAAGTAGTATAATCGTTTAAATAAGCTCTAGAGTGAAAATAGTTTGATATATTTAGAAAGTGAAAATATATTTACGAAAATTATAAATTTATATAATAATGTTTTTATGTAAAACACAGAAAAGTTAACTAACAAAGGTTGTATTTTATTTTAGTGGTTGGATAGTTATAAACTTTGTTTTTCCTTCGACATTTATTTTAAAAAGTAAGGTCGGAATTTTGTTGATGTTTTTTATGGGGAACTATTGTCATTTTTTCCAACGGAAAACCCACGTGACTGTTTCATAATATTTGTGTCCTAAAAGTCCATTTTGTTTATGAATTCGTCATAAGTTAGATTTTAATATAACGTAGTTCAGTTCTAAAAATAAAATGAATAGAATTTTTAGAACCCAACCTTTTCTATAACCTCTCGTAGACATGACATGGAATAATGAAAAAGGCATAAAATAAATCTTGTATAAAACATTTGTAATGTGTTGGATATTCGTATAGTGACAAAATATACATGCCCACGTAGGTTTACGCATTTCGATCTGTCGATTTTGATTTGAGCGATAAATTTTGTTATGACAAATAGTAGTCAACCGTTAATGATGATATTTGAAAGAATAATATGTAGAAAAATTCGAAATATCTTTCACGTGAGATCTCAGAAATACTAAACATTGATTGTTCTATTAGTTTTGATCACCTAAAAAAAATTAGTAGACATGTTTAAGATTTATATGGCATTGATGTCTTGATGAAGGCATGATATTTTAAAAAAATGTAACTAGCGATAGCAAATAGGTTATACAAAAATATATAAAGAAAAAAAACGAGTCTTTCAAAGATAACATCCATTAGCAACAACAAAGAGAGTTGACAAAGATTTGCCTCAAGATAAGGTATTGTTATATTGTTGACTAAAATATCGAGGTGTAATTTACTACGATTTTCTTTAATTTGGAAAACTCATAGACTTGGATTACCCTGCCAATAGCTCGAGAAATTTAACTAGAGGTCACTTTTTAAAATGCCAAAATTAATGAAAAAAGACTTATAATATTTTAACAGGATAATACAAGACTATACGTGCAATGAAAACTTTAGAGAAATTAAGAAAGATTAACTGAAATTTTAAACCATGCTCATTGTTTACTCGATCTTACGTCTTTTTGTTACCATTTGTTCCGTTCTTCTAGAATAATCATAATAAAAAAATGAATTATTTCGATATAGTACAGAAGTATATTAAGAATTTCTTTAGGTAAAAAGTGCTATGCTATATTGAGGATGCAATAAATAAGTTTATAGAAAGATAAAATTGTGTAATTATTTAAGTAACAATTTTTAAATACTCAAAAAACGGAATTATTTTTTTACTAACGTAATGTATTTTAAAATATAAAGTAGTTTTAAAAAATACAAATACTTTTATAAAAATCTATGTCAGCCCATTGTTGGGAAAAAGCCTCATAGAATTTTATTGGGACCTCCTAAATGTTTTCCCAAAATTATTTTATTATTTTCTGTACGTGGATAATTTCATCCAACCTTCATTTCTATTAAACACTTTAAAATTTCATCCTTCCATCTTTGATATAGTTTATTTGTGTCTTTTAGTCGCCATCCTATGTTATCTTCTCTTCTTGCTACCTGACCTACTCATGTATATTTAATCGATTTTATTTGTTTTATTATATCAATCACTCTTGTCTATTTTCATATTCATTTACAAGTTTTCCTATCACATTTACAAATTCTAACATTATCCTTTCCATGCTTCGTTGGACTGTTAAAATTTATTTTTTCATTTTTACATTCAGTGACCAAATTTCTGACTCTTTAAGTACAAAAAGGGTCCACACACTGATTACATACTTTCTGTTTTAGACTTAATAATATTTTACTCTTCTTTATATTCTTCAAAATGTTGCTTTAATTTCACAATAGATTTTAATAATTTTTAATTTTTCCTAAATATTTTATTTCATCAATTTTCTCCAATCGTTGTCTCTCAAATTATTTTTTTTCTTTGAAAATGTATTAAACATATATATATATATATATATATATATATATATATATATAAATGCATATATATATATATAACATACGTGTGTTTTAAAAAGAATGAATATTTAATTTATAAAGTTAAATGTTTATTTTGTTACATTGATATCATTTCATTTTATATTCAGTCAATTAGAAATTCTTACTCATGAGAATATGTGATATAAAATTTTTCTATCCATTTTTTGTAATTCTTTGATGGTTGTTTTTCATTGTATCGCAATGTTTGTAGTGATCAAACGTACGACTCATTGAACAAGTAATTCTTCTTTCGACACGACTTGTGTTCTCTTCAAATACAAAGATTACACCGATGTACCATTTCTATCACGTCGATATTTTTCTTCAGATATCTATTTCTGATTGTTTTTTTTTTTAATATTTTTATTTTCACAAACCAGATATTATATACACATTCAGACAATCTTCCTGAATATTATATTTCTAACAGATTGCTTTTATTCTTTTGTATTGATTTAAAATTTCAATTATATTTTTAAAAAAATATTTCCTGGAATTTTTTTTGTTAAATTTTTATGTATTATATATAATTTAGTCAATGTATAAAATATTTGGAATGATTTTTATTTAATGAAATATTTTTTTAATGAAAGGAATTATTACATATCACAAATACTTTATTTTATCCAAAAAATATTCCTTTAATACATATTGTTTTTATTAATGTAATTTGTTTAAAATATTATTTTACCAGATAAAAACTATGTCAGGCAAATATATGAAATGACTTATTTATAAACTATATATACAGTATTTATTTCCTTTTCTAATTTTAATTAAAGAAAATAGTGGAAAATGTTAAGTTTAATAATTGAGTAATTTAAAAATACAACGAGAGAAACGCTATTTTATTCTTATTTCCTTGTTTTCAAAAGTATTTATATAGAAGTAATTTAATATTTTTTTGCATTTTTTTTCAATTGACTTGACATATAATTAAGTGTATTTGTAAATTATTATTGCACTTATGTACATCAAATTTACTTTTATTTTGTTTAACAAGAAAATAATTAATTAAACGTGTTATATTACATTTTGAATTATTAATTTTTCGTATAATTTTAAATATAGTTTCAATTGAGACATATTTTCATCTTATTTTCTTTATTTACTTGCAGAACTACTCCAATTCTTTCCATAATTACAATAATTGTTTTCTATCTTCTTGTCGGTATTGTTTGCACGATTGTTTATTTCGCGAGACTATTTTTTCTAACTGAATTAAACGATTTCCGTTTTTTTTTTTCATATGGTTATTCGACTTTTATTCTATGATTATAATTTATTAATTTAGTGATTATTATTATCTGTCTTTAAACTATGATGAATTTACTTTCATACAAATGAATTATTACCCTTAATACCATACAATATTAAAAAGTGTTCAATAATCATTTATTGTTCACTTTGTTTATAACAACAATAGGTTGATGTGTATTTCTATTTTTAGAGTATTTTGTTATAAAATCTAAACTATTTTTTGATATATAACTACCTAGATACTATTTTTTGTTTATTTTCTTTGTCTTTGTTCAATACATCTACAATTAGTGGTTGGTAAAAAATAATTTAATAGTTTTTACAAAAAAATTATTCCATTTCGTAAAATGGTTATTTTATTCGTTTTCAAATATAAATTAAGAATATTTAATTAATTATAGTAACAGTTTGTATAAATATGATAATAATTCTTTTAAATTTATTTCATTTATGTAATATTTTTATTTTATATATAACTGCGTATACAATTATTTAAAAATAAAATATTTAAATATGTCAAATGAATTATCACTGTAATACCTTAAGATATTGAAAAATAATTCAGTAATTAATCATTGATCACTTTCTCTGTTTATTGTTAAAATCAGCATCAACTCATAAAAAAGGAAAGTGAACCGTAAGTAATTATTGAATTTTTTTTATTATTTTGTAGTGTTGAGACGATAATTCATTTGTATTAAAGTGAATTCTCCACAATTCCAAAACAAATAGATATAACAATTTCATGTTAATATTTTTTAATAAAAATTTGTAAAAACATTAAATTTAGTAAAACCTTTAATGTTCCACCAAAAATGACTAACATTTTTACAAAGTGTCACAATCACATATTTGAATAGCTATTTTATAAATGTGTTATAAATTAAATAAATGTATGTATAAACATATTTATGTATATAATTTGGGTAAAATTTCGTACTTTGTTTTTCTAACGAATTTATAAAAAAATATATATTTCCTAATAAAACAATCGTAGCATGGTTTTATAGGTAGTAATATAAAAATAAAGTATAATAATATGATAGTGTATTTTTATTATGTATATATATATATATATATATATATATATATATATATATATATATATATAAGTGTGTGTCTGTGAATATAATTTAAAACATGGTTTTTATACAAAGAAAGAATTTTTATATTAACTACAATTAAAAATAAACAGAACAGTTTATAAATATACCACATTAAAAAAAAGAATTTAAAATATTGCTATACTTTGTTGGTATTACATATTCTATATAATTTTGTTAAAATTAATCTAAAACATAAAATAAAACAATATATATATATATATATATATATATATATATATATATATATGTATAATAGATGTCCAAATTTAAGGTTAGAAAGTAATTTATTAATAAAATACAGTTTTTGATAGAAAAAATCATGTTTATTGGATCAATGTAAAGTAAAAACATGATAATTATGAATGGAATACAATGTCAGCCAAATGGCTACCTCTATCACATCGGCAGACGTCCACTCTTTTGTCGAAATTTTAAAGCACTGTGCAATAAATGAGGCTGTATTTTAGCTATAGCTGCACGAATTTCATTTTTAGTTCTTGAATCGTTGCTGGTTTATCGACATAAACCTTATCTTTCAAATAACTATGAGAAGAAGTCTAACGATGTTAAATCACAAGATATAAGCGACCAATTAACATTACTATTACGAGAAATTAAACATCTTATGAATTTGGTTGTGAGTAAATCGATTACCGCACAAGTTGTATGGCTTTTGGTACCATCCTGTTGGAACCACATGTCACTGATATCAATACCTTCAAGTTCCAGTCACAAAAAAATCTGTTAACATGCTTTGGCAACGCATCGAATTAACTGTAACACGAACATATTACTCATTTTCAAAGAAGTATGGACCAATGATGCCTCAGCCCATAAATCACACCAAACAGTGACTTTTTGAAGATATAATTGTTTTTCAATAATGGCTTTTAAATTTTCATTTCCCTACATGTGACAATTTTGTTTGTTTATATAACCATTTAATTGAAAATGCGATTCATCACTGAAGATGATTTTGTTAAAAAATCAGCATTTTCTATTTTTTTTCTTGGTACCAATTAACAAACATACGATGCAAATAATGGTCAGCTAGCTTCAGTTCTTGTGTTAACTGGACTTTATATGCATGAAGATGCAATGTTTTTTGTAAAATGTTATGCAGAATGCTTCTTGGAATGTTTATTTACTGTAAACGTCAATGAATCGTTGTTTGAGGGTCTTCTTCAACACTTTTATGTACAGCAGCGATATTTTCATCTGAACGTCCACTACAAATATATTTTTATAGTCTGTGGTCTCCAACAGTACCAAATTGTTCAAATTTCGCGATTAGGTTACGAACAAAAAACTCCGAAGGCACTTGATTACTAGGAAAGGATGCATGAATTTCACCTATTGACATTGTAAATTTTTTATCATTTTTATAGTGAATTTTCACTATTTAAATGCGTTGTTCAAGCGTGTAGTATTCCATTTTCTAAAATTCAATAAGTTTTTAGTAAACAAATGTTGATTAATGACCGTTAAATATTTAGAATTTCATCAAATAATAGGTAACTTACTTCCTAACCTCAAATTTGATATATATAGAAATGAACATATAGCGCTCATTTAGTAAGAGGAAAACATGACCCATTGACAAGAGAAATTATTGATTGCGAACCTAGATATATAAAAAAAAACTCAGGAAGAGAACCAGGATAAATAGAGGTATAAGAAAATTTGTCGGAATGTACTGTAAAAAAAAGCATTTGAAAGTTTTGGGAGAGGTGTTCATCCAGCGAGAGATAGAAAGAGGCTGATGATGCTGATATATATATATATATATATATATATATATATATATATATATATATATATATATATATATATATATATATATATATATATATATATATATATATATATATATATATATATATATATATATATATATATATATATATGTATGTATATATATGTATCTATAATTTGCTAAGTATTAAAAAATAAATACATGACCATATTTATATTGATAAATATAAGTACGTAAACATGTTTAAATGTATGGTTTTATACAAAATTGTTCCAGAAGTAAAAATAGTCAATATTTCATATAATTTAAAATAAACAAGCAACATTTAAAAATTGGTACTATAATTTAATAGTGTTTTGTTATATATAAATTTTCACTCAATTAATAAAATGTCAATTTATTTTAATATGTAATAAAAGATATTTATTAAACACTATACATCTAATTAATACTACCAAAAAGCAATCTCATTTCAATTATTGTTCATTATCTATTTTGAAATATTTAAAATATTTTATTACGACAATAAAAGTGGAATGATCTCATTATATATATATATATATATATATATATATATATATATATATATATATATATATATATCTTACTTCATGACTTTTGTCAGTTTGTTTCTCTATTGTAACATTTGTGTTTCTAAACTTCCACTAAAATATTTTTTTAAAAAACAATGTAGTGTAAAAATGTACATCTAATAAAATATTTTTAAGAAAAATATCACATTTCAATTAATTTATTTTCTTACTGTCTTTTTTGTGACTTTTAGAAATCTGTATATTTTATAAAAAAAACTTTGATTTTTTATATATTAAAACATAATAATGTGAAACAAATTTCCACACTTGAATATTACAAAAAAATAAATTATAAATGAAAAGTATTAGAGGAATTTTAGTAAATTAATTTCGATTAATTTAATTATTTATATAGGATCATCTGTGACGCCTAGATGAATGTTTTATTAAAAAGAAACATGTGTATAGGGAAATATGTATATATTTTCTTTTGTTTCTTTTTAATAAAACAAAAATCTAGGCGTAATATTTGGATGGCTATATATGTACATACAACACATCTATCGACTATTGAAATATTTATTCTTGTAAATTCTATTGAATTGAATAAAGATAATGAATAGTTTCTTCTTTATTCTTGTTTTGTTAATTCTATGTAAAATATATGTAACTTCACCAAAATAATGTACTTATGTTATATAAGACAATACATTGACTCGACACTCAGACATTCAATTTTGTAGAGAAGTTAGTGTATGTGATTTACTTGTATATTTAAGTTTATATGCGTTATAAAAATAATAATGATAAATTTTATAGTAATGTGCGTAATAAAAGGTGATTTTAGTAATTTAATGTATGATTTTAATGAAAAAAATGTGATTTAGATTAGTATATTATGTGAGTTCTGGTTTTTGTGGTCAAGTTGTAGATTACTGCAAATATTAAGGTAAGAACTTGTTCTAAATTAATATAAATATGTTTAGTTGCGTATGTATACAATATATATATATATATATATATATATATATATATATATATATATATATATATATATAATATGTATACAATATATATTATATATATGGGTGTTTTTAGGTTAGATAGAACATTCAATGTGGATTCGATTTAAAGTTCTATCACGCTTAAAAAAATATATATATATATATATATATATATATATATATATATATATATATATATATATATATATATTATCCGCCCACTTGCTACATAAAATTCTATAAAACTAAAAGTGGAGAAGAGTGATAAAATAATACATATTGTTTTTAAAAATTTCTTTTAAAATATAAATTGAAATATACACTGTAGAATATTATTATAGGTGTAGTTTTTATTTAACGATATATTATATAAAAAACATTAAATAGTATATCCAAGGAGTAATAGTTACTTTTATTACACTTTTTTCATGACTAAGGATGTTAATCGATTTAACAAGTGAAAATTTAAAAAAAAACATCAAATTCAATCTTCAAATTTTTTTTATTAGAGAAAAACATCGTTATATATTTATTAAAGATTCGTTATATTTTTATTAAAGATTTTTAAAAAGGAACATTTATTATTCAGTCACTATTACAATTCTTATTATTAGTTTACTTAAATTGAATCATTTTCAACGCTAATAATGTCTTCTTCTTTAAGTATTCTTGAAGCCTCGTCAAGTCGACTTGTTCTTAAGTTTTTATAATAGTCGTGTTTAATAGGAGGAATGAATTTTAACAGGCCATTCATATCTCTCCTCTTTTCTCTTGTTACAGTTCTGCCTACAGGATATAATAAAGGCTGGTCTACATTTTTCAGAACTAGTAGCCTACCTGCTACAGATTTTCTTATATTAATGGCATTAAAATCTGAATTTTCGTTAAAATCATATTTGAATTGTATGATATGGGGTTTAGATCTTTTTAATTTTATTTAGTGGATTTTAGGCCAGTTTACTGGTAATCCTGGAAGTGTTACTTTTCAATTAGTTATAGAATTTTCTAAAGATTTCGCAGAGAAAAAATCCTGATGAGTCATTTGAACCACATGAAACAGTGCTTTCATTTAATCGGTTTTAATTATATTGAACCAATCATCTGATGAAAAAATGTTTTGATTTTTTTTACATGTGACTCGATAATGACAAAACTTTATTTGGTGTAATGTGTTCACTGCTAAAATTAGATGACGAATTCGAACAAATACGTAAACGTTTGTTTTATCTGGGCTTTCTAACAATTAGTAGCATTGATCAGATTCATCATTTTCTACGTCTAAATAATTATTATAATTTTCACCCATCTTGAAATAACGGTATAATTTTTATTTTTTTAAAAAACAACACACTAAACCTCAATAATTTTTTAATAACTCACAAGTACTTACTTCTATAGCACTTGAACTGTAACTGATTAATTATTTTACTTTTTTATGACAAGATAACATTAAACAGTTATTTGTTATTATCTCTTATATTGCATTGATAATTTATCTAAAATCTTATATTAGTTTAAATTGCATTTTTGCAACGATTTACTTTAAAATATGTAGTTAATCAGGTTGGCTTTTGAAATAAATTATTTTTTATTTGATGGTCAAAAAAGTTTTGTTATTTAGAAGTTTTAAACCTAATTATTAGAGAAATTTGTTATAAATATAAAAAATCAGAAGTCAATCAATTGCTTTACACTAAAATTAAAAAAAAAATCAAGAAATGTCGTTAATCGGTTTGGCTTGTGAATGGCTCATATATATTGTTGATCGGAAATTAATGTCTAATTTAAAAAAAAAAAAAACTAATGTGTTATACTTCAAATTTATTTTATTTATTTAATAATCAAAGTAGTAGTGACCCTGGTTTTCAATAACTGCTCACCATCTTTCTGGTAATTTATTAATTCCGTTTGTAAACAAATTGGGCTCTTTTGATGAGGAGTATTAATTCAACTGCTCCATTACTTGATTTTCGTTAAGCAATTTTCTTCCGCTTAAAAAGTTTGGAACGATCTAAATAAGTGATAGTCCGAAGGTAGTAAGTCTGGCGAATATGGTGAATGAGTTAAAATTTCCCATTGAAATTCAGCTAATTTTTGCTGCGTTTTTAAACTTACATGTGGTCGCGCGTTATTGTGCTGGAACACGACTCTTTTTCTATTCACCAGTGTGGGACGTTTTTGATGAATAGCTTGGTTTAAACTCTCTAATTGTTCACAGTATACCTCATCAGTAATTGGTACTTCTTCTGAAAGAAGCTCATAGAGTACACGTCCTTCTTGTCCCACCAAATATACAGCATACGCTTCTTTTGATGCACTGGTGGTTTCACTGTTGTAGGCACTTGTTGACCGGATTTAAAATAAGCCCTTTTTCGTTTCACATTCTCGTAGAAGATCAATTTTTCATCTTTTGCTATTAAACAACTCAAAAATGGCTCTGAATTCTGACGATAAAGTAAAGAATTACATACACGTACCCGGTCTGTCAAGTTCTGTTTGCTAAATTTGTGTAGAACCACCTTGAGTTCTTATGGACAAATCCTAATCTGCATATAAGTTCAACAACGGTTGATTGAGCCACTTTAAAGTATACTACAATTTCTGTTGTTGTTTTGAACAGATCTACTTTTAATGTCGTTGTAAGAGCGTCATCGTCAAATGCTGGTTTTCTTTCTCTGCCTGGTTCAACTTAAGGCTTAAGTTCCCACCACGAAATTTCTCAAACCATCTTTGCACCATACGTTCAGACATAGCATCTTGCCCAAAAACTTGACACAAATTTCTTAAAGCCACACTCGCATTATTATCTTCTTGGAACTCATAGAGTATAAATGCTTCAAATGTTCGTTGTTGACTTCCATGTTAACGCTTCAAAAAGTTTGCAAATATTAACGTTAAAAGGTCAGATATGAATGTTTATATATTACAGCTAGGTCTATTTTTGTGCGGATTATTTTAATGCGATTTTGAAGTTATGCGATTCATATTTCTTCTTAGTATCTTTTTATATGATTTGTTTTAAAGAATTCCTTTAAGCGGTTATTTAATTCAATGAAAAGCTTTTCAGTTTTATGAACAAATGAAGGAATCAGAACCATTTACTACCGCTTCTCAAACTGATAAGGAATTTTCAGTTAGCAAATGATGGTTAACCGGGTTTTTAAAAAGGAATGTACTGCATAACGTGAAGATTACGGGCGTGATTGCAACGGCAGATGAAGAAGCTGCCAAATTGTTTAAACAATAATACGTTAAATGCACTTTTAAATTTATATTGGATAGACTAGAAAATGAATCAATAACAGTAACTGACGCTTGGAAAAAAATTTCTATCTTTGACTGTATAAATCATGTTGCATTTGCTATTACTCAAATAAAACAATACACTTTAAATGCCTGCTGGAAAAAGGCTTGGCCTACATGTCTTGAAAACAGTGCAGTTATTCAAACATCGGCATTATCAGATGAAATCAATACTTTGGCATATGATATTGGTGGAGAGGGTTTTGATTCCTTTAGTCAGAATGACATCGACGATTTGTTTGAGGATAATGCCTTAAGTGACAATGATATTATTGCAATAAGTTTAGATACCGTAGAAGATTTAGAAAAAGATAATGAAACAAAATTAGAACCTGTGCCCTTTACTGCAAAAATGATTCGAGAAGGTCTTCAACTTTGTAATCAATTGGAAAATCATTTTCTTGTTAATGACACGAATTCTGAACGAGCTTTTAAATTCCAACGAGAGCTAAATAATTGTATGTCTGAATATCGCGAGCTTCATAAACAATTAGTAAAATCATCGTCTCATAGTTTAATCACCGATTCATACATTGTCGTCAGAAAATCATTAACACAGAACGAGACAAAAATCGGCGCTAATTCTGTTGTTTGTGTTTCCTCTAGTGACGAATCTGATTTCACATCAGTTTACAAACGAACCCATATATTTTCAAATAGCTAATTTTCAAAGATGTTTGAAAAAATGTAAAATAAATTACACATATGTATATATTGCTTTGAATGAAATTAAATAGCTAATAAAAAAATAAAGTAAAAAGCTTTGTTTTGTATTAATTTTTTTTAGATATTTGAAATTTTTTTTAGGCATTCTTTATTTCCTAAATTTTTTATGCGAATTTTAGAGTAATTTCACTTTGTTGCTTTGGTTTAATGTTGTTTTTGAAAATTTCGGAACGTATCCCTAATTTTTCAATTTAAGTTTTCTTTTGTGCAATTTTTTTATTGCGGTTTTTGCGGAACGTATCTACCGCATAAAAACAGACTCAGGTCTATATGATTTACACTTTATTTCACTAAAAAATGTAGAAATATCCGTCCATACATGCAATACGAAACATGTTTGTATGGGCATGTATAAAATCTGACATTAATTTCCGATTAACCAAATAAATATATATATATATATATATATATATATATATATATATATATATATATATATATGTTTGCGTATGTATGTGTTATGCGTATACATGAGGATTTGAAAAACAACTAATGACACTAATTGTCACGAATAAGTGTTTTAATTAAAGTTCCAAACTAATAGCAGCTGTTTTACATTAACGAGTGTTATTCTTCTACTCACATAATGCTTAACTTTCTTTGCTTGTGTAATTTGCTATTTATTTATGTATATATGCTTGAATATAAATGGAAAGAAAATAATTATACTTAATATATGAACCATATTTATTTGAATACGAAAAATGTAGGCAGGAGGCGAGTAGAAATTTAGCTCGTATTGTTGAAATTTGTTGATTGAAGAGATGTAATGAACATTTATTCTTTATTGAAACCATTATTTTCAATTTGTTTGTTTAACGTTGCCTGTTAACATCGAAAACATGTTATTTACATGTAATATTTTGTGTTATTTCTATTTCGGTTTAAAAATAACTCGTATTGTGTATGATAGAATTCATTTATCTGTTTTGATTTCAATTAAGTGTAATATGTTATTGAAAATGAGAAAATGGCGATGTTTCTATCGTATGTGTATCTGCCATTGACACTTTGATGTGTTATAAGTATGTTGTTGTGAGATATTGTTTTGATTCCATCTTTTATAACTAAAACATATTTTTGTTATCGAACTCTATTTATTTTACGTGGAAAACATATATATTTTACTCATTTATTTTAAAACTAGCCGCAATAAAGTCTAGAGAAAACATTCTTCTTAATTTTGACTTTCACGGATAATTTAATGTAATAACGATAATGAATTGTATTTGCATATATAAATCTTCTTTTATGATTCTTATAAAATGTGTGTTACCATTATATAATATATTTCCATTTAAATAAATTCGTTTAAATAAAGCTTTGTGAAAAACCACCCTGAAAGCAATTAGAAAGACATTATCTTTGACATAGTTTATATTACATTTTACTTCAATAACAGATGGTACAGTGAAAGTATAACCAACGCAAGATCTTGATACTTTTTTCTCATTTTTTACTCCTTGATGTCTTGTTTTCGTGTCAGTAGAAATTGAAAAATCTGACAGAAATATGACTGAACAGTTTTTTATATTATTTTGTGTATTTTAAATTAAATAAATTGAATCAGATATTTTTTATGACTTAATCGTATTTTTTTTATATTATTTGATTAATTGTTATCTGATAACATTATTTATTTCTTTTATCAGATATTGTATTTTTATTATATATATATATATTAGGTTGGCAAATATCTCCCTTCCGCCTTCTGGTCTTTTGAATTTCGCAGCTATGTACAAAAAAAAAAGCGGAAGGGAGATATTTGCCAACCTAATATATAGGTATTTTTTAAGCATGATTGAACTTTAAGTTGAATCCCTATCGAAAGTTCTATCTAACTTCAAAATACCCTTTTATATATATATATATATATATATATATATATATATATATATATATACACACATGTATATATATATATATATATATATATATATATATATATATATATATATATATATATATGTATATATATATATATATATATATATATATATATATATATATAAGTATAATAAAGGTGTTGTATTTAGGTTAGATAGAATTTTCGATAGGGATTCAATTTAAAATTCTATCACGCTAAAAAACATCTGTATGTATATATATAGATAGATAGATAGATAGAGAGAGAGAGATACGTGGGTCGTTTGATAAGTATGGTCAATTTATGTATTGTTTAAATTAATTAAATTTTTCAATTTAGTTTTTCTTACTTTTTACCATACTTATCAAACTACCCTCGTATATGTATCCATTTTTTTTATTTTCATTAAATTTTTTAAAATGTATATATTGTATAAGCACAGAGTTTTTTAATATACTCTGTATAATAATGACATTTTTAAAAAGTTATAAGTTTTAAACAGTAATTTGAATTTATGTATATATATATATATATATATATATATATATATATATATATATATATATATATATATATGTATACACACACATGTGTTCTAGTTTTAAAATGGCTTGCAGTTATATATTAGTAAGCTGATGTAATAATGAAATTATTTTTTCTTAATTAATTAATAAATAATTAATATAATATTATATTAAGATAACAGATTATTTTTTACTCATGAATTCAAAATCAAAATTAGATAATTACAGTATAACTCTTTACTTATATATAATTAAGTGGTAATGGAGTAGATGTCAACTGAAATAAAGAATAAATAAATGGAAATTGTAAATTTATTCATTTCTTTATTTAAATTAATTAAAAATATATTTAATATTTAAATTAAAAAGATTGAAAAAACTGAAATAGTAATTTTAGTTTTAAAATGGTGTATAATTATTTATATATTGAAATTTTGAATTCGATTTAAGACATTTTATTGATAATTATAATTGATTAGCTATTGAATCATTACATATAGGTGTTTTTTAAACGTGATAGAAATTTAAATTTAATCTCTATCGAAAGTTCTATCTAACCTAAAAAAACATTATATATATATATATATATATATATATATATATATATATATATATATATATATATATATATATATATATATATATATATATATATATATATATATGACTGCTGGATGAATGGTCATCTGTTAAACCTTTTTATTTCCAACGATCGAATGTTTTTTTTCTTATATTCCACACCGATATTTTTTCTCATATTTCTATTAGATTTGTCCTTTAGCCTCTTTCTGGTCATTTTTTTTATTATGTTCCTAGTCAATAATTCTTACTATCTATCAGTGGTCTTCTCTTCTGGATAAATGACCATTCATGACCATTTTTTAACTTATTTTCCTGTTATGTTATTAATTGTTATATGCTTTCGAATCCATTCTTGTCTAAACGTTTTATTTTTAACATGTCTCTTTTCGTGCTTCGTTATGTTATCTGGGGTTGTTGATTTATTCTGATACTTGAATAAAGTCTGTTACCCAACAAGTTATTGATTCAGAACGGGAACAAATTCTGCAACATTTTGTTTTTTTAAGTCTCCTTTTATAACTTTTCATAAGTTTTTATTACCGTATCTATTATTTTGTTCAAAGATTTATTTTTTTCTCTACATTTTTATATTCATTTGAATTTTAAATTTTTGTATTAAGTGAAAAATTTGTTTTTGTCAGTGTGATTTAAAATAAAAATAAGTTTATCATATGTCAATATTTTCTATATTTTAATTTATATTTAAGAGAAAAAAAACTAGGTTTACTTATTATTTTAGCCATAGGTAAAGATATATATATATATATATATATATATATATATATATATATATATATATATATAAACTTTTTAAATGTTGCAAAACAGCATGTAATGTAAATAATTTTGAATTTTACAATATATTGCATTCATTTATTTGATTGTATATAATTGTAGTGCACTGTCTTGTACAGTATATACGGTAATAAAAGTACTTGAATATTTGTAGTAAACGTTGTCGCAATTTCAAGCGCAGAATGAGATACAATGTATCTATGCGAAAGACAATCTGTCTCACATACTGATATTTCAGATGCCACTTGAAACATTTGCAGTCGTTGAAAATTTCAACTGCCTTCAGAACAAGAACAATTCCTCTCTCTGCTGCTGTCAACGCGTTTCTTCTCCACTTAAAGGAACCCTATCTTCAATTACTTATTTTTCACTGTTATGTTCTTTTGTTACACCACAGTTATTTTCTTTTCGAGACACTGCTTCGTCTTTTCAAATATTAATTTATTTCCACTGTGTTTATATTAAATTCTTCCTGGCATTTTTTCGTTTAATTGCTTTTCGTTGAATGTGTAAATACATTTTTATTGCGTTGAAATGTTTAATTATTTTTAACTTCGTTTTGAATTCAAAATTGATGATGTTGTTTAATTTTCACATTTTTTGTAACCCTCTTTCGTTAATCACATCACTCGCAGTGTATTCATTATGAAATAATTAGACACACATACACCTTTGCAAATAGTTATTTCAAGTCAGTATTGTTGCATGAAACAAGAGGGTTTTATTTTTTAACATCTAATATTTATAATTACCTTTGTTTCAGGGAATAAAATGTATAGACTTGTAGAATTTCGTATTTTCTGTTAAATTATAATTAAATATAATTTACGTTACAGATTTTTTTTCTTTGATTACCGATTTCAAAATAGTCTCGATTAAATTGTTTTCAAATATTATTTCTATATTTGATTTTAATAAAAATATTACAAATATAATTAAACCAATTAAAAACGGGTTTTCAGTGTCATTATTTTTAACTCAGTCTTTTTCTATTTATTTTTTTATTATTTTTGTTACTCAATTTACAAAAAAACTTTTTTTAACATATTATTTCAACATATTATTTTAATGAATGTTAGTTTATTTATACTTTTCAATGGATTTTTAAGAATTGCATAATTTTCAAGATCAATTGTATATTGTAAAAATTTCAGATATTATACTTTAACCAAAAAAAATAATTTATAGTGTGAATTACATTATATTTCATTATATAAGTTGCATTGATTTTTATTTAAAACGTATAGTAGAAGTCTCGAAATAATTCTAATCAGAATTTCTAATAATTACAGATTTAATGTGAAACTACATATTTTTCATTGTATTTATAAGCAAAAATTAATAACTTTCATAACAAAATAACAAAAATTCAATTATATATATACATATATATATATATATATATATATATATATATATATATATATATATATATATATATATATATATATATATATATATATATAAATGTTACGAAGATTACAGTCTATCGAAAGTAAAATGATAAGAATGTCCTCAATAAAAACTATACTTATCCCACTATAATCCATTAAGAATCAAACAAAGACTACTTAATTATTGCTAAATAAAAAACTTCAACTTCAGATTTTATAATAGGAATCATCATGGCAATCCCATTGTTAATAAGACATACAAAATCGCTTACAAAAACCCTAAGATCAGAAGAAGTGACTTTTTCCACTCTTAAGCATCGCATTCTGCATAAGTTATTTTTTACCATCTATTCTTTTACACATATTTTACTCATTATTTCTATACACATATTCAATATGTGACAGTATTGTCGTGGGGGTTCTGGGAAAAGATATGGGTTATTGGATTTTTTTTCTTTTTTGTTCTATTATTCTCTTCTCTTTTTCCTTTTCTTCATTTTTCTGCTTTATTTTCCTTCCTAATGTCATCGCAGATTTTTGAACATTTTCTTGGCTCTCAATTAATTTTTCTTAGTGTTAATAATTTCTATGTAATAAATATTCTAGTCGTAAGTTGGTGTATAGAATTCTTTCAGGTATAGCAGGATGTTTGTTTCATGAGAACATTTTTTTAGTTTTAAAATTAAGGATGTGTGTGTGTGTGCGCGTGCGTGCGTGCGTGCGCGTGCGTGCGTGCGTGTGTGTGCGCGTGCATGCGTGCGTGCGTGTGTGTGCGTGTGTGCGCGTGTGTGCGCGTGTGCGTGTGCGCGCGTGTGTGCGTTCGTGCACGTATTTAGTTCTCACATCATTACCATAATCATCCTTTTTCTATTTACTCTTGGTTGAAAGTCGTATGAAAACTTTTCATTTCGAGCGATTTGATCCCTTTTTCTTCCACTCTTTTCCGGATTGTCTTATGTTTTTGTCTCATCTATCAAGGGATCTTTTTCAGCCCTTTTTATATTTCTAAATTCCCAATTAATAATTTCCATTGTCAATCAACGATATTCTTGCTATATGAGTGACCTATTTCTATTTCAAAATTTTTCACTGTTTCTATAATATTCGTAACATTTATTTCCCTTCAGATATCGAGCAATTAACTATTTTTTATAACAAATTGTATTAAAACTCAAATTCTGACATGCCTTTCTTATAGATAACGTTGATAATTTTAAATTTTTGAATTTGTAATTCACTCTCGAAGAGTATTTATAAAAATGAGAAACATAAGTGGTACAATTACAATATTATAAAAGTATTTCTGACTCTTTAAAAGTAATTCGTTAAATTCTATTTAGAATATATGCTTGAGTTTATCAAATTATATTTATGTAAATTCAAAGAAGTTATTCATTAAATGTTAATTAATGAGGAATTTTTATATCGGTGTTTAAAAAGTTTATAATAATTGTATCTGAGTGTTCTAACTAATCAAGAACATTTGATGAATCGTAAACTAGACTTACTTGCAAATAAAATTCACATGAGTACTAAAATCTAAACTCGTATTGATTTTTGTATAAAACATTATTTAATTCGCTGCAATGTCAAATAAACGTAAATTATTTTCATAATTTTGGAACTATGGACAATTTATTTTCACAGAAATGAATTTTTCACCCCAACAAAAATGTTCAATAATTACTTATTGTTTACTTTATTTCAATGGCCTAAAATTCAAACTAATTTTTGGTTAAAATTTATTTGTTTCCTTATTTTTATTTCGTCCATCTCAAAGTACTGATTGACTCTTTCTTTTTATTGCACACACACACACACACACACACACACACACACACACACATACACACACAAATATATATATATATATATATATATATATATGTGTGTGTGTGTGTATATATATATATATATATATATATATATATATATATATACACATACATACACATATCTGTGTATATGCTTGTATAAAATTACGATGATAATTTCTTATATCACCTTTTTCTCCTTTTTAAAATATAAGAACTAAACACTATTTGTTTTGGAACTGTAAAAAATTCATTTTCACACAACTGCACCTAAATTTTATAACATATCAGTTTATAAATAAAAGAAAATGAACAATAAATAATTATTGAACACTTTTTCAATATCTTTAGATGTTGGGACTAATAGTTTATTTGTGTGAAAATAAAAATTGATTTTAAATTTATAACAATTTACAATACATTAAGAATAATTTATATGGACTGTACTATTTTTTTTAAAAAAATCATTTTGTTTACAATAATTAGAGTGATTGATTGAAGAATTAAAAGTAACTCTGTAAAATATGAACATATTATCAGCATGAACTGATACTTAACAATTTAGATAATAAATTGCCATGCCAGCTTTTAATGATATCTATTATTCATGTTATTCTTTTAAATATAAATTTCACAACAAACAGAATTCAGCCATAAAAATGTATAGAACCTACTCAAAGTTTTAGTTTAGTACTTTGTTACATCTCCTTGCATATTTCTTTTTAAATAGTAGTTCAATTTTTAAAACCACAATTCTACTACACGTCAGACATTTTTCCTATCATCATTCACGAAAACTCTTTGTGAAACAGAACATGTGCATTTTGTCTGTTTCATTTGTCACATGAACTGAAAAAAACACACATACGCGTACACGCACACATAAGCCGAATTTACGAAAATGTACCAGCAATGGGTAAAGAAACGTACATACATACATTTTGTCGCATGTTGTTTTGGGTTACGATCCTGTGTTAGAATTCAAACCATTCTGTGTATACACCCGTGCACACAAACATACGTAAACGTGCACAACCCTTGTACGAGTCGTATGGTTCAGCACCGATGTGTTGCGATATCAGGGTAAGCGTGTAACCCTAAAATAAAGCTTTATCTCTGTTGAATTCTCTGTCTATGTCACATGTCTAATAAACTTTCCATAGAGAGACGTTTAGCAACCGTTAATGTTTTAAAAGAAAGATGAGCTTTTATTTATTTATCACTTATTTTATGTAATATAAATAAATGATGAATCAGTATGACTGGTCAAAAAATATTTGAAATATCATTCAAAAAGATTTTAAATGTCATTCAAAAATATTTCAGATTTTTTGCACATAATTTAATATGAAAATTATGTACATATAAGCATACAAATTTCGAAAGAAAATCGTACTGTAAAATATTTTTTTTATTTAAATTTTATAAAAACACATACTTCAAATAATTTAACTGAATACATAAAAATGGATTAATATAGAAATATTTACAAACACACGCACACATGTATATATATAATCGAATACAAAAGTATTCGTACTTTTGTTGAATCAAACTTGAAATATTTATTACAAGACTAAAAAAATAACAAAATAAAAACAAACATTTGTTTAAATAGTTTAGTTATTCGTAAGTTAAAATGAAAAAAATCCTTTTAATTCCATTTTTAGCCTGTATAATATTTTTTTAAAAAATATCGAAAAAATAAGGACAAATATTTGTACTTTTTGTAAGGTGGCCCAAATGAAACTGAAAGGTATAAACATATATTTATTTGCTTACTATCATTTACTATTTTTTAATACCCTTTAGTTTCATTTGGGCCACCTTACATTACGAATATTTTTCATTTAGTAAAAAATCTTCGTCAATGATATGATATTTAGGATATAATCATTTTTCTTTAATTATAATTTCAAAACATTTTAACATACTATCAATTAATGTATAGGGTCATCCAAATGTGATGCCTAGATTTGTGTTTTATTAAAAAGAAACTATACACATGTTTCCTTACACACCACCCTATGCACATGCTTCTTTAAAATACAAATCTAGGCCTTACATTAGGATGACTCTATATTTAAATAATATAATGGAGTATTTTCCGATGCTTTTTTACGTTTAAAATAAAATTTCTTTTTATAACAATTTTTAACTTTTGAGTCGAAATAACCTTATAAATACTCAATAGATTTAGATTCAGGTTCTGCGATAATTGTATCAATATTACAATATATTTATCATATTATGGCTACTGATGACAACAATATTATGGCTACTGATTACAAATTATATATATATATATATATATATATATATATATATATATATATATATATATATATATATATATATTTGACGTTTCATTATATTAAAGATGCAATCATCTCCTAACCTCAAATTTTTTAGGGAAACCCAAATTATTGAATAATATCTAAGTATATGAGGTACTTGTCATTTTTTCATAGATTTTAACCAAGATTCTCAAGGTAATGCAAACAAAGCAGCCCTACACTATGATGTTTCCATATCCATGGTTCAAGATTGACTGAACATTTTTTGACATTGAGGATTCACTTAACTTTCTCCAAACTTTTTATCGTTTCCTTATCATTTTTGAAATTCGTATTTTCATTGCTCCAAAAAATTTTCCTACAAAATATGTGAAGAATATTTGTTATAAATAATTTTTCTAAATTAAATACGAGTCTTCTTGTTTTTCATTACAATCAGTTATTATCCTAACTACAACAATTCGCTAAAAATGTGCTAATACCTTTTATATATATATATATATATATATATATATATATATATATATATATATATATAAACTAACCTAGAAAGTTCTGTTATTTTGTATTTATTATAATTCTAAGAATTCCTTACGCATCGAATGGTTTATTACACTGGCACATTGAGTAACAAAGTACATACATATATTCTCTTTCATTCGTTCACATCATCTCGATGTGTTCACTTTAACTTAAAATATAATTTCAACTCTTCAAAATATCTGTACAAAATAGTAAAGTACGTGCCTGTTTACTTTACGAATATAAACTTGGTCCTAACGCTGATGAAGTTATAAGAAAAAATTATACCGCATTTAGAAATGGAGTTAATCAAGAACGACCTAGAGGTGGTTTAAAAAAATTTTCCTTCAGGGGATGAATCATTATAAAACGAAGCTAGATTAAGCAGACCATCAACTGTAAATATCAACGATTTTTTTTTGTTTACCAATGGGCTCTGCTCCCTACTCATTTCGCTTTTTGACCCTCAAATTTGCTTCTATTTAACAATGTAAATAAGTTATAAAAAATAAAACGTTTAGAAACCTATTTTAGTGCCTCTGTGTAGATAATGTTTACTATAATATATATATATATATATATATATATATATATATATAATATATATATATATATATATATATATAATATATATATATATATATAGAGAGAGAGAGAGAGAGAGGCTGTTTTTAAACGTAATAGAACTTTAAATTGAATCCCTATCGAAAGTTCTATCTAATCTAAAAACATCTTTATATACGAGGATCGTTTGATAAGTATGTAAAAAAGTAAGAAAAACTAAATTGAAAATTTTAATTTAATTAATTAAATTAAACAAGAAATAAATTTACCATACTTATCAAACGACCCTCGTATACATGTGTGTATGTAAATATATAAATATATATATATATATATATATATATATATATATATATATATATATATATAAAAGTATGATAAAAGTGTTTTTTAGAATAGATAGAACTTTCAATAGCAAATATGGATTCAATTTTAAGTTCAATGCTTGTCACGTTGTTTGAAAAAAACAGCTTCAAATATATATCATATATATATATATATATATATATATATATATATATATATATATATATTGTATTTTATTTTATTTTGTCTTAAAATCTGCTTGAAAGTTTATCTTTTTCCATTTGTTTAATAATTTTAATATTTCATAAAATTTCTAATGGTCGTCCAAATGTAACGCCTAGATTTGTGTTTATTAAAAAGAAACATGTGTATAGGGTAGTGGTTTATAGGGAAACATGTATATTTTCTTTTGTTTCTTTTCAATAAAACCCTATACTTTGGTAATTCTCAGAAAATTTCTAGAAAGCTCCATTCAGAACACTATTCTATTTTAAGTAGGAAAAAAAATGTTTATATGTGTTCATATAATTTAAGTATTAAAGTTAATTATCTTGACTATTTATGAATAATTATAAAAAGAGTTGTATCATTTTTTAAATAATATGGTTTGATTTGAAGAATTACAGTTATTTAATTTCTTGATGTAGCATATGTTTTCCTATAAGGGTTTACAATTTAAAACTTACTTTGGTAAAAATGCTTACAATAATATAAATAATTCAGCTTAGATTTTATGAAGTTTTTCAATGCTTATGTTAATTAACAATTGAAATTATTAAAGAATAATAACCATATGTTAAATAGTTTTATAAATAAAAAGAAATAATGAAAATAATAAATGTAATTATGAAAATAATATTTTTATTATTTATATGAATACACATACATATATACTTACATACACACACATAGGCGTATAAAACGTTAAACTAAAGAGTTACTAGTGAAATTCGTGTAACTGCACTTATACATCATGAAATTTATAAGAAATATGAAAACTGTCGTCTTCACGTTTCCCTTCCATATTTCGAAAAAAATATATGTATAATCCACAGATAAAATTCGGGTAACATACGGATGTCGAGTCCCAGTTTGTACACAACTGATCTATAACAGTGTCCTTTGCTCCGAGCCACTGAACCGCATGGGTGGTGTAGACGCTTTGTGTATCTGTTTTCGTTGTCACAAAATTGAACTGAAACCGTTTGAATAACTCGATCGCTTTTCTTTCGTATCGGTTTTCTTACATTCATGAACGTATCCATGGAAAAAAACATATATTTGCGGTTCAAACCTGCCGTGCCATGTTATCCTACGTTCCATTTTTTGCATTATGATCATCCGTTGCAAAAAACGGGGTCGATATCTTTTTCGTTATCACCAGTATATGTACATATGTACACAATATAAAGTTTGCTTGCATTTATCCAACACTGAACAATTATTATATATATATATATATATATATATATATATATATATATATATATATATATATATATATATATATATATATATACACCCGTACCTTAATTTACGTGGGACTTTTTTTACGCGGCAAATTATACCTCTATTTACGCGGGACTTCTTTTACGCGGTATTGATTTACGCGGCACTTTTTATACGCGGTCAGATAGATTTCATTTTATATAATTTTTCATAGAATTTATTATATATCAGAGTGACGGAAATTCTTACTTAAACGTATAAATATATCAAAGGTTGATTGTTTTGAATTACAGTAGCGATAGTGCACCAAATAAAATTTATCTACTTTTATTTTCTAAAACGTCATTATTTTTTTGTTAAGCTATATGAAATAAATATGTGTTTCTACAACTTTACTAGCTTTTATTTCCAATATTTTTTCTATTGTACTGACAGACTCAATTTACGTTATTTTCATTCGCATAAAACAAATCCACGTAAAACGAATACTCCACGTAAATTGAGGGACGGATGTATATATATATATATATATATATATATATATATATATTATACACACACATGTCTCTTTAAGTGTGTATATGTGCAGTTTAATTTTTGAATATATCTTCAAATTATTAACAGTATTCATACTATAAATTTAAAATTTCAAAATAATAGTCGATGCTGTTACTTATAGTCTTAAACGTTTCTTTAAAATGTTCTTCTAATCTTTTTTACATTTCATAATTGTGGATATATTTATCTGTATCGTTGCAGTTTTTATCCGACACATTTAAGTGAATAGAGTTATAAACTATTGCAGTATCTCAAATATTAAATGACGATATTGAACGGCGATAATCTTTAATGGCGAAACAGACGACTCATGTTTGAACGATATTGTTTTTCCATTTATTTCAATTCTGATATGACGTATAAAACGTTTCGATATCTAGCTTCATTCAGTCAATACTATATATAAAATATTCTTTCGAATTTTATTAGACATCTTTGAATACAAACTCATCATATTTATTAAATTCCTCGACGAGAAGTGAAAGACTTTCACTAAAGACCATGAACGTTACCGTTAGACCTAATAGGCACTTTTACCACCGATTTAATGTTATCTTCTCACTTTTTAGGTAATTGTCTTTATAGGTCGTTGTTCGATATTGCTAAGCTGTACCA
Organism: Neoneuromus ignobilis; assembly: GCA_029203775.1. Lineage (NCBI taxonomy): Eukaryota > Metazoa > Arthropoda > Insecta > Megaloptera > Corydalidae > Neoneuromus > Neoneuromus ignobilis. The sequence continues at coordinate 45,073,711 of CP092090.1, forward strand.
TAGAGTCATCATTTTCTCGTTTGTTCATGGATTTTACTTCCCTCTATTGTTCATATCCTGTTTGTAGTAAAGTTGTTTAATATGAGAATATTTTCCTTATATATCTGCTTTTAACGTTAATATGAAAGTTATGTGATATCTTTTTTACGGCGCTTTTTTCCTCTTATGAAAGAATCATATATGTGCATTTTTATATCATGTTATTAATTTGTTATCAAAGTTTAGCTTATTTTTCAATTAAATTCGGATTATCTGAATTATTAGTTAATAGCTATAACATTTTTTTAATAATCTGAAAAACAGTTATAGCTATAATTAGCATTTCTTTCTAAAAAATGATCATATATAAAGTCTGAATATTATTTTATGTAATTAGTTAGATTTTATTTAGAAATAATCACTTAGGTAAATTTAAATCAATTAATTTTTTATATTTCTTATAAAGTAAAAATTATATATTTATATATATATCACTGATACTGTAAATTTTTTTATTAAATTATTGTTTAAAAAAGTTAAATTAATGTAAAAATTATAATTTAGGTAATTTTTAAATTAATAATTTTTAACCAAAAGTATACATTGAAATGTTTTATATATATATATATATATATATATATATATATATATATATATATATATATATGGAAAGAGAAATGAGGAAAAGTACGAGTAAGTATATATATTATAAATATTTTTTAACAAAATATTCTTTGTTAGATATATTATGAATATACTGATATAAATTTTAATAATTAATTAAATTATTTATATATATTACTATAGTCCATATATAGATATAATATATAATTATATTTTAATAATTTTAGTATAATTAAAAATTATTTAAAACTATTATCTGTTAGGGATATGCAATTACAAATTATATTGACTATCAAATATATAATTATTAATTTTAATATCAAAAAAAAAATTATTGAAATCAAAAAAAAATTCTTTTAAAAGATAGATTAATGCAGGTTTCATATAAAAATTTTATTTTTGAAAACTATTATTTTTTTACTAAAATTTTCGTCCAAATTGTTTAAAAAAATAGTAATAATTTTTGTAAACCTTATTCCTTCGTTCAAACCTGAGGAATATATTTGAGAAGATTGTGTGAAAATTTGAGACCGATCATTTCAATTTCTAAGATATCGAGATCACCGACTATGAGAACACCGTTTTGAGATAAATAGTTTACAAATTAAAAATTACTTACAAATTCAGGTGTATGTCCGAAAATATTTCTCGGATTTACTTCAAATTTTCAGAGAATATACTCAAATATATGTGCATTCCGAAAATGCAAAAAGAAAAAAATCGTTTTTTTGAAATTTCTAACTGCGTATAACCCCTTAACACAAATGAATTTTAACCCCAACACCACAATATTTATAAAGAATAAGTCATTATTGAATACTTTATAACCATTATGGCGTTGGGGTTAAAATTCATTTGTGTTACTTAAAACTGTTTAATATTATTATATTCCTTATATATATATATATATATATATATATATATATATATATATATATATATATATATATATATATATATATATATATATATATATATATATGTAAACTGAAGAAGAAAAGAAATTCATCTAGTAAAACTCTTTTCGAAATCTTGTTACAAAGAAGAGATATTGTTTTTCCTTAATATATATTTTTTTAATTTAGATTATTTGCCAGTTCTTATTTTTCTTTAAAATTTATCTATTTAATATAATAATGTACCCAATCTTTATTTTATTTCATTGACACATATATTGATTTAATATAATGGTATATAACTTACTTGATGATGAAATAAAATTTTATTTTTTACCCAAAATTACATCTTTGGAAAAATAATTTATTTTCTATCATATATTTAATAGATTTCTTCTTGTTTTTCTAAAATTGAGTAAAAATATTGTTGAATTCATTTGATTTATTTAAATTAATGCTACACACATATGAACTGTTCAGAAGCCAATGTGGTTAAGTCCATTTTTTTAAATTTTCATATTTTTGTAAATTTTAATCAAGAAAAATTTGTTTGATTAAAATTGACAAAAATATGAAAATTTCAAAAAATCGACTTAATCACATTGGCTTCTGAATGGGTCATATGTATATAAGAAAATATTAAAAGTAGTTAAAAGCTCCTAAACGTTTTTTATTTCTCATACATAAAAAGAAAAATATAGTTTAATAAACTTTAATAATAAATTGTTATCAAAATTCCAATTTCCAAATCCTTCTTACAATGCCATATATATATATATATATATATATATATATATATATATATATATATATATATATATATATATATATATATATATATATATATAAATATGAGATTTGTTTTTTTTTTCATTTTTAAAATTTAAAATTTTTTATTTATACTTTTGTATTATGTACTACGAAGAATCTCGTATTTTAGTTTTGCTATTTTTCTCTCACTCTCACATACACAGTTTCTCTCTCTATCTATCAACTTAATTATCAGTCTGTTTCTTTCCACTACTAGATAAGTCCTTTCACAAAACTTTCTACTTCGAATGATCCAATTCCTTTTTCTTTCAATCCATATCGACGATTTTTTTTAATATCTTTATTCCATCTGTCCGTAGGTCTTTATATATCGATTTGATCTTTTTATATATCTATGTTTCCAATGAATAATTTGTCTGTCCATTGATTCTCTTTGTTGCTATATAACCGGCCCATTTTCATTTTAAACTCATTTGCGGTAATTTGTTTTACCAAAGTGATTTGCTTTCATTGTGAAAATTTCAAATAATTACTCGTTCTTTTGGATTGTAGTATTTTCTACAATCCATTTTTTATGAAATTTAGTACACAATATCAATAAAATAAATTAAATACTTCCCTGTATAAAAATAATTATTTATTTTTTTTATTTTAAATTTTTCAACAAGTACACCAATAATTTCCATTATCTCCATTTTAGCGATGAATATAAATTTTATTTTTATACAGTATTTGTAATTCCTTAAAAATACGAATATAGTAAAGCAATAAATTTATTTGGGTTTTTGTAGTACATGTATGACTGCAATAAAATAATAATTGACGTTTTTATTGCGAATTGTACTTTCAATTAATGGTTTTATGTTGAAAAACAGTGTCTGTATTTCAGTGCCCATGACAATGTATTTATATATATATATATATATATATATATATATATATATATATATATATATATATATATATATATATATATATATATATATATATATATATATATATATATATATATATATATATATATATATATATATATATATGTATTTATATATATATATATATATATATATTTATATATATATATATATATATATATATATGTATGTATGTATGTATGTATGTATATGTATGTATGTAAAGTGTGTTTTAGGTTAAATAGAACTTCCGATAGAGATTCAATTTAGTTCTATCACGCTTGAAAATATCATATAATTCTCTACGTATTTTGTATTCTTTATATATTAATTTCTCATGTAAAATGAGAAGTAGATATATAAAATATTGATAGCATTGTTATATTAGAAAAATGCATTTAAAGTCTCCTCTTTTAGTTATAGAACGTTTTATTAAAAAAAAATATTTTTAATTAGTTAACGTTTCCATTCTTTTTAATCTTCTAACTGTTGTATTGGATGTAGTACAAAAATAACAAGCAGAAAAAACAACAGTAGAATTCAATACTTTCAGAAGATTATACTTTTTTTATTTAATTGACGTCTTATTATTTTTTTACACCGATAGTTTTTTGACAGCACTTTCTTTTTCTAATAATATGATATATTGTTAAAATTGTTTCGTGCGTAACTATCTTAACTTTCCGTTTATTCTTGCTTCACTGTTTTCAATTAAAAAAATCTTACCTTAAAGTACTAATAGTGTAAAATATATAAAAAAATCAAACATAATGCTGCAATTGTATTTACAGTCCATATATTTTAGATGATTCTAGTGGCATCTACGATGAATCCTATTTTAATTCATTAAGACTATTATTTTGAGTACCAATATTTTAATTATATGTTCTATAGAGAAATAAACAATTGCATGTGAAGGGTTTTCCAATAAGAATATGAGAATTTTAACAGCTGGTGAAAGCCATGTTTGATTTTGTTTTTGAAGCTCATTTTAACATTTCAACTTAGTATTGTTTGTGAAATTATCATGGAACATTTAACACTTCAACAACGCTTATAAATTGTAAGAACTTATTATAGAAATCGATGTTTGATTCGTAAAACTTATCGTGCGCTTCGTGAAATTTACGGTCAACAATAAATAAATAAAATTGCAGAATTTGGAGTTAAAGCAATCCATAAGTTATTAAACAAAGGCCACTGTATCCACCAAAAGTAACTGTCTGGTGGTGTCATCGGACCATATTTTTTTCAAAATGAAGCTGGATATCAAGTTACAGTAAATGGAATGCTTTACCGAATCATGATTAATGTTTTTTTTTTCCAAAAATAATTAAAAATAGTTTGGACGATATGGTGTTACGTGCTATATGTCTACGGATACAATAGACTTATTGAAACAAAAGTTTAATGAGTCGATTATTTCACGAAATGGATCCATCAATTTTCCACCAAGATCATGTGATCCAACTCCATTGAATTATTTTCTGTGAGGTCATGTGAAATCATTGGTTTATGCCGATAAACCACAAACAACAGAAACATTAAAAATAAACATTGAGTATGTGACACAATTAAATGAAATTGGACCACAATTAAGTGAAAGAATAACTAAAAATTGGACTAAACGAATGCACTATGTCAAGCGAAGTCGTGGTGGTTATATGAATGAAATTGTGTTTCATCATTAACCAGTTGCACTGGAATGACGTGCTATGTACGTCCACTGCTTTCTGTGCCAAATGTCGATATGACGTACATAGCACGTCGTGTGATTTTTGCTTATACATTACGGTCCCCAGTATTTCGCGCTAGACTTTATTTAGAGTTCGACGAATTTCGAAAAAAATTATTAATATTATTAATAAATTTAAAAGTTTTACTATAATGTTAATGTGTGTGTGTCTAAAACCTTATAAAAAAATGGTTTCAAATACCACCTCGCTGAGAATGCTTTGAACGGATTTGCAACGCGCTAAAATGGAAACATTACAAAACCTAATATAGTTTTAGATTATGGTATGGGTGGAATAGACCTGCAAGATAGCTATTTATCATCTTTTCCTTTAATGAGAAAATCTGCAAAAAGTTACAGAAAAATATTCTTTTGTCTAATGGATATGGAATTTTTTAATACCTCTATTCTATTCGGTAAAATAACAAACGTACAAAAACCCAAAAAATACTCCTTTTTAAAAATTATTAATCAATTTAAGAGTTTTATTACAATGTTAACATGTGTGTGTGTCTAAAACCTTATAAAAAAATGATTTCAAATACCAACTCGCTGAGAATGCCTTGGACGGATTTGCCACACGCGCATGTGAATTAATTGCCAGCGCAACTGGTTAATTCCTTACAATATGCTTAAAAATAAATATATAATTAATTAAATACGTTTTGTTTTATGTCCATTTAAACTTCTGAAGCGCTATCAGAAAACTTTTTTTTATTTAAAATTGAAGAAATACACATAATGCAAATACGAAAAATATAAATATTATATAATAAATGGATATAAATATCTATTGTATATTCATGATATATTATTATCGTAGTCTTTTTTTTCACTATTGGATGAAGGCTGATTCCAAAACTTTTCATTTCGAACGATCAATAGCATTTCTTTTCCAGTCAATTCCCACAATTTTTCTTATGTTTCTATATAATATATCTATCGGTTTTTTCCTGTGCCTTTTTATATATCTATTGTAGATTTCCAATTGAAAATTTTTCGTATTCATCGGTGATCTCTTCTTGCCACATGATCAATTCATTTCTATTTTGAACTCCTTACTTGTGCTATGATGTTCGTAAATTTCGTTTTTCTTCTAATCTACAGAATTCTCATTATATATAATAAAATATGATAACCAAATGCTTATAGGAAAAAGCAAACGCAAATATAAAAGAAAGAAGAATAAATATGACAATAAACTGGAAGGTATTGAATAATTACTTATTAAAGAAAACTTATTAACACGTTATTTATTGGCAGTTCATGTTGAATAATCCTATATATCATTTTGTAATATATACGTGAATTATATATATATATATATATATATATATATATATATATATATATATATAATGCCCAATGTTTATTGCTGTTACTAACTTGGATTAGGTTAACTAAGTACAATCTATGAAACTTTGTCGACTGTCTTAATACTTCGTTTGATAGACTGCCAAAGGTCTTATACCGTTTCAACATAAGTGGATATTTGATTAATAAAGGTATTTACAATAATCGATCAGTATTGTTTACATAATTTGAAGTTTATTTTGTACCGATACAGACCATTTACCTTAATATATTATTCATTGCATACTATTGTTGTTATTCATGAGTTGTGTATAAATATACGAGGGTCGTTTGATAAGTATGATAAAAAAGTAAGAAAAACTAAATTGAAAAATTCAATTCAATTATTGAATTAATTAAATTTCAGTTAATTAATTTAATTGAACAATAAATAAATTGACCATACTTATCAAACGGCCCTCGTATGTATATATATATATATATATATATATATATATATATATATATATATATATAAAATTTATAGCATCACGAATATTTATATAAATGTATATAAAGGTGTGCAGTGGTTAATTACCATACGATTTATTACCCTTGAGTGTAAGGGAAATCTATTATTTATACTAATGAACGAGTTTTTTTTAATACCTTCTAAAGAGTTATGAAAATCGATTTATTGTAAAAGTATCATCCTATGAAAAAGTGCTTGTGTCAAGCTAATTATTCATACAGTCGTTAACCTGAATAAATATCTCTACTGCCTGAGTACAGTTAATTAGTGTACGGGAATCGATTTTTGTTATAGAATCGTCATACTAATTTATACAGATAATTTTCATTTTTTTAATTGCAGTAATAAATTTCAAACAATTTGTCAGGGTGTTTAAGAAATGAACATAGTATCGAGTTTTATTCAAAGATATTTTTGAGATAAAAAGTTGTTAATGATACGAAGAATTATATATATATATATATATATATATATATATATATATATATATATATATAATAAAAAATCGTTCAGAAAAAAGTGAAAGATAGGTTTTAGATTTTATAGATAGAGAGACATTATAAGTGAAGAAGTGGGATAAAAAATCCTCACCACCCCGCTTGGTTATCATAGTGAGTATAATCAAGTATAGGTAAATAGTAACGTTGATTGAGGCTTTCCTTCAACAGTAAACTAATATAAGCTGATATGATGATGGTTAATATATTCGTCATCATATCAGCTTATATTAGCTTACTGTTGACCGAAAGCTTTACTAATCATTTACTATTACTTGGTCGTATCATGCTAACCAGGCAGATTGGTAAGAATGTTTTATTGAAGGTTTACTCCCAATTAGATACGCTGCTTTAAGCTCGATTAACACTTCGAATATCGCGCTGATATTACATGACTTCCTCAAAGCGCCAACATGAAATTGTTATTATGTCATATATATGGCATCACCGGTCATCGGTGACTCCCACTGCGCTACTGACAAATTGAGTGCCGGTCACTGATGATCCTCATGGAATTCAACATGTTAATAGTCAAAGCGTGCCCTATATTTTCAGCTGAAGATCAAACACAGCCTCTCGCATGTCATTCGGTGAAACATATAATACCACCTGTCTTAGATGTGTGTTTATAATTTTGTTGTAAAAATTCTTGTACAACAAAATTATAAAGCAATAAAATATTCTTGAATCTTGATGTGTGTTTGTGGGTGCGTGTGTGTGTGTATATATATATATACATATATATATATTTATATGTATATATATATATATATATATATATATATATTTATTTATACAGCTGGGTCTGTTTTTGTGCGGATTATTTTAATGCGATTTTGAAGTTATGCAGTTCATATTTCTTCTTAATATATTTTTATGCGAATTTTTTTAATGCGATTTTTAAGTTATGCGATTAATATTTCTTCTTAGTATCTTTTTATGCCATTTTTTTTTACGAATTCCTTTAAGTGGTTATTTAATTCAACGAAAATCTCTTCAGTTTTATGAACAAATGAAGGAATCGGAGCCATTTACTTTGGCTTCTCAAACTGATGAGGTATTTTCGGCTAGCAAAGGATGGTTAACCGGATTTTTAAAAAGGAATGTACTGCATAACGTGAAGATTACGACCTCGGTTGCATCGGTGGATGAAGAAGCTGTCAAAAATTTTCCAGAAGAGTTAGCCAAAATTATTAAAGGTAGTGGATATTGTTCACACCGAGTATTTAATACTGATGGGGAAAAAAACGTATTTGAAGCAAAAAGGTCTGGATTTCAAATTTTTTTTACTTGTTAACAACGCACCAGGTCATCCATGTTTAGAACATCCAAATGTAAAGATGATGTTTTTTTCACCCAGTACAACAAGTATTATTCAGCCATTAGATTAAAGAATAATTACAACTTTTAACAATATTACGTTAAACGCACTTTTCAATTTATATTGAATAAACTAGAAAATGAATCAATAGCAGTAACTGACGCTTGGAAAAATTTTTCAATCTTTGACTTTATAAATCATGTTTTTGCTATTACTCGAATAAAACCACACACTTTAAATGCCTGTTGGAAAAAGGCTTGGCCTACATATCTTGAAAACAGTGCAGCTATTCACTTTCTTTTTCTTTTTTTTTATTCTAAACAGTGCAGCTATTATTGTAATGATGATTAAAATATGTATGAAAAATTCTAAAATAAATTACACATATGTACATATTGCTTTGAATAAAATTAAATAGTTAAAAAAAATAAAGTTAAAAGCTTTGTTTTGTATCAATTTTTTGCAGATATTTGAAATTTTTTTAAGCATTCTTTATTTCCTGATTTTTTTATGCGAATTTTAGAGTAATTTCACTTTGAAGCTTTTCATTCGCGTAAAACGAATCCACGTGAAACGGATACTCCGCGTAAATTGAGGGACGGGTGTTGTGTGTGTGTATATGTATATATATATATATATATATATATATATATATATATATATATATATATATATGTATATAATATTTACTATGTAACAAAATTTTATAAATTTTTAATATACTTTCACAACTTTACCAAAAATAAATGTAATAGAGTATATTGATATACTAAAATTTTAATTAAATATGAATGATCAGTTGTTATGGTTAATATTAAAGCTAATATTAATAATACTAGAAATTAAAAAGTATTTAATTTCTATAATTATTATTTTTATTTCAAATAATACTTTTATATCTAAAATATGTAATATTTAAACCAAATTTATTTGAAACTAAACCAATTAATTGTCAAAATATAAAAAAACATTTTTTTTCTAGTTATTAAAGTTTTATCTTAGTAATATTATTAATACGTTTTCATATAATTAGTGAATTTTCTATTATTATTTTATCACACTAATTTATTTTCTATGGTTAAAAAATGTAAAATCCTTCAGTCTCAAAATTGTTTTATATATTTTATAATCCATCTGTAATTATTGCAGTTACTTTAAATGTTTATTTTGATTCTTATTGTAATTTCAACGATAATATTTTCATTTTATTACTATTTTTAACTAAAAGACACGTTTGGTAAAATAAACAACTAAATTTCATCACATATAAATTTTACACCAAACAAATCTTTCATCGGACAAAGGTTTTATGTTTGTTGTACTATAAAGGTTTATGTCCACAGCAAGTAATAGTTTTGTGTTTAGACAAGCTTAAAAATGTATTTACTTTATACGATCCTAACAAATTGTTTATATAACACGACTATATTTATGCTTCAGTAAATAAAGTTACAATGTAATTAATATTAAATTAGTTGTAATACATAATTTTTGAATAATGGAAAAATAAATATCAGTTATAATCAAAATAATGTTTTAGCCCCAGTACATTAATTTTATATAAATAATTAATAACAGGTGTTTTCATTTATTCCCATCCTCATTAAATATACAATTTTGTTATCATATGAAAATAAATATCAAGCAAGAGCGTTCTATAAGAATATTAAATAAAACTTATATATTTTATTACAATAATCAAAAATATTGTCTATAGTTACAAATGTAGAACAAGAATAATATATCGTATTAATTTTGAAAATCGATTTAAGTAACGTGCTATTAAATGAAACAACGGTGATAGCGTTAATGGAATTTTCTGTTAATCGTTTTGGCCGTGGTCAGAATCCAAATCCTATTATATATAAATGAGGTTAGGAGTTTTATGTTAATGTTGAATGAAATCACTAAGACTTAATAATAATTTCTAATGTATTTAATGAAAAAAAAATAATCATTGTAATAATTATCCTACAGTTATAGTTTAAATGTATAAAATGCAGTTGTATATTTTTCTATAGAAATATTAAATGCTATTATAATTTATTTCAAAGTTTAATTTAGAAATTCCTTCTTTATAAAATATATATTTGGTTATACTGTATTGTATAGTTGAAACTAGTTGTGTTGTTATTAAAGTAATCAATTATACTTGACAACTATAATTTTAGAATGAGAAATATGTTTTTTTACAACTGAATTGTTCATAATAACACAAACTTTCTAAAACTGCATACAGTTTATTGCACAAAAGATGCAGGTAAGCAAAATTGTAGATTTTTAAAAACGTAATTGACATTTTAGTTAAAAGAATAGTATTCTTGTTTGGAAATATTTTCCTTATTCATTTACTTTAACCATCAGTCAGGTAACTTCAAGATATCACTTTTGAAGGTGTTTGGTTGCTCGTTCAATCATCGTTACACAAAAAGTTAACTTTGCTGTCAACGCAAAATCTTTTTCCATTTAGAGTAAGCCCTCTTTTCAATCTTTTTATATTTGGTCTGTTTACGGACAGTATTTAGTGCACAAAATAATCTGTCAGTATATATGTTTTTCGTTTGACTGTTGAAAACTTCTAATAGAAAATTGAAATTAATTTATTGGAAAAAATAAGTAGTAGGGTTAAATTAGTACGATACGATGGATTTTGTTATTTATATTAGATTGTAATTAAGATTCATTCAAAAATGTGATTTTTTATTTTTTAAAAGTTTAGTCAGTTTTATATACAATTTTCGGAGGTATATAGGGTCATCTAAAAAGCGCCTACATTTTTCTTTTTAATAAAACACAGTGTTTGGAATTTTTTAAGCTGTTTTTTATTGAAAGTATGATTCATTACATTTATACGTGGGACAGAATATCATTCAAATATCCTTGCTGGATTTATTACACGGATTGCAACTTGCATATTGTCTTTTACGTTAATTATTGTTTGTGGCTTGTTAGTAAAGACCAGACTTTTCAAAAAACCCTACAAAAAAATCTAATGGTGTTAAATCGCATCATCTTGGAGGTCAATTGAAATCTGCATTTCGTGAAATTGCACGTTGATGAAATTTCGATCACAAAAATTGAATGTTTCCTCGAGTTGTGTGTCATGTAGTACCGTCTTGTTGGAAATAGACATTAGACACATCAATATCATTCAATTCTGGTCATAAAAAGTTACTCAATATTAATTAATATCACTCAGAATTCACATTAACAGCATTTCCAGCATTATTTCCAATACAATTGCTACCCAAACTGTCTTTGACTAATGAATAACGCTTAAACATTAACCAGACTGAAACGTAATTAATTAATTCAATCATTTTATACAAATCGCTGATTTAATCATTAATTATTAATCGTGTGATTAATTTAAAAATAATCATAGTTGCAAAAGATTGATGAATAAAAATAATGCGTTGTTCATTAGTCATTTTTACTGATTATATTTTAGTCATAAATTTCTTTATTGAATTTTACTCAAAATTGATAATTCAAATGAAGATTTTTCGCATGTTTTCATAATAAATAATATTCTTATATTTAGGGGTGGGCACCTAAATTTAAACAATATTTTTTTACAGTTTCATATGATATGACTTAATAATAAATACATTAAAACTTAAACACTTTAATGAATTTTAAGTTTTATTTTAAGAAGACTAAAGTTATTTAGCACCTTACAGTTATAAAACATTTTTTACGATACATACGTGTATTGTATTTATCATAACTGATTATATATTTAATCTACCTTGTCTATATAATAACTTTTTTTCGTAAATAACGATGGTTAATGGTATTTTACTTTTCAATCTTTTGCTTCGAACCAACATTAATTGTCATTTATTACTTTTTTATATTCTATTATTGAATGTTGTCTATCTTTGAATAAAAAATTGTCTTATTGATGTAATTCATAATTCCTAGATACTTTCTAAAGAGTATTTGTTGTTAAAGTATATTTTCTATTTTAATGTTTATTTTAAAATATATTAACCCTTATCGGTCGTATGTCACCTCTGACGTGACATTACAACTTTGTTCTATCAGTCGTATGTCACTTGCGAGGTGACAAACTGAACAAGTAACAACGTCCTTATAGCTGAATGTACACACTGTATGTTTTTACAGTTTAATTCTTACTCGATAGCAGACAACACGTTTTGTCATATTTCAGCAATTATTTTATTTATATTATAATATTTTATTCCTCCAAAAATGAATAAAAAAAACTATAGCACTATGGAAAGTAACAGTGATAGTTGTGGTGAAATATGTGAAAATTTTGAATATTTGGTAAGTGATTTTAATTCTTGTGATGAAGCTGCATATCTTACAACCTCATTCCCAAGGGAAGCATAATGACTGCATTGTATGTTCCAATCGGAAGTTACCTGGAGGAAGAAAGATAACTATATACTTTTGCGAAACTTGTAACAGAAAACCATTCCTTCATGTAGGAAAATGTTTCAAAAAATACCACACATTGAAAAAATATAAATAACATTTAAGCATGAAGATTACACATTTAATAAAATGTAAACATTTAAAGTGTAAATATACATATTTTTATGCACAAAACTATCTTTTTACATCAAGTAACTTTAGTTACTCTTCACTTACAACAAGCACTCAAATATATCTCCGACCTAGCAGAAAGTTAAATATAAAATGCTAACGTCCGATAAAGGTTAATATATAGGTGGTCTTAATGAGACTGAAGGATATTAAAAAAATAGTAAATGATAGTTAGCAAGGAAATGTACATGTAAACCATTCAGTCTCATTTGGGACACTATACATATTTGTTATATATATATATATATACACACACACACGCACACACACACACACACAAACAAGAGGGTCGTTTGATAAGTATGGTAAAAAGGTACAATACAAAAAACTGAATTGAAAAATTTAATTAAATTAATCAATTAATTAAATTAAACAATAAATAAATTTGCCATACTTATCAAACGACCCTTATATATATATATATATATATATATATATATATATATATATATATATATATATATATATATATATATATATATATATATACATATATATACACATGTGTATGTGTGTGTATTTATATAAATAAAACAACAAAAAGAAAATTTGAAAAATATTAATAACCTTTTAAGCTTGTATTTATGAATTTTCCAATATACAAATGTACCTATATTTATCATTTTGAGTTTGGAAACAAAACGTAACAATTACCAACAGAAAGTGTAAGTGTATTTTGTGAAATTTCATTTACAAAGAAATATATTTGCAAAGTAGAAGTAATTAATTTTACTTATTTTTTTAATCAAATATAAAGCGGTGTCACCTGCGTCGTCAATTTAGTGGCACATGTTTGTGCCATATTGAATATTTTGTAAAAGGAAACGACGCAAGATTACCTTCTCTCTCTCTCTCTCTCTCTCTCTCTCTATATATATATATATATATATATATATATATATATATATATATATATTATGAATGCTAGGAAATTGTGAAAACCTCTATTTTTTTCGATATACTATATTTAGCGTAGCTTTAAAATAATGTTGTCATAAAGTAACTATAAATTCAAAAAACTTAATATAAGAAAGAGAATTATGCTACACAAATAAAAACCAAACATTTTTTTAAAAAAATACATCGCCTTCGTTAAGTGTACTGTTTATCTGGTCAAATGTATGTTTTAACAAATTGTTAATATTATTCACTGTGTAATATTTAATAAATTATTAGATTATTTATTTTATATACATTTTATAAACATATAGTTTTGTCACAAAAATATTAATCCATGTACAAATCTACTTTTGTAAATGTTATTGAGTTTAAAGTAATTTTTGATATTACAAAGTATATTGATACAAATATTTATTACCAATCATCAAAAGATATTACATTTAAATTAAAAATAATAAATAAACATCGTAATTCACTGTACAAAAATTAATATAAAAATATTGGCCAACGAAATTATATTGAAGAAAAAGTTGACAAATTAAATTTTCGATCGAATTCGATATTTTATCTGATATCCTTTTGATTTTAAAATATTTTTTAATGTACATGACATGGAATGCATCAATTTTGTAATAAAATTACTGGTTGTTTTGCATGGTTCCTCCTGTAAAAGTTTTTTTCATCATATTTTCATTGGAAAACATATTTACTTAATAGCCATTTCGATTTTTATCGTAATTGATCATTCAGACTCATGATAAGCTATTGAAATGATGTTTCTAATTTTTTAGGAATTTTATATAAGACCCATTCTTTCACAGCCCTCATGCAATACTTATAATCACGTTATTCTGTTGGAAAAAGAAAATTTTCTGTAATCCTAATTTTTTATATTCTCTTAAAAATTTCTTTTTAAAATGTTTAAGTAAGTGAACTTGTCCACTGTACCTTCTATAAAATGAAGATTTTCCACTCCACACACAGTTAGGTACTTTTATATCATTATATCAATCAAATTTTACTCCAAGCAATACTTTTTTTATTAAATTCGTGACCCTTTTTTCTCCATATGAGTTTATTCGAGTTGAACAAAATATTTCAAATTTATAGTCATCGTTAAATGAAACTTATTTCCTAAAGCTTTCTGAATTATACATATACTTATTGACGAATTCAATCCTTTTATCTTTATTTACTTATCAGCACGGTTTTTCGAAAAAACAACCAATAAAATTACTTTTTTTATATTTCATCAAACAGTTTCAGTAATTATATTTTTATTAATTGCTCTTTGTACTTATAAACAAATTTATTTTGTACTCAGAGTAGAATTTTCATTCACACATATTATGTCATTCACTCTACTCACCTAAATGTTTTGATCCCTTTGTACTTGATAATTAAAATGTTATTAATTTTTTATTTTTTTCATATTACTATATGATATTCCCAATTCTATTTCGTATTGTCTTTACGAATAATCTTAATTTTTTCTCATTTAATTTTCTTTTTGCCATTTTAATTATTTTTATAATTTTTCACTACTTTCAATTCAATTAGTTTTAGTAAAATGTTAAATTAATAATCGTTTTTGATTAATGCACTTTTATTGAAAAGATCAATAAAAAATATTTAGAAATCACCTTTTTTGAATATTTTTCTGTTGATTTAAATTTTTAAAATTGTACTATTGATTTTTTAAAATATTTTTATTACTCTCTGTTTATATTTTTTGTATTAATATATTTTTTAATTTTTTTAAATAATTTCAACTTAAAAAAAGTTGACAAGAATTTTTAGATGTTTTTTGTAGGTTAATATTTTATTGACTAATTGTGTATTTATATATATATATATATATATATATATATATATATATATATATATATATATATATATATATATAAGGTGTATCCGAAATGAATGTCGTATTTTTAATGAAATAAAAAGATCATTCTAAAACTTTCAGTTTCGATTTAATTATTTAAAATGTAATTTCCTTCCAAGGATATGACCTTCTCCCATTTCTCTGCTAATTTTTTTATTCCATTTTTATAAAATTCTGGAGACTTTGAATTAAAATAATCAGAGTATCTTTTTTACATCGTCTACATTTTTAAAAAAAATTCCATTAAGAAAATGTTGCATCGAACGAAATAAATGGTAGTCTGATGGAGCAAGGTCTGGAGAATAAGGTGGATGGGCTAAAACCTTCCATCCAAGTTCCTTGATTTTATCCAACGTCAATTTCGCCGTGTGGGCGCGCGCTTTGTCATGTTTCAAAACTATCCGACTTCTGTTGACAAGTGCAGGCTTTTTTTCCAATTCCTCGTGTAACGATCCAGCTGATCGTAATAGAAACTTGCCGTTATTGTTTGGGCGGATTTAAGTGTTTCATAATAGATGATTTCTTTTCAATCCCACCCTACAGACAAAAGAACCTTTTTTACAGTTAATCCGGGTTTCGGGGTGAATTTTACTACTTAGCCTTTAAATAACCACAGTCGTCTACGACGATTGTTTTCATATAACACCCATTTCTCGTCTTCAGTTACCAAATAATCAAGGAAAGGCTATTCGGCTTCAAGATCCAAAAGTTCTTGAGATATGCGGACGCGCACCGATTTGTTATCTTCGCTCAGTTCGTGCAAAACCCATACGCCTTGTCTTGAAATCTTCCCAATCTTCTTAATGTGTCTTTGCACTGTTGTATATATGTAATTTAGTCTCTCGGCAAGCTGGTGAATTGTCATGGTAGGATTTCCTTCCATTTCAGCAGCCAGAACATCATCATTCACCTTTGATTGCCTCCCACATCCAGGACTATTCTTAATGTCATAAATTCCTGTTCGAAATTTTCTGAACCATCTTTGACATTTGCAGATGTCTAATGTATCACCTGCCATTTCACTAATGTTTTTAGAGGCTGTAGTTGCCGAGTTTTTTTTTAAGAAACTCATAAAACATACAATTTCGTATAAATTCTGCCATAATAAATTCAAGGAGAAAATATGTTTTGTAAATATCAGAATGTAGAGTCCAGATGTGCACAAACACAGATTTATTTTTTTTAGACGTTGTCTGGTATAGACGAGCAAAGCACGACTGACGTTCAAAACCTAATTTTGAAAAATACGACATTCATTTCGGATATACCTAACATTATATATATATATATATATATATATATATATATATAAATATATATATATAGATAGATAGATAGATAGATAGATATATAGATAGATAGATAGATTGATAGATAGATAAATAGATATAGATAGATAGATATATATATAGTTTAGATAGATAGATAGTATAGATAGATAGATAGATAGATAGATAGATAGATAGATAGATAGATAGATAGATAGATAGATAGATAGATAGATAGATAGATAGATAGATAGATAGATAGATAGATAGATAGATAGATAGATAGATAGATAGATAGATAGATAGATAGATAGATAGATAGATAGATAATAATCAGTCCCTTTCTATCCACTGCTGGAAAAAAACCTCTTCCAAAATTTCTACTTCGACCAGTCCATTATTTTTCTCTTACATTCCATTCTTACAAATTTTCTTATCTCTATTACTCATCTATCCATGTGTATATTTTTGGACCTTCTATCTGTCTAATTTTCTAATCAGTAACTTCTCTTGTACATCGGTGTTCGTCTCTTTTTGATATATGATCAGTCTATTTATTTTTCAAACTTCTCACTTTTACATAACGTCTGTAACTTATTTTCGTGATCCATTCGGTACTCTTTCTTTTCATGTTATTCCTAACATACATTTTCTCATGCTGTTTTTATGTTGTCTGGAGTCGCTGAATTATTCTGACATTCAAGACATATTTTATTACCGCAAATATAAACAGGTATGATTCATTGGTCAAACACTTTTCTTTTTAAATATATAGGAATGTTAGACTTTATAGTGCATATAGAGTGTTTTTTTAACCGTGATAGAAATTTAAATTGAGTCTCTATCGAAAGTTCTATTTAACATAAAAAAACACTTTATATATATATATATATATATATATATATATATATATATATATATATATATATATATATATATTACAAAGTACTTAAGTTGATTACGAAACTTATTATAAATTTATGTACAATGTTGCGTTTTTTTAAAAGAATGCCATTTAAAAAAGATGCTGATTAAACAATTATAAAAGAATTAAGGTATTCTTATATCTTCTGACCTTGATAAAAATGTATGCCATTATTGTTAACTTTTATCTTTCTATTTCTGAATACAAATGTCGTCAATATGATACACAAATTAGTATGTTTTTGTAGACGACCTTTCGTTTTTATTGTATATTTTTTACTATTATAAGTTAATAGATTCATTTTATTCTTTGATTCTATAAAACAATAATTGATTTCGAATAACATGTATTTTGTCATAGCTTTTTCATTTAATTTCATCACACTTTTTTCAATGTAATTGTACATTTAATACCTGTTTAAAACTCATTTATTGTTTATTTAAGTGTTACTAAACGAATAAATATTTTTATATTACTTGTTTATTAACTTATACTTATAAGATTTACTTTTTTATAAAAAAAACCTTACGAAGCATGCATCAAGGTTGTGTTAAATTTATTATGTGTTTTTTATATATTTATATAATAATGAAGTCATATGATTTCTAAGTAAGATTTTTTTATTAAGAAATCATTTCGTTCTATAGTTACATGCATTTATCGTTGCCATTTGTCTCATAAAACGTTTAAGCATTTAAAAATCTTATCATTTAAATATTTAATTGACATATTTAATAGATTGCGGGATTTTTAGTGTTCATATTTATTCCAAAAAAATATAAAATGAAAAAAAAGACATTTAGAATAGAACAACATATGTATTTACTAGATACATAGAAGACACTGATGTTAACAACAAACGTTAATGTTGCATGTACAGCCACTATGCACAGTCGGTTCTTCTGGATATGTCTTTTTGTGTATGTGTATGTGTGTGTGTAAATTGTAACTATTGTTTCAATTTATTAAAAATTAACTGGATATTATCTTCTACTCCAAAACGTTGTTGCAACTACTACTAATTGATTAGTGTGCGTGTATGTACATTTATATATATATATATATATATATATATATATATATATATATATATATCTGTGTGTGTGTGAGTGTATGTATTATACATTAATCATTAATAGTTTTAATAACGTTTTATAGTAGAAAATACTATTCAATTAATTTTTAATCAATGGTAACGATACTTTTCTTTGAATAAAAAATAAACGTTTTAATCACTAAAGTTCTATTATATTGTAAATAGAATAAGGTATATAAATTGGGTTATAAATATAATAATAAAGTGATTTAAATAATTCATCTATAGCAATAATTAAAAATAAATTTGTTTTATATGATAGTTAAACATAAAGTAATTTTAAATTATCAAAATAGTATGTAATGCGGTATTATTTTGCATATTGCAAATAAAATAAATTATTTCTAATTAGACTAGTAAATTTGTAAACAAATTATTCTTAGAAATGAAGGCACTTGAGTGTAACAAAATTAATGTATTACATTAAACATTTGCGTTATTATAAATCATAATTACTTTCAATTTAGAACAAAGAAAAATATTGCAGTATTACTTGAAAATATAATTATTCAATTAGCTAGTTTGCTTAGTTGTTACCAAACTAATAGGACACATATTTACACTTTTATCATTAAGTATATATATTTATAATATTTATGTATGTATAGGATTTTACAATAAAAATGTCAGAACTTTGACAGCTAATGGCAACCATGTTTGTTTTTTTAACCTCATTTTGATATTTTAACTCAGTAAATATAGTTTGGAAAATTATCGACGTTTAAGATTTCAACAACGCTTAGAAATTGTGAAAACTACAGTAGACTTATTGAAACAAAAGTTTGATGAATCCATTATTTCCCAAAATAGACCTATCAATTGCCAATAAAGATCATGTGAACTAACTTCATTGGATTATGTGAAATAATTGGTTCATTCTGATAAACCATTTACAATAGAAGCATTAAAAATAAACATTGCACATATAATTCATAAAATTGGACCACAATTATGAGAAAGAGTGACTAAAATTGGACTAAACGAATGCTTTACATCAAGTGAAGTCGTGATCATATAAGTGAAATTGTGTTTCATTATTAATGCCATAGATTTTACTAAATCAATAAATAAGTAATTAATTAAATACTTTTTGTTTTATTTCCATTTAAACTTTTGGAGTGCTTATTGGAAAACTCTAAATAATATAACTCATAATTTCTATTTTATTGCAAAATTCCTAGATTTTCTAAATGAAATATAAAGTAATATTTTGTTTAGTGTTGATATTTTTTTATGCTATTTATCCTCAGTTATATATTATTTAAACTGAATATTTATGTATTTTTTCATATGCATAGTTATTTTATTTCATATAAACTTTTAAATATGTTATATTATTATTCTAGTAACATGTATATAATTATAAATCATTGAGCATAATTTCCATAATAGTATTTTATATGGTTTTAACATCTTTATAAATATGTATTGAATAAATTATTCTAGTAAACTTATAAAATTATTCATTCATATTATCATCAATAGAAATATTAACATGCTATATTTTTGAATTTAAATTAAATTTTATTAACAATAACACTATGCTTTTAAAACAAATTATTTTCTATCATATTTCATAACTTATCAATTATTCATCTAGTATAATTAATAGTTATTTTAAATAAATTTATCATATATTTGTAAATTAATGTTTTTAACAAAAAATATTATATATATAGTCCTCATTTTTGTATTATAAAATATTATTTTAATAATGTAGGTCAAATAGTATGTGTGCGTGTGTGTGTGTATATATATATATATATTAATATATATATATATGTACAATATATAAAACATTACATTATGAAGTTGATTATTCCTGTATGTTTGAACCAATAAGTTTTTGATCAGTATATCATACTTATATTCATTTATGACAGTGAAACACTAGTCTTACATACTCGAATAATTCAGCGACTCAGAACAACACAGGATGGAAATGAACAGTTTTAGCCGAATTTTTTATCCGGTTGTAGAAAGAAACAGTCTTTGCTGCTTATTTATTATTATCATTATGATTTAAAGTTTATATCAGTTAAAAATTAAACGAAAGCCGATTTGAATGTTACTGACTCTTGAATATTTGGTCTTTATAGTTTTCATATGATTTTTTAAGTTTTTCCAAACCACAGATAACCTCATTTGACCATCGCTTTCACTATACTTTTCGGTTTCATCTTTCCATCTTTGACAAGGTCTCTTTGTATCCATTTATTTATTGGTCGTCATTTCATGATGATTTTTTTATATATTATCTTCCCTTTTTAAATGCTGATATATATATATATATATATATATATATATATATATATATATATATATATATATATATATATACACATATATATTGTCAGTTTTATATCAGCTAATTGCAGGGTGAAAACCTCATGAGTATTATCTTTCATTGATACTTGGTTATGCTCTCTATTCTGATCAGAGAGGTGTTAGGAAGGATATGTTCTTTAAGGTTTATTCTCTTAAATATCGTCTTCTATATATATATATATATATATATATTATATATATATATATATATATATATATATATATATATATATTAGGTTGGCACGTGTTCGATGACGCATGCCTTCTCCCTTTTTTATTTTTTTTTTTTCTTTTTTTGCACATAGCTGCGAAATTCAAAAGACCAGATGGTGGAAGGGAGATACTTGCCAACCTAATATATAATATAAATACAGGTAGTTAAATAGTTATCGAAAAAAAAAATTTTATATTTCGAATTTTTTTAATGATTTTTAGATATAAAGAAAGTCAATCTGTGTATTACTGAAATAACAATTTATAACCACTATCAATCGATGAATTTTTCAGTTCTTTCGCTCTAAATATTTTAATATGTGTGTTTTCGTAATTAGAGCCTTTGTTTTAATTTCCTAATGTAACATTTGTAATAATAGTTGAATAAAAATCCTTTTTAATTTGACTTCAGGTATGTTGAAAATTAAGACAGGTGTTAGTAAATGTACTGGATTTAATAGTAAGGGTTTTAAGGGTATCATGTTTCTGTTATAAACTAATTATGTTGACTGTTATGTCAGGCAGTAAACAAGAATAAGTTTTATAAAGAAAATAATGAAGAGGTAATGATTTTAATTTTGTTAATGAAGTATTAAACAAAATAAATAAATAATAATTATTAATTTAGAGGAGCGAATATATTTCATTTTTAAAAAAAAATCATTGAATTTATAAAAAATAGTAGTTTCAAAATTGAAAAATTATTTTATAAGTTCATTTTTTATACCTTATATCCAATAGTATCAGGAAAATTTATAATTTTGTAATTATAAAAATAATATGTTTTGTATTGTATAATACATTTCAATGAGTTAGTCTTTTTTTTATTTCAAAATAAATAAAGAATACATTTATTTATTTTCTTGTTAATTATATTTATAAATAATCTTCAAGAAAAAATATTTTTAATTGTTTCAACCTTGTATATGTATATGTATATATATATATATATGTGTGTGTGTGTGTGTGTGTGTGTGTGTGTATGAAAAGTGTATTACTTTCATTTAGTCAATTTCATCAAGGTATTATGAACATTTTACTTAATTTAATGCATACTAAAGTTTATAATTTGGTTTCCTTGTTCCTAATTTGTATTTTCAGATTTCATAATTACATTAATGTTATTTATTTTATATATATATATATATATATATATACATATATATGTGTGTGTGTATATGTGTCTGTATGTATATTTGTAAGCATAAAATGTAATACTTAATTATCGATATTAAAGGAAGATAAGATTTTTTAAAAAAATCTCTTGTTTATATAGATTTTCTTAATAGTATTTTTCTAAATTTTTTAATACACGCAAATTAATTCAAGTTTTTAGAGAATAAATTGAAAAATGATTGTTTTCCTGTGAATTAAAATAAATCATGATTTTTGGAAAATATCTTTCTTTATTTTTCACTGACCTTCATTTGTACTATGAAGAAAAAAGAATATGTAAATTTCAAATTCTGTTCGTGAAATTTACAAAATTGCTTATTCATGCATTTCAATCAATAAATGGATTTTAAAATTTACAATTTCTATGGATAAACCATTTATGAAATCATAGATTTCATATAAATTGTTTAAAAAATATAATACAAAAGTTAAACATTAATGCATTTCCACTGTTCGATTGAACGTATCGAAGTAATGTGTGTACGTTTACCAACTGTAACACGTACTTCGCTCCATGACCATTTTATTGCAAATCATTTCACAAGAAATGTGTTCACTGGAGCAACAATAATTGGATTGGCAATAGCAGTGGAAGAAAGAAAGGTGGTCGAAGTTGGGATGGTGGGTCGAACTATTGCCGGTTGTCCTCGTAGGGTTCACAGTACACGGTCATGTAAGCTGACATGCACGTGACTCTACGTCCTGTTGAGGAAGCCATGGCAAGGACACGCGTCGTGAACCTCTTTCTATCAGACATTTTGAAACAGTAGTCAGTTTAACTGATGTAGCACGTCGTTGAAGCTAGTGGTTTGGTGGTTTTGATGAATTTGTGTGAAAGTACTGTTGTTTACTTTGAGTTCTGTGTTCGTTTTAGTTGTGGTGTCAATGTGGTTATTCGGATTATTCGGCGTGAATTATTTCCTGATTTTCGAAATATGCGACATGTATACTGTTTTAATGATTTTGTTAGTTAGTGATGAATAAATCGAGTCCTTCATGTGGAAGTTTATTTACGAAATTCAAATATAATTGAATGTGATTTAGAATCTAAACGTGTATTATTTATATTTCAATAATAAAACGATATAATAATATTTCTTCTAATTTGTTTTAAAATATTATTCACAATTATTACTCGTGAGTAAATAAAAATATTTTATAGTAAAAAGAAAGTAAACCAGTCAGTGATCACCTGACACATTCTTTATTCTCAAAAGAGCATGAATTGAATTTTTCTTATGTATGTTAATCAATCATTATACCAAATGTACACACATACACACAAATACAAACATATATATATATATATATATATATATATATATATATATATATATATAATTTCATATATGCTATAAATTTATAATTTATTTTAATAAAATAAAGTATAGTTGTTTTAAAGACTGCTATAATACAACAAAGATAAAATAAAATACCAAATAAGTTATTTATAAGTCAAGTATAAAAAATTATATTAAAAATGTTCATAAATAAAATCTTGTAACTTTCTGTTTCAATAATAAATTGTAATTTTTTATCAAAATCAATTCTTGAAATTACAGAACTATTCTTGTATCATTTTCAAAATAGTTCAAATATTCATTCAAAGTTTTATCAATGTAAAGATATTCCTATGTAAAATAACGAGATAAAAATTATATTCAAGTTATATTCATGTAAATTGAATGATATGAAATAGTAGTTGAAACTTTTAATAAAATTAAGTTTTGAATTCACTATTACAGCATTGATTAATAAGTTTCCTTAAAGTATTTAAAATTTCATAAAAGTTTATTTCTTTTGTAGCATTTCTAGTAAATGTATAATTAAAATCAAATTAGTATTTGTTTAATTAAAATGCTATTTTATTTATAAGATTGTATTTTAAATATGTAAGAAGTTTTTATTCTGCACAAATTTTCAATTACTAACAACCCAAAATTCTAAAATTTTTAATATATATGCATAATTTTTCATATACACAATAAACACGAAGCGTACTTTTTGATTTTTTTAAGAGATATATTTTTAAATTTGTTGAAAATGATTAATAACTTAAGAATCCATTACGATTAATAATTGATTTATTAATTGTTAGTCGTCGATTGACTTAAAAACAACTAATTTTAAATCAATCATTTAATTAATCGCTAAAAGCGACTAATAAATTAATCGTAAGAAACGATTAATTTTACACAATTCAAATTTAGTCGTTAGTTGTCAATCTAATAATTTTTGCATTATTGATATAATATATCAACAATGCAGAAATTATCTATCTATCTATCTATCTATCTATCTATCTATCTATCTATATATATATATATATATACCTTATTAACACAATGTTTATTTTCGTTTGCAAAATTGGTAAAATGGAACATACTTTAAATCTATTAATAAAAAAATTGAAAATATAGATTGTTCTTTTATTACTATTTGAAATAGCTAACATTTTTATATATACATACGATGAGAACTGATGATATAAACGTTTGTCAGTCGTATATTTTTATATTATTTTTTTTTGATCGTCAATATTGAAATTTATTAAAATATTCCACTGTAAATATGTTTGTTGTTGATATGTATTCAATTGAATATTTTTTGTTAAAACCAAATACATATATTTAATTTTTTCATATATTGAATATTTGCTTTGTATATATATTTATTTTTCACTAATTACCATTTCCAGAACAAATCTACTTTACTCAGTAAATATGTTTTGTGGAAAATAGATATTTTTTACGATATTTGCCATTTTAATGAAGTTTCATAGAACTATATTTTTCGGACTTTTTTAATATTGATATTTGTTTTGCTTTTAATATTTTTTGTAAACGTATTTAATTTAAAATTAATACAACCTGTGGGGTTTTACGAGTATATACATTTTTTAAGGATTATTTATATTTAGAATAAAATATTGAAAGCTACTAAATATATTTCCTTGGTTAAAGTTACTAAATAAGAAATTATAAATAAATAACTATATATATATATATATATATATATATATATATATATATATATATATATATATTATTAGGTATGCCGTAAAGTTGTGTCCGTTTTTTAAGTAAAATGAAATTAAAAAAAATTATACTGTTTAATAATATTTAATTAACAATATAATTTCCATTAATATTAAAAACTTCTTCTCATTTGATGTAGATTTTGAATTCCTTTTCGATAAAATGACTCGTCCTTAAATCAAAAATTCATTCGCTGCCTTTTTACAATAATTTTTTCCCATTTAAAAATGTTCTAGATTCAAAAATAGTTAATTTTTATTACATGAAAGTAGAAACGAGCAAACTGTTACATGATTCTACTTGTTTCAAACAGTAATTTCATGTGATATCCATATTGTATATTTGTACACGATTCCAAACCTTCTTCCAAAATGTTTCAAAGAATATTATTGATCATAGAAAATCTTCCAAAGCGTAGTTCGTCTTTGAGATTAAACTGTCAAATCTTAAATTTCTTAAAACATCTTCTGCATATCCTTTCAGATACTATGTTTGCTCTAAAAAAAATTTAATAAATTCTTATATACTTCTGTATCATTATTTTTCTTTCATATTCGTAATGTATATAATACCATAGATGAACTTTATCGACATATATATTTCCTTCACTATTCCTTAGTTAATAATAATGATAAAAAATTGTTTTAATATATGTTAAATAGCACCATTAATAAAATATAATAGTAAAAAGAATTAATCGCATACCTTTTATTAAAACACTTCTCTTTATGCTTAAAATAATTGTATTCTACATGGACAGAACTTTTCGTTAGAACTAATTATAATTTAATATTTTGGTGAATTCATTTTTAAAACTTTATTTTTACCACAAATATTGTAATACGGTAATTATACTATAACAGAATTGTCATGTTCTATAGTAATTGAAAGTATTTTTTATAATTCTGTATTTAGTATTTAATAAAAAAAATGGCATTTGTATTATGTGTAATTAAATACATACCTGTGTTAAATTTCATAATTCCAGTAGTCGAATATAACTTCATTTGCTTATTTTTTCCTAGTAAATATAGGTTGAAGAGTTCATTAAATGTACAGGTATATTTTTTTAATATATATGAATCCCTCTCTCAACATAATATTTTATGACAATGTTCTATAATCACATAATCTTCACTTTATTAGATATTGTATATTTGCATGACCTTGACATTTATGTTTGCGTTATCAAATTAAACAATAGATTATTGAATACTTACAAAGTTCTATTATATTCTTGTGGGTGATACTTGTATTAAATTGAATTCGCCATAGTACTGAAAGAAATAGTGAAGCAGTCATATTTTAAACTTTATTTCTTTATGTGTGTGTATATACATATATATATATATACATATATATATATATATATATATATATATATATATACATACATACACAAACACAAACACGAGGGTCGTATGATAAAAAAATAAGAAAAACTAAATTGAAAAATTTAATTAAATTAAACAATAAATAAATTGACCATACTTATCAAACGACCCTCGTGTATATATATATATATATATATATATATATATATATATATATATATATATATATATATATATATATATATATATATATATATATATATTATATAGACTAGTGTGAAGTATAGTAAACTAAAATGATTGAACTGAAAATATTGCTGAAAAATATTTATTTTATTTAATTACATATATCTTACTGTTAATTGTTCAAATTAATAATTTCTCATTGTATTGTACTTGAACAATTCCTCATTTTTGCAGAATGATGAAGTTTTAAAAGTATTTTATATGCTTGTAATTAAATAAGTAATATTAATAACAATAAAATAATATATATATATATATATATATATATATATATATATATATATATATATATATATATATATATATATATATACATACACATATTCAGAGAGAGAGATAATCTTTATGGTTATCGTCCTTTAATTCTACATTGTAAAATAATTTAATGGAATTTATTACTTTATAAATTAGTTTATTAGAAAATAAAAATGTCTCATTTTGTTTCGTTTCAGTATTATTATAACAAGTACGACAAAATAATAGTAATTAAAATTTTAATTACAGGAATTTACTATAAAATTACTATTTATTGGTTGTTATAATTCATTATGTTATTAGTATTTGAAATGGTGATTGTAATTACATGTAAAATTGCTTATATAAATATTTTTGTATAAATCAGTTACATGATTGCAAAATGTCCTAAGTCTTTTTGTTTTATTTTTTGTAACAATTTGTGTGAATTATAATTACTAATTTTAAATTTTTGTGTACATCAAAACATCATTAATTCATAGTATCAACTAGAAGAAATTATTCTTTTTATTGTTCTGTACTATTTTAAAATCAAAACATCATTAATTATATCTACATGGACTATTAATCCACTAAAGCCTCAATGAATGCTAACATTCACTGGTATTTGATCATATTCACCACACTGCCCAGGCCAGGCGGATTGGTAAAAAAGATTTATTCGGGGTTTACTCCCTTTACTTTGGACAGTTATTTTTTTACAAGATGAGGTTTCCGGTCTTCATGCTTAACCCTCGAAAATGAGGGATTCTCCGACTGGGAATCGAACGCAATCTCCCGCGTGACACGCGGTGATACAAACCACTGTGCTACTCAGTCGGTATATGTATATGTGGATATATATATATATATATATATATTATAATATTCAATATTTTATAATGAAGACATTCTTTTTCGATCCATTAAAACTATATATTGTTTTATCAACTGTAATCTTGTATTATTCAATATAGATCTTATTGAATTGTGAAATTCTTTTCTATTTGCTTATTACATTTCAAAAATATTATTTATTGATAAATTTGTTTTCATAGAAAAATACAATTTATTTTTGAAGCTTTTATTCTATTCGTTAGGTTAGAAAGGTGAAGAAATATAAATATTGATAAAATGTAATTTTACATTATTTTTTTTTTGTATTTACTAGTTTTATATTAATTTTATTTTAATAAAATAAAATGTTATATATATATATATATATATATATATATATATATATATATATATATATATGTCCATAACCTTAATAATAGATCTATATCACATACATATAAACATACATATATATATATATAAAAGTCTATATAAAAGTCTATATAAATATTTTATTACTGTTGTGGCTTCCTAAGAAGAATACAATCTGAAGAATCCATAAAAAAGCATTTAATTTTAAACTTACAAAATTCAATTTATTTATCTAATATAATCAAGTATTTTTTAATAATAAAATATTAATAAAAGAAGTTATATATCATATTTGAGTTACTGTATCAACTAGCAACTTTTTATTTTATGTCATACTACAAATATTGAAAAAATATCTCTGTCTAAATCTCTCTCTCCCTCTCTCTCTCTCTCTCTCTCTCTATATATATATATATATATATATAGGTGTTTTTTTAAGAGTGATAGAACTTTAAATTGAATCACTATTGAAAGTTCTATTTAAACTAAAAAACAATCTTTATATATATATATATATATATATATATATATATATATACATATACATATATAAATATACACATATTGTTAAAAGATTTATTATTAACGTTATGGACATTCTTCTTTTAATGTAATTTTTCACAATTATATTTTTTAGTTGAATTTCCTTTTTTTAGTAAATGTATGAAAAATGTTTTATTTACACAGTCGATCATAATTTCCATTTAAATTAATTTTGAAACTCTCGTTCATGCAAATAACAAAACATAATAAATGTTTATAGTTCTATAACGACATTATCCGAATTAAATATTGATTTGTATTAAACGATAACTAAAAATACATTCGTTCATTTTCGTATACTTTAACTCTTAATTAGTGTTTCCGTTGCTTTGCCAAATATACGTCGATTTGATCACGAACGTTTCGAACTAAGAACCGCACTTTCCGTTCAATTTCATCTCTACGAGCTACACAAACTGTGCTATTTGAAACTTTGTTTTGCCTGCCTATGCTTTTGATATTTCCCATCGTAATTAATTTAATTGTCTGAAAATTGAGTTAATAGTGTTTGCAGTTCGGAGTGTTTGAAGAAAATTATTTGATATTGGACACATTTAAAGTTCGTCATTGTAACAACTTTTCATACAATAAAATTAATTTTACTCTTTCAACCAATATCCTGTTTTTCAATGTTATCAATCTACGAGGCCATTGTTATATGTATTTACGGTACGCCAATTGTCTTAATTGATATTTACTATGGGGAATCAAATTACTAGCATCAAACATATGATAAATAACTATACTCTATTAAATTTATATTGATTTCTATAATTATCAAGGCCAATTTCAGTTCCGATATTTAAATATAGATCGACAAATAGTCGATAATAAAATTAATTTACGGTTCGACATCCTGTCAAACGTTTAATTCTTGAACAATATATTATTAATTATTTATAATATTCATAAGTTAGAATTAAATTGATTAAAAAAAATAGAGATACCTTTCTATAACAAAATACAAATTTTTTTATAATTTTTGATACGTTGAATTATTTTATTAATGTTAATTTTTATTGTATTTAAATTCTATGAAATTTATGAAGTATCAGATATTATATATATATTTATATATATATATATATATATATATATATTTATATATATATAG
Source organism: Neoneuromus ignobilis (assembly GCA_029203775.1). Classification (NCBI taxonomy): domain Eukaryota; kingdom Metazoa; phylum Arthropoda; class Insecta; order Megaloptera; family Corydalidae; genus Neoneuromus; species Neoneuromus ignobilis. The sequence continues at coordinate 45,104,363 of CP092090.1, forward strand.
TTTAAAAAATCATCTTATTGCTCCATAGTTGTCTTAATTAAATAACAAAATAAAATATAAATTCTTTATCGAAACTTGCCATTTTATTGCACGTAAGTTTTGAAACAATCTGACCATTTTTTAAGTACGTACATTTATCAAAAGTTTAACCATTACATCGAAGAGATTTTTTTGAAAATATCTCTTAGAATATATCATACTCTCTAAAATTTTATCCAAAAAATTTTGCAATTTTAACTGTATAATAAAAGATGCACAAATGTTAAGACGTTGTTATTAGTAGTCAAGTGTTAGAGGGTGCAATATCTATTGTAGTTAGTTAATTTATTCCTCTTCCCTATTTTATGCAAATGATTTGGTATTGTTTTGTCACTTGCTTTGAATTCTTCAGTAAGCTGTTGACACGTTAAATTCGAATTTGTTTCTGTTATTGTTTATATTTAATATACATTTGATTGGCTGCCTGATCTGACTTAATCTTCTAGCGAATCATCCCTTGAAGCAATTTTTTAAAGCAATCTCTGGATCGTTCTTGATCTAACTATTCCTTTTCCAAATGAGTTACAAATTATTTTGCATATTTAGTAACATTAGAACCAAATTTAAATTTGTAAGAAAAGTATATACGAATTACAGTATTTTTATAGACAATTTTAAGGGTTGAAATTTTATTTTGAATTAAAACAATCACATCTAGAGTTACTCAGTTAAAGTTCTTCATAGTCTTACTAAGTTAATGTTTTTGGTTTAATGAGTCATACGATGCATTAATAGCCTGCAGACGCAATCGTAATGGATATTAGAACGATATTCTGTACCACATATAATTGTAATGAATCATGCTTTCGATTAAAAAATAGCTTGAAAAAATTTCAAATTGTTTGTGTTTTATTAAAAAGAAACATGTAGGCTCATTTTTTGGATAGCTCTATATAGTAAAATAGTGTATAAAACAATTCTTTGTATGTTGTATATATTCATGAAAGTCTAAAATGAATGCTTAAAAATAATTATTAGCTGTATTGTGTATACTGTATTTATTTGCGTCTTATAAAAATAATGAGCATTGTTTCTTTTATCTACATAATTATTACCAATGAATAAAGTTCGAAAAGTTAAAATTCATCACCTAATGAAAATTTTGTAAACCCAATTATAATGTTCATTGTATTTAGTCTTCATAGTATAAATGTTGCTGATAATAATTCCAGAAATGTTATTTTAATTTATTTCGATGTTTCATTTGCTCGTGTTATATAAATTTTTGATCAAGAATGAGTGAAACATGTCATTTATGTTGTTTTGAAATTTGTTGTATTGTGTACAACAGCGTTTTCAATATAATAATGGATAAAAATCATCAGATATTTCAATTTAAAATATTGGTCGTTTGTTTTAAAAGAACCCTAACTGAAATCCATCATCAATTCAGACACTTCATACGAAATTCACTTTAAACAGCATTAACTGATTGCACATTGTAAATACAGCTAACAGCATCCGAGCACATTCACATATATCTACTTATATAAACGTGTGTGTGTATGTATATATATATATATATATATATATATATATATATATATATATATATATATATATATCTTCTTACAAATATAACGCTTTTTTACATTGATTAAGTCCATTAAAATGATTGAATTCATTAGTAAATTCTGTATAAATACCTATTTCGTGGATGTTGTGTAAATTTTATTGCTTTAAAAATTATTTATTTTTTTATTTTAGACAACACTTTTATTTTCAATATTCTCTGCTTAAATATTTTTCAAATAATAGTCGTCTATATAAAAGAAACTACTTTTTTCGTCGCAATAATGCTTCTAGATTGGGAATTGTAGTCCGGAACAAATAACGTTATTCATCACTCAGTTATATTGACATTTTTTATATTGAATTTTTATACTGGACGTTTTATGTTTTTTGTCATTTTGTTCTTTATATATATATATATATATATATATATATATATATATATATATATATATATATATATATATATATATATATATTCGCAAAAAAGGAACAATAATTTGTTCGTAGTCAGTTTTGCTTTAATTATTTTATATTCATGTAAATCAAAAACAATTTTCGCAATTGATTTCAATTTAAATTTGTGAAAAAAAGAGATTACATTTTTTCATCTCTTAATGAATACAGTTAAATATTTATTATTTAACAGAAGAAAATTATGTTACGAATTATTTTTAAAAACTTCTGAGAAATGAAAATTAGTAATGAGTGAATTGAGTAATGAAAATTAATTTGTAAATAAATTTAATAAACTATTATGGAAATATCATAATTACACAGGTAGTAGATATTATTTATGAAAATTAAATGTCTAATAATAAATTTTGTTACATTATTTTGAATTTTTTAATTACAATTTTTATATGGAGTATTAATTTAAGTACATATATTTATATTAAAAACGATTATTTATAATAATTATCAATGTTGAAATTTTGTTCTACGAATATAATTGACAATATATTTATAAGACTTTTTTATTGATATTATGAAAAATTGATTTTCACACAAATGAATTATCACCCAAACACCATAAAATATTTTAAGTGTCCATAATTATTTATTATTTACTTAATTTATATATATAAGCTGATAATCATTTTGATGGTCAAATTACCTTCGTTACAGCGCTGCATTTAAAAAGAAAACTGCATTTTATAAAAAGAATAATGAATAATAATTGAAGATTTTTACAATACCTTGTGATGATAATAAATTTAAGACTTTCACATTTTTTTTTATTATATATACGAGGATCGTTTGATAAGTATGGTAAATTTATTTATTGTTTAATTTAATTAATTTAGTTATTTTTTTTAGTTCAGTTTTTCTTACTTTTTTACCATACTTTTCAAACGACCCTCACATATATATATATATATATATATATATATATATATATATATATATATATATATATATATGTACACATACACACACACACATAACCAGTATTTTTTTATCCTCTACTAAATAAAGACTTCTCCCAAAGTCTTCTACTTTGATTAATCGAATATTTTTATTTTCTAGTCAATTTAGACGAATTTTCGTATTTCTCTGTCTATCCAAGGGCCTCATAGTGACCTGTTTATATAGTGTTTTCCAATAAGGGCGTCAGAAATTTAAATAGCAATAAAGTAAAAAGTATTCAATTAATTAGTTATTTATTTTGTTATTTTTAGGCATATTCTATGACATTAATTATGAAACACAATTTCACTCATATGACCACCACGACTTAGTTTAAAAAAGTGCATTCGTTTAGTCTAATTTTTGTTACTCTTTCACATAATTGTTGTTCAGTTTTATGAATTCCACATTTAATGTTTATTTTTAATGCTTCTAGTGTTTCTGGTTTATCAGCATAAACCAATGACTTCACATAATCCCACAGAAAATAATCTAATGGAGTTAGATAATATGATCTTGATAGCCAATTGATGGTCCATTTCATGAAACCATGGACTCATAAAACTCTTGTTTCAATAAGTCTATTGAAATTTTTACAATTTCTGCGCGTTGTTGAAAAGTTAAACGTTTCATTATAATTTGCCAAACTATATTGGCTTGAAATGTCAAAATGAGCTTAAAAAAATTTAAATATGGCTGCCAGAGTTGTAAAATTTCTGACATTCTAGTTGGAAAACCCTATATATCAAATTACCAATTAATACATTCTCTTATTGATCTTTTTATTGCATGACCGATCTATTACCATTTTGGACTCCTCAATTTTGTTATAATGTCTGTAATTTTTGTTTTCTTTGTGATACACTCGAATTTTTTTCTATCTCTATGTGCTATGCCTAGCATTTTTCCATACTTCTTTGCATTATCTGGAATCGCTGAATTATTTTCACATTTGAAATTCTTGTTCAGTTTCCATAATCGAGAATAGATAGGATTAATTGATCAAATCTTTTCTTTTTAATCATATTTCACAATATGAAAATTACTCTCGAGTTAGCATCATCCCATTCGTATTTTTCAATTTACTTAATCTATAAATATCCTTATTGTTTATTCATTGTTTCAACAATCAATAATTTCCAACTCTTATTTCTACATCTTTCAGTTTGATTTTTATTTGATCTGAAAATTTATTCGTTGCTTTATTTAATACTTTTATTCTTTTTTCGAGTTTATCTGGGTGTATTGAGAAAATAATAGTGTTGTCTGCAGCAAATCTTAAGTGTGTATATATTTCATCATGTACTTTAAATCCTTTTAAACCTTCAATTTAAGTGTCTTGAATACTTCTTTTAATAGCACTGTAAATAATTTTGGTGATACTTACATTACTAACTCTTTTTGTAATTTTAAACTGTTTTTTCTTTGTGTACTTGCATTTAAGATATAGCATTTCTATAAATATTTCTTAAAAGTTCAATATATGCTTTTTCAAATCCATGATTCTTCAGTGCATTTAATATCATTAACGTATTGACTGAGATGAAGACTTTTATATTTTATAAATCAGATTCAGAATGATATTTGATATTCATGCAACATGTATATATATATATATATATATATATATATATATATATATTTATGTGTGTATGTGTGTGTGTGTAGACTGTCCCATCATGACATATTCACCATTGCTCAAAAAAAAACATAATCGCTCACTCAAAGAAATGTGCGTTTTATTTAAAGATTAAACCGTACGCTCCCTATGGGATACCTTATTTCTCTCTCTCTCTCTCTCTCTCTCTATATATATATATATATATATATATATATATATATATATATATATATATATATATAATATATATATATATATATATATATATAAATAACAAATATGAAGCTAATTATGTTAGATTGAATGTAATTAAAATCTACTTTTTTAATATTATTTCCACCTGACATTATTCTCTTTGTAGTTTTTTTTTAAAAAAAAAAATAGACATAATCGTCAATAAACTAATATTTCATTATTATTGCTCATTTAGTTATCTGACGCATTTATTTTGACAGAAATAAATCAATTTTTCCAGTACTGCAAGATTTTATACAAATATACAATAATAACTGTACATATTATAAATTCTCGATTGCAATGCTGTGGCGATGATGACATGCATATCGAAATATACGCCAGAGAATAAAGTGAACAGTAAGTGATTATGAAAAGTTTCTATGAAATCTTTAGATGCTGAAATGTGCTTCATTTATGTTAAAATAATATATTATGTTTTAAATAGTAAACTTATTTTATATAAATTATACAAAAAGACTGTTTTTGGTATCACTAACAATTGAGTTTTTTTTGTTTAATATTTTTGAATATTTTTATAATCAATAATATATAATTTAGCGAACGTTTATTGTAAAATATTACCAAAAAAAGACAAATTCTATTTTCACTATTACATAAATACTTTACGAAAATGGTTTGTAGATAAGATAAAATAAATTGATAGCCATAAATTACTATAATAAAATGAATTGTGTAGTAATAAAAAAGTAAAATGGGTATACATAAATGACTATATATGTTGTGTTATCGACATGTGATAAAAATGTTTTTTGAAAGTTAAATATTGAATGACGAACTGAATTAAAATACTACAGTATATTTCATTTTGAACCATATTTTTTATCTTAATTGATTTTTTATAAATTTAGAAATATAACAACTAATATGAATATGAAAATAATTTTTAATAGAAATAATTATCGATAACTTTTTAACATATTTATGTTTGTTTTTTTATTATTATTAATAAAAATAATTGCAGACCTGAATGATTTTTTATATAATCATTAGTTGGATCTGCATGAAATTTAAAAATACCTGAATATTGTCGATTACAAATCTAGTTATTTTTTTAATTTTTAAAAATGACATTCTTATAATTGATATTTTTTAAGATTTTTTTTGGTATAAAAATAATACCATTGCTTTTTGAAATATAATAATATATATACAAAATAAATCTTTCTTAATATAAATTCATAGAAAGATGTTAATAAAATGAAACTTTATATAGAGATGTTATAAAAAAAGAACTATTTACAACTCGTTACTGTAAAAGACATTCTTCCTTGTTTTTTTGTATATTCTTTCACATACATTTCCACATAATTCCATTTTCAAAGTAACTTGAATCCAGAACTAACATTAGATGTGTTATTTCATTTTTAGAGATTCTGTAAGTTTTTACAAAAGTTAAACTTAACTTTAATACCAAGATATTTGAGTTGAAATATCTTTTAAACTGCTTTGTTTTTAGGTAGGTATTATGAACCATTATTTTAAATTTTCGTAAATAAAACATTAAAACTTTGTAATTTAAACAGAAATAATCTATTATATGTATGTGTTTATATTAAATAGTAATTTCAGACAAGTAAATTTTAATAGTAGTCACTCTTCAAATTTTAAATTTTTAATGATACTGTTAAGTCATTGTATTATTGTTCATATTTTTACAAAAAAAATGGTTCAAAATATTAAAATAAGTTATATTTCATTCAAAATAATGTCATTTTTTTATTGAAATTATTTCATTCTTAATTCTCATAAGTTTGGTTTATTATTATTGTAATATTAGTTGTATTTCACATTTGCTTCGAAATAGAAAAAAATAATAAGAACGATAAACACTTATTCAACACTTTAATTAAAAATTTTCTATGATTGAGACAAAACAATTAAGTAAAAATAAAGTCAGTTACAGCGATACATTTTAGTGGTATGGAATTTACAAACTGTTATTGTCATGACTTAGTAATTATCTTATGAGAATAATGCTATTATTGATTAAGTTTTCAATTTTTTAAATAAACGCATTTTTATTTTCACGTATAACATCCGGTTGTATTCTATGTATCAAAGTATAATACAGTACTGTTTTCTTAACATTAATTTCTTTAAATCTAGAATTTACTTTTAAGATTTTTATTTAACCTACATAAAAATTAAACACTGTATATTCAATTCTGTTTTGAATGTTAAGCAACATTTATGTACAAATTGTTTCTTTAAAGTGTAACACAACGTAAACTTATTTAAAAAAGTAGTCTAAATGTTTTTTACTTGTGTTATTGTGACTTGTGTAGTTTTATAAAAAAAAATGATAATACAAAATTTATAAAATCAAATACTGTTATTCAAAGAAACTTGCTTTTATATTTTGCTTATTTTTAGAATTTTATATATATATATAAATTCGTATATATGTACATACACTTTTCATCCACCATTTTGATATAAACAGTGGATAAAATGTAACAGCGAGATCTTTTTAGGCTTCCAAACTGCGTAGAGCTAAATAAAGATTTCATTCGTCTTACGAATATGTATTTTCATAAATACATCAGCTCCCCTATTTTTAGTAACTATACTACGGAGATAAATGAAATTTTTGACTTCTTCAATATTTTTTTTCCATTTACTATCGATGATTACGGTCGGTAATATTGATTTTCATCGCCTTAGTATTATTGTCACTCACCTTCAGTCCCTCTGTGGTAGTTATTTCTTTAAAATTTTCAATTTACTTGCTATGTCTTTACAGTTGACACTAAGAGATAAATTACTAAATTTTCATAGCGTTTAGTTTTAATATTTTCCTTTTTTTAATATAATAAAAATCCAAATTTATTAATATTTATCACATCTGATATACAATCAGTGGTCATTTTTTATTAACTTAGAAATTCTGTGAATAATTTAAGTTTGAGGTATGTGAAGAGTAATAGAGGGTTTTACAATAAACACTTCAGAAGTTTAAATGAAAATGAAACAAAAAGTATTTAATTAATTAGTTATTTATTTTCCTGTTTTTAACCCGTTCGCTATCTGGGTCTCAGGAGAAAATCGATCACCACAGCCCAGACGTTTTATTATTTAAATATGATATCAATTTGTCAATAATTTTTTGCGATGTATTTATAACGTTCTAAATGATTAAAAATGTAATTATTGGCGGATCAATAACATTCTGTATCTATTTTATTGTTTTTTAACATAACCCATCTGCTTGCGGCACGATTAGGTACAAACAGACGCCGGGCTCAGGTAAGAAAATCGAGTCGTCACATATATGTGACGCTGGTAGCGAACGTGTTAATCATATTCTGCGGCATTAATGATGGAATACAATTTCATTCTTATGACCACCACGACTTCGCTTGACATAGGAATCAAATTTTATGTATTTAAGGCTATATATGGTTTTCTCCAGTTAAGTTTTCGTCCTATGATTCCTAAAATACAAAATTTGCTTTCATCGGAAAAAATAATTTTATTCCAAAAGCTGTCCAATTTACTTACATACTCATTTGCAAATATTTTACGCTTTTGTCTGTTGATTTTTGAAATAAATGGTTTCTTCCGTGCTACTTGGCTATGATACTCAGTCTTTTTAATGATCTTTCGTGCAGTATCTTCGCAAAAATTTTATTAAAATTTTGTTTCACATTTTCGACTATTTGAACTCCAGTTATTAGTGTTTTTAACGGAATTTATAATAGAGAGTTTTTCTCTCTCTGCTAGTTTAGAAAGACAACCAATACATAAATTGGATGTTATCATATTTGAAGATTTAAAGGCTTGCACCACATACTAAACTGAGAAATGTCGTCTCCCACTGTTTTTGCAATATCCTTGTAACTTTTTTTTTCTTTTCATAACTTAATAATAATTTTATGTTTATTTGCATCAATTTATTTTCCTTTTGAAAATATAAATATTACATAAAAAATTCAACACTATTCACTTATCAACTGTCACAATTTGCAAAAATAAACTGTACTAATATTTGACTGATAAAATCTCTCAAGGTTAAAACATTTTTCCAGACAGAATTCTTAGAAGTCCACAATTAGAAAACTGTACGGAATTTTTTTCTGCTGAACTTTTTGTAACATGATTATTTTCTTCTTTTTGTAATTTTTTTTAATTGTTTTAAGATATAATTGGCTAGCACAAGCAATTTTGTTACATTATGAAAAATAAATATAGAAAATGAAAAAAATGCTATTTTTATTCTTTAGAAAAAATAAATGATGCATTAACTAGATACGGAGACTTTCTGTCTAGTGTGTGTATGTGTATATATATACACTGACATGCAGAAGTATTTGCCATATTGGTAACAAGCAGTTTATTGATATAATTCAATAAATCGATAAATAAAAAAAAACTATATAATTGAAAATAAATATAATGGATATTATATTTATTATCAATTAAACTTTTTTTTAATTTAACGACTTTATTGAATTATATCAATAAATTGCTTATGTTACCCATATTTCGAATAGTTTTACGAGTTAGTATGTATATATATATATATATATATATATATATATATATATATATATATATATATATACATGTGTGTGTGTAAATATAAAATGGAGAATGATATTTAGTGTTGAAACTGTTCTTGTAAAATATAGTTTTCAAAACAATTAAATTATCAGTACTCACATTTTCTTCTCTTCGGAGCATAAAATAATTATTTAATTAAAGTGAGTGTCAACGGTCCACTAGTAATACTATAATACAATTATAATCAATTATACTAGTTGTTTTTGTGCTCAACGTTAACCCAAACCACTAGAGCCGCATATTGATTATTCACATCGAAAGTTTCTATGGCTTAATAAATTGAATGTCAACTTTTTAATTGTAATCGTATCAACAGAGCCACCGATTCAAATATAAATCAGTTATACTTAAACTTTTTAGTTCATCACCGTAATAAAAATCTGTGTTAACTTCAATTCAAAAGCTTTTTTATAAACTTGAACTTTTTAATTAAATAATATAGCGGTTGTAATTTGTAAAACCTTTTATATAAAAATTATATATATATATATATATATATATATATATATATATATATATATATATATATATATATATATTTTTTTGTTTGTATGTATGTATATATTTCATATACAATGGTTTTGTAGATTAACTGTTGGACAGATTGTTTTTTCTGAGAATACATATTTTGTGGAAAAAATGATAAGAGATTTTATCGTATTTTCGAATGAGTAATCATTTTAATATTTATTTTAAATTTTTATTATTTACAATTAATAATTGTATTTAATTTGAATTGAAAAATAAGATTAAATTTCTAGATAGCATTATTCTTTTTCAAATATATCAAATATTAGCATTATGTATTTTAATTAAAATCATTTTTATTTCTAAAAATATATTATCGTGAGATAAATTTTTTTTGATGGACAAATTATAATCTGTGTAATTATTGTTTATGTTTTAAATTTGTTATTTTTTCTTTACCAGTTTTTATATTTTCATTCTTAAGTATCATTTAACTATTGTGTACATTTTAGTAGACATATATTATTATTTTTTTTAGTACAGTATTATATTGTATATAAGAAATTTATTTCATTATAATTTTTATTACTAATGTAGTTTTAATGTACTTTAAAATTCGTTACAAAAAGTTGAATAGAAAAAGATATTGAAATACAAAATTATTTTTAATATATATAAGCATTTAAATAACAGAAATTATAATTATGAAATGTCATTTTTTATATTCATCTGAATATTATTGTTAATATTGTTTTTTTTATTTGTTTTTAGTTTAAAATACTTGAAATTTATTTTTATATTATAAATTGTTACAAACCACATTACAGATTTTTTATGAATAAATAGTTTTGTTGAACATACTTTGTATTAAAAATATCTATATTTTTCGAAATAGTGAGTCTTATTTCTGTTTCTTAAAAATGTTTAAATTTATCGAAATTATGCTATATTGTTCATAGAATAATAAATTAATAAAAAAACAATATATTATTTAAAAAATATATACACTTTTCTAAGAACAAGACATTATTCTCAATTACAAATATTAGATACGAAATCGTATACAGTTTTATCAAAATATCGAAATAAATCAATATTTTTGTTTCCGAACATTTTCTTAATGAAAAATTATTTTACATATTACTATTTAAATCTCTGTTTGTAATTATTGTAAAAAATTTTTGATATAATTGTGTATAACATTTGAGTGTGCGTGTTTAATTTGAACTTTTTTTATTAACCATTTTATAAACAGTAACATTATGCAAATTAGAATCACTTTAGTAAATTTTTGCAATATTTGCTTATAGTATGTATTATATTTTAATAGAATGTTGTCATTTAATTTAAGTAATTTTTGTAATATCCTATTCTCCCTAATAATTTATTTTTAAATCTAATCTCGTATTGCTTTTTCATAATAGTTTTTGTTGAGTTAATGAAAATACCAATGAATAATTTTGAATAAAGCACTATTAATTATTGTCTATAAAAGTAGCAATTCGTGTGTATACACGAGGTTTGTTTGATAAGTATGGTAAAAAGGTAAGAAAAAGTGAATTGAAAAATTTAATTTAATTAATTAAATTATACAATAAATAAATTTATCATACTTATAAAACGACCCTCGTATAAGGTGTATCGTATCAGGAGTGCACTCTCATCATCGTTCAAAAATGTATCATCGGTTAAAAAACATCATCATTCTCTCAAAAATGATACGTTTTATTTAAAAATTAAGTTGTGCTCTCTTGATGGAACCCCTGTATATATATATATATATATATATATGTGTGTGTGTGTGTGTGTGTGTGTTTGTGTGTGTGTGTGTGTAAAAACTGTTATTTTTTAATAGTAAAAATAATTTTTTTGAAAATATACCACTGATTATATTGAACAGTAAGTTCACTCATTTACTATTGTATTTTTTTAAATATTTTATATTTTTAGTAAAAACTTTAAATTAGTTTCACACTTAAATTACTTTTATTTAACATGCAGCTAGACATTTTCATAATTTATATGAATATATAATTTGTCTGGGTATTTTATTTTTTTTTTAAAAAAATAATTATTTTTATCTTACATTTTTTTAAACTGTTGATTGAAAAATGTAATAAAATACTGACTAAAATAAAGAACTTCATTTACATTAAAAATTATGTATATATTATATTTTCTATTGTACACATACGTACATTCATACATATATATATATATATAACATTTCTTTTGTGTACGAAAGTAGTCACATTTATAAATATTTATAAACAAACAGAATAATGCACTAAAATGTATCGATCGTCGTTTCAATTTACATCAATTTATATTTTTTCTTTAGAGTTAAAAAGTGACAGCTCATCAATTATGTAGACACAAAAGAATATCACGATCGACGATGAAACGAAAACTATTAAGTGCATCACAAATATTTATCAGTGGCGGCAGATCTATAATGTATACAATGTTAAATGCACAATTCGTATGAGATAAACTATTTGAATGTAATATGCACTAATACGAAGATTATTTAAGTATGAATATTTTATTGATCGATTTTAAGCATTTTATACTGATGCCTTTTATATCTTTTGTTGTCTTTTATACTTATTTATATACGTACAACGTTATTGATTTGAAAAAGTATATTTTCAATCAGTTTTAAAATATGGAATTTTATTTAATAACTGAGGTACGAGTCAGAATGTTTTTATAAGCGGGTATTAAATGCCATTCTTCACTATCAGTCAGAAACATAATCAATGAGGAATTAAGTTTTTTAATGCTTTGCAATTCAGTTACTAAGTACTCTTTAAGATTTTTTATGACCGTGGAGCAAATCACAAAAAAGACAAATTGTGCTGTATCCAGGAGGATAAACGAAAAGTATTGTTTTATCTGCTTGATTTACAAGAAAAAGGTCTTCATGGATTTGTCTGAAAAACAACAAATATATATATACAAGTTTATTAAAATTAATTATATCTACTTACAACTGTTATGATTTATAAAAATTTTTGTAGCTGCTAATTTCAAAGGACATTCGATACAGTTTTTTACAGAAAAACTTTCATTTTCATTTTTTTTTTATAAATATTTTTAATTATTTTTTTGTAAAACTTTTTGAACTTATTTACGATTTTATTAGTAATAATTAAGGTCCAGTATGTAATTATTATCAGGAAAAATTCCATTAAAATTACTCCAAATTGACCAAAATATATTTTTTTCTATAACCTTGCTTTAGGTTCAAAATCGTCTGGTATTATTTATATATGAATGAGTATTTTCACTCCCACTCAAAAGGTTAAATATACAATAGTTAGATATACGGATATTTTTTATAAATTTTTTACCACTGAATTTCTGTTTTGTTAGAAATAATTTTATATATACTATATTTTAAAATAAATATTTATATATGTATATAAAGAACTTTTTGCTATCTCCATTAGTTTAACGTTCTACATGTGTTTTTATAACTGCAAAAACAATTGTAATTTTTTGTTATAAGTCTTAATTGTTCGACGCTTTTTTGCCCACTGTATATTAATTTAGTTTTCACATTTTTAGGTATGAAATATTGTTTTGTTGTTATAGAATAGTTTAAAATTGAATTAGTTCATTAATATAGTTTTATAATGTAAATTTTTTTTTGTATTTAATTCAAGTAAGAACATCTCACATTTTTTGATTTATTACAAATAAAATAAAAATAATAGAAAAACAATATTGTACATTATGTTTTTGTATCTAATTTAGTACTCTATTTTAATTAAAACACACGAAATCACCACTTACTACTGAAAATTATTTTTTGTTCATATTTTTATTTGATATACAAGTTAATTTATTTTTATTTATAAAAAAAACGTAAAAGTAAACTTAAATTTCATATCACTTATATGTGTTGAATAGGGATTCCTTTTAGTAGTTGAAATTGTCATTTATTATACAAAATCATTTTTTGCTCATACTTTTATTTGATACACAAATTAATTTATTTTGCTTTATAAAAAAAACGTAAATGTGAACTTTAATGTAATGTTATTGTACATCTATATGTTGAATAAGGATTCCTTTTAATAGTACGAAATCATCATTTATTATACAAAATAATTTTTTGATCATACTTTTATTTAATACAAAAATTAATTTATTTTGATTTATAAAGAAGCTTTAAAGTGAAGTTTAATTTGATAGTAAATTTGTATGTTAAATAAGGGTTGTTTTTAATAATTTCAATCCATGAACGAAATATTGCAAAATTATCAAAACGCGTACATCAGTTATTATTCCACAACAATAATATACTATTTGCTGTAAATCAAATTCAAATATCTACAATATTACAAAATAGCCCGAAGTTATCAAATCCGTATATCATTTTCAAAGTTCGCATTTTAATTTTTTTTTCAAATTAACAATGCTATAGCATGTTGTTTGTTAAATATATTTCTATTGAATATTTTAATCGTGTTTCGAGTTGACTAATGAATTTTATCGTATTTTAAATTTGTATAAAAATATTTTTATTTAATGTTCATTTCAGTTTGTTTCTATAGGTCTTTTTTAATAATTTAATTTAAAAAATATATCCTATTACAGAGAACATATTGTACTTTTATTTAATTTTCGTTTATTTTATTTCATGTAGTTGTTGTCTTTTTAATAAAAACGCCATATCATTAAAAATATTTTATGCAAAAGTAAATGTATTTTAAAGACTTATTAATTTTTTTTTGAATGTATTATTAATATTTTAATTATACAGTTAAGAATATTAAGTAAACGTTGAAATTTAATTAGTATTTGTTTTGTTTATATTTTAATTACATTTATGTTCTTATCTATTATTAGTCAGTTAATTTATACATACACCCTATACGCCTACGTCCAACCGTTTATAATTTGTATGTGTATAGTCTATCCTTCCCAAAAATAATGTGTAACAATATATTACGTGGTAACATTAAATTTACATTAAATAACAGAAAATGTTGTTTCTAAAATATTTTAATATTTTCTCAAATCTCTTCGATTCATTTCCATTTATAATGAACAATATGCTATAAATATTCAGCAACACGAAGAACCGCCCGAAAAACGCTCATATTAGATCGATATCTTAACTTCGGGACATGTTCCGAGAGATTTAATTAAACGTTCAGCTCTAATGTCCACCACTCGTGCTGTCAGCTCCCCAACCCTCATAAATACAACCAAACGGACCATACCGTAAGATATGACCGGTGTACTAAAAAATACAGTACACACTCGAGAACATGCTTTGTATAATCTAAGATAATTATATAGATATCATACATATACCTACATATATACGATATATATATATATATATATATATATATATATATATATATATATATATATAAATATATAATGTTATAATGAATCGTGCACATTTATTTTATTCAAACATTAATAAATTCTTTAATACATTATAATGACATAAGGTCGTTTAATAATCTTAATAACAACTTTTTTAATATATAATGTAATAAATAATTCTCCCATGTATCATTTATCTCCACATTGTACAAAAATCTCTTTAATTACTTTACCTCTTCAGTAAAAACATTTTGTACGCTTATCGTAATGTTTTTTTGATTTTCTTCTTTTCGCTTCCATAGACATTTCTTAGTTAAATTTTTACATCTTTACGACGGCCGTCAATTGACTTAATTAATTGTCTATCTTAATCTCTTCAAATGAAATGAATCTCAGACATTAGTAATTGTCATGTTGAACACGGATACAATTTGATTTTTTTCATTATTATTTTATTATTATTATTGTATTTTATATTTATGTTGTAAATGTTTAGTTATAATATAATGATTAATTTTAATTCTCTGAATCATTTTTTTTTTATTACCAGAGAGTTCTGTTCCCTACTTGTTTCACATGTCAACCCCCAAATTTGTTTCTATTTTACAATGTAAATAAGTTGTGAAAAATATACAGTTTGGAAAGTTATGTTAATGCTTCTGTGCCAACAGTATTTATATATATATATATATATATATATATATATATATATATATATATATATACGAGGGTCGTTTGATAAGTATGATAAAAAATAAGAAAAACTAAATTGAAAAATTTAATTAAATTAAACAATAAATAAATTTATCATATTTATCAAACGACCCTCATGTATGTATGTATGTATATAATAGCAATTCTATTAATAAAAAAACATTTCGTAATATCTACCTGAAAATTTACCTTTTTCCATTTTTTTTGTTAATTTTAATATTTCATGAAAAGTGTATTTGGATAATTCTCGAGAAAGTTTGGAAACGAAATATTTATATCAACCCGGAGGCGAAGGTCCTCCACCTTCGCCTCCGGGTTGATGTAAATATGGAGCACACTTTTTTTAAATAGAAAAATTATAAAAGTTCTCTAGTTCGAGTATTTGATAATTATATAGGATTTTCAAATAAGCGCTTCAGAAGTTTAAATGGAAATAAAACAGAAAGTATTTAATTAAATAGTTATTTATTTTTGTCATGCACATTTTATGACATTAATGATAGAACACAATTTCACTTTCGAGGGTCGTTTGATAAGTGTGGTAAATTTATTTATCGGTTAATTTAATTAAATTTTTCAATTTAGTTTTTTTTTTATTTTTTTACCATACTTATAAATTGATCCTCGTATAAGACCACCACGACTTCGCTTGATATAGTGCATTCGTTTAATTCATTTTTTATTCACTCTTTCACATAATTGTGGTTAAATTTCATAAATTACACGTTAAATTCTGTTTGTGGTTTATCAATATAAACCAATAATTTCACATAACCTCACAGAAAATAATCCAATGGAGTTAGATCACATGATCTTAGTGGCTAATTGATGGGTCCATTTCGTAAAATAATGAATTCGTTAAAGTTTTATTTCAGTTTATTAGAGGTTTTGCAATTTCTAAGCATTGTTGAAGTGTTAAATGTTTTATGATAATTTTCCAAACTATACTAAGTTGAAATGTCAAAATGAACTTAAAAAAACAAATATGGCTGACGGCTAACTGTCAAAGTTCTGACATTCTTATTGAAAAACCCTATGTAATGTTCTTTGTATTGTTTATTTTTTTATTAAAATCGTTTTATATATTTTATATGCAAATCTAACAAATATGAAGAACTAATGTATTATTTGTTACTTCGAAACTGTGGCTATTCACTTTCACAAATGAATTTTAACCCCAACACCACGATAGTTAAGATTTTAACAGAAAGGCTCTGAGGATGATGGCATCGCTATCGAAATGCATTAGCCGATATAATTATAGACTATATAATTATAAATAATAAGTGAACAATAAGTGATTATTGAACACTATAAACTATTGTGGTTTTGGGGT
Organism: Neoneuromus ignobilis; assembly: GCA_029203775.1. NCBI lineage: Eukaryota > Metazoa > Arthropoda > Insecta > Megaloptera > Corydalidae > Neoneuromus > Neoneuromus ignobilis. Next base: position 45,121,636 of record CP092090.1, read on the forward strand.
TAAAATTCATTTGTGGAATTAATATATTATTGTGACAATAACTGAACTTTGTATGAATCGTGTACAATTTAATATTTTATATCACTGTAATATAAAAAACTTTTCTAGATCTTTTAATACCTAATTATTCGCTTGGATAAGAATTTTTCATTCAGTTTTTTAGTATTAAAATCACGAAATTCGGGATAAAGAGTATAGAACAATATTTGTTAATCTTTTTTACTTGTGAACTTAATCAATCATATTATATTAAATTGTAAATGAATTAATTTATTTTTCATTGTATGGCGTTTTTTAAGCGTGATAGAACTTTAAATTGAATCTCTATTGAAAGTTTTAACCTCAAAAAACACCGTTCTCATACTTTTATATATACATAGACACAAATATATATATATATATATATAAAGAGTGTTTTTTTTTGTTTGGATAAAACTTTCTATAGGGATTCAATTCAAAGTTTTATCACGCTTGAAAAATATTCTATCTTACATACCTTATGAGAACCTCTTATATTATATTTGATCACTTGGAATAAAATTGACTGAAGTTAATTACCTAATGAATCTGATTGAAAAAAATGTGTGTGTATATATATATATATATATATATATATATATATATATATATATATATATATATACACACAAACGTACATACATATCATCAATCTTTTTCTATCCGTTACTGAATAAAGATCTGTCCCAAAACTTTCCACTTGGATCGATCCAGTAGCTTCCTTTTTCAGTTCATTCTGATGAGTTTTCTTATGTCTCTGTCCTATTTATCCATGGATCTCTTCTTGAACTTAATACATACATATATATATATATATATATATATATATATATATATATATATATATATTATATATGCAATAATTCTCATAAATATTGTTAACGTCTAGTTTTTTTAGAATAAAAAAATATTTTTTTGAATAAAAAATCATTAATACATTATCAAAACCATTAATACAATGGCTGTATACCGGTGGCCATCTCCGCTGTAGAGAAAGGGTTAAATATTTCGTCTAAAGCAAATGTAAATAGTTATGGTGATATTTTATTGCCCTCTCTCAATTTTTCCTTATTTTAAATATCGTTATTTCTTCTCGTACTTGTATGGACGATGTAACATTTTTATAAATATTTACTAAAAATTCAATATATGCTTCTTTAATTCGTTGGTTCTTCCTTGCATTTAATATCGCTGATGTATTGAATGAGTCCAAGATTGTTTCATGAACTATAAATCGAAAATAAAGTGATATTTGATATTCGTTGTATCAACTAATAACTTCCGTTACTATTTGAATATTATCCATTATATTAGATTCATTTAGAATTTCTGCTTGTTTTCGTAAATGTGAGAAATCCAGTCCACTTTCGTTTTATGTTGTGTTAAAATAATTTTAGTGAAAATTTCATACATCGTTGGAAGTGGATTAATTGATCAATAGTTCTTCAAATCTTGCTTATTCCTTTTTTGTGTATAAAAATTATATATATATATATATATATATATATATATATATATATATTATATAAATGGCCTAAAAATTAGTTATTTAAAATAGTACGTGATTTAAGGGGGGAAATAGGTGTAGAGACTTCAAAAATTCAATTTTTTTTCATAAATCGCTTGTAAAACTATTCAAAAATATACTCTTAAAATTTCAAAACAAAATTCCAATTTATTCAAAAGTTATAACCGATTAAGTGAGTGTCCCTCGTTAACAAAGGGTCGGAGCGTTTTGTTTTCAAACGCGTTTTTCTCGAAACGACTTTTTCGAATTTGTGTACACTCTAGCTTAAAAAGTTTTTAATCGATCATTTTGAAATTTAGCACATAGTTTTTTTTATATAAATACGCTCTATTTGAACCTAAATTCTCAACAATATCTTTGTTTAAAGTATTTTTTTATTGTAAAAAAAATACGAAAAAATGGTAAAAAATCATGCTTTATGTTCACACCCCTCTAAAAACTACTAATTTTCAATTTTTTGAGGAGAGTGGGGTTCACATAGAAGAGACACATATAAAAAAAGTAAATTCTTTGTGCAATTGATATCAGATGAAAATTGTGACCTCCAAGATGTACACAAACTGCTCAGTCAGATGGCGACCTACAATGAGTGACAGCTGATATCTCCGTTAATTTTTGAGGAAAATTTTTGAAAATTTCAGAATATATTCTTAAATATATGTATAAAATGACCTTACAATATCAATAAATTATATAAATTCTTTATGTGTAAAAAGAAATTCAAGAAAATCACTGCAAAAACGCCGTCCTACACCTATTTCCCCCTTTAAGTCTAAATCATTTCTTGTCCTGGAAAATAGCTGATTAAATATTTACAAAACCACCTTATTTTACCTGATATTAAAACATCATGTGAAGAAATGTTCATACTTTATAATAATATTACATTTAATAATTGAATTATCAAACAAATTGTATATAAGATCCAAAGAGGGCATATATTACTCATGTGACGTGAACTTATCAAATCTTTTTAATTATTTTTTTAAAAATGTCTGTTTTAAAATTTTTTCAACAATTACCTCAAACAAAGTAGTATTTATAACACTTTAATCCGCCTTTCTTATGTTCATTTCATATATTTTTTTTTATTAAATTTTATACATTTGTTACGATTTTCAATTTAGAATAGTTCTCTTTATTAATTTTTATTCAGAAAAACATTTTTTTTTTATTAAATAATTTATATTGGTATAGTCTATCAAATAATACCATATAGAGTAGCAATTCGATGATTTATTAGAAATGATAAATTTATTTTCCAAAAAAATTAAAATACTGAATATATATATTCACTCCAATTCGTTGATTTATTTATATTAAATAAATCATTTTATTTTTCAGTTTTGTTATAAATTTAAATTCACGAAAGAAATAATTTATATAATAAATGTGTCATACTCTGCACAACCTTTTTTATTATACAAAAAATAATAAATAATTTATTTGTTTAATTGTGTATATATATTTATATATATATATATATTTATATATATATATATATATATATATATATATATATATATATTTACAGACATTTACATATGTACGTTTATATGTAATTCAAATATAATTTCTGGGAAATAAAATGTACATTTCAAAATGAAGTACATATAAAACTGTTGATAAAGTGTTGATATGTCAGAATTATGTGTGAAAAGTGTTACGAGTTTAAATTTGACAAGTGAACGCGTTTCGAAAAAAAATAAAAAAGGAACTTGGTCGACATTTCGAATTCCCGTTATGTGCGGATCGATATTCACGTCATCAATAGCACACTGTAAAAGTACATCCATTATCCTCACACCACACCGTACAATAATATGAAACGACGATGTGGAGATGTACGCAGGACATGCTGAAGTGGACCCGGATATGGATCCGGTCCGCGGAAGACTCGCTGGAATCTCGTTTCCGGTTCCGGCCTTCGTCGGCGACGCCTACCGTGTCAAAGACAACGGCCTCTCATAGATCGACTTCTTCAGATGCAATCTCGACAGTGTCCGGTTCAATGATAATCACAACGTTGGCGTCTGTTTATCACAGTGATTCTATCGAATTCCCGCCACAAGATAAAAAAGATACCAAACGTATTGGAAAATATTGTCAAAAATTTCAATTCGTACGAAAAATTATCAATTCTATTTTGGATTTGAGTCAGGTGAGGTCCGATTGTAACTTTTTAAAATTCACACCCAATTCACTGACATTATCAGTTTTATTTATTATATATATTCATACTGCTTGTATATTTTATTTACTTTTATTTAATTTTACTTAAGTTTCTATAATAAAAATATTTTATTGAACAAATGTAAATATGTTTATAAATTTTTAATCATCAATTTTATTATTATAATTATTAAAATACTATCTACCTTACCGTAATTGTCATGAATTTAATTTTATATTCCCTATGAAAAAATATCTATGGTTAAAATATTTAATTTTTTTCTAAATTCTGAAATATTCCTACATTTACAAATATTAAACACAAATTAATTATTTCCAACATCATAAGATTTTACAAAAGTGTCAAATGACATTTTATTTGTTTAGAATTTGATACGCATTCGATGTTAATGCCATAATCGTCATAGTCTTGTATTATAAAATTTACGATCTATTATTAGATTTTATAATACAGCGCTCTAAAGATGATGAAGTGACTATCAAAAAATCATATCAAATTTTAAATAAATAACAAGTGATTATTGTGCAATTTTATAAAGATTGTTTTTTAAGCGTGATAGAATTTTAAATTGAAATAAAACACATACTAATTGACTGGATGACCATTTATTTAATATTATTCGAAAGATTATTTTATGGCATTATTATTTAAAAATTATTTAGGATATATGTGTACCACAACTACCTCTGATATACCGCATTCTGTCAGTCCAATTTCGGGTCATTTTTTTGAGCAATTGGGACCTTATGTCTACAATAACACGAGTTATGTTTGGTTCTAATGTCTCAATCGTTGCTGGTTTATTAGTAACAACCAAAGACTTCACAAATCTCCAAAGAAAATAATCCAGAGGCGTCAAATCATACGATCGTAGAGATCAATTCAGAAGTCCATTTCTGTAGATAACGTTGTCATCGAATTTTTGTGTCAATAACTCGATTTTTTCGGTCAAAATATGGCACATAGCACCATCTTGCTGTTTCTACATCTCTTCGAGATCGATGTCATACAAATTTGGAAACAAATAATCATTGATCATCGTTCTGTAATGTACACCATTGACGGTCACCCGCTCTCCGGCTTCATTTCGAAAAAAATAAGGTCCGATGATGCTATCAGCGTGCAGTCTACACCATACGGTTCATTTTTCTGGATGTAACGGGCTCTCGTGAATCATTTCAGGATTTTTCCACTCCAAATGTGGCAATTTTGTTTATTTACGCACCTATTAAGCTAAAAATGAGCCTCATCACTGTACATAATGTTGCGGTAGAACAGAGGATTAGTTTATAGTTAATTGTGAGCTCATTGGGCCTTTCCATACTAGTCAGCATGCATACAGTATTCACGCCCATCACCGTTCGTTTCACACCCTCTTATCGGCAAACTCCCCCACCTAAAAAAATTAGTTTTCTGGTAAGAGCGTGTGAGACGAATGGTAATGGGCGTGAATACTGCATGCATGATGACTAGAATGGAAAAGCTCATTCACTGAACATTCGACGCAAACAGTGTGGCTTCAGTTCTTGAACCAATTGGATCTTTTAGGGGTACAGACCAAAATCTTTACGAAAAAGTTTCAACGTTGTGGACGGACAAAACCCAAGTTACTGCGAACGATGATGAATCGACAACTTCGGGTTATCACTCACACTATCGTTAACAGCAGCAATATTTTCTTCGATACGCACGTTTCTACGCCTTGTTGGTGATGTTGCATCACGTAGCGAATAAATTGTGTCAAATCTATCGATGATTCTACAAATAGCTTGCTCTAATGGCCGATTATTTGCACCATAAAATTCACGAAGTGCTCTATAAGTTTGTCGAACAAAACACTGATTTTTTAAATAAATATTCACAATTAAGGAACGTTGTTAAATTGTAAAACGTTACATAATGATTTGCTAATGTATACTGAATCCAAATTTTACTTATAGCACGCAAACTGACAATTGACTTGACAGATATCCCTATCGAAAGTTTTATCTAACCTAAAAAAACACTCTAGTATTTCGTGATGATGAAGTATCATATTTATACTAAAGTGACTTTTCCACAATAATCAAACAAATCGTTACAAATATTGATTACCTATTACTTCGAGATACATATTTCTGAGTTTTGTTATCTTTAATGTCAATCATCATTCACTTGAATTTGTTTTACTAAACATTTTGTGTTATTTAACTATCGTTGCATGAGACAACAATCTAATCGTTTTTTAATAAACGAACTGTTTCGATTATTTATGTATTTTTTGACTATTTCTACTGTAGTATTAATTTTTTACTTGGTTCTGAAATTTAATATTTTTTTCTTATCAAACGAATAACATTTTGATTTTCATTGCGTCCTTTCGTGTATTGATTTTCTAAACAGATTGAAATGTACATGTTGTTTTGCTTTATTCTATATTTTCTGTACAAATTTGTATGATGAGGGTACATGTATAACATCAATTCTATTTTGTTACTTTGGAGACGCATCTTATATATCATAATACAACAGACCTTCTGTGAACGATGATATTTTAATAATTTCATTTTTAAGGTAAATTTATTAAAAATGACATACAAGTATATAAAAAATAACTTATATAATATATATTTACAAAAATACCTCGCATAGTCCGGCTAATCGATTCCACTGATTAGCCGGGCTATTTGAAACCGGACTAATCAAAATATCAACTAAATACAAAAAACGTTAATTGGTTTGAAACAATTTTTTCCCTGGTTTTCAGTAAATAAAACGAGGGTAATATATTCAAATGTTTGTATGTATCAACAAAACAAAATCAGGAGTTTATACATTCATTTTAAATACATTTTAAATTCATTTTCAATTAAAATTTAATTATCAAAAAATCGACTTTATTCTAGAGTTGCGAATCGAAAACTAATAGAAAAAGAAAAAAGGCCACAAAACTAGAACTGCGCATGCGTTGCGCATAATATGCGTATACGATTTCGGTTTTATTTTTTATTATGTTTTCATAATAAAGGAGAACTTGAAAATTTGCATATAAAAATAATTTTATGTAGTCATTTTTTGGGATTTTTTCCAAGAAAAACTTTTTAATAGGATTTTTTTTGAGTAAAAAATTTTTTTTTTTTGGAAATTTCAAACCGGACTATAGTGAACCGGACTAATCTAAGCAGATTTAATCGAGGTATTACTCGTTATATATATATATATATATATATATATATATATATATATATATACATATAAAATACTAAAAAATTATTAGAGAATATTTATTTCAACGTTTATATTATTTGTATTTTAAAAAAAATGTTTGTTAATATATACTTTAAAAGCGCTATTTTGTTATTGCAGTTACGAAAGATTGTTTTGAATCGCTTTTTCATACCTCTATAAATTGTTCAATATCTTCATTGAAATTTCTAAAAGGTTTTTTCCTTGATTTTTCTGTTTGTGTTTCTACAATGTATTTTTCAAAAGTATGTATGTATGTGCATTAAAAGTATACATTGTGTTATGAAATATCTATTTCATTGAATTTCTATTGAAGCACAAATTATTCATACTAGTTAAAAATATGTATTTCTTATGTTCTGAAAATAAAAACTTTTAGAAAATTAATAAACATTTTACTTACGTTAAGTGTTCGCTATTGCCTAATAAAAATATTTTATTCTATGTCTGTATATTTTGTAATAATTTAATATTATATTTTATCACCATCTTCATTAATCTGTTTATATCCACTGCTGGATGAAAACCTCTGAAAATTTTCCACTTTAATCAATCCAGTGTTTCTCTACCAATCCATTCCAAAAACTTTTTTATCTCTGTTCTATCTATCCATGGATTTTTTTTATTCGTCGGAGTTCCCAATAAATAATACCCCTTATCCATTGATGACATTCTCTTCTTTCTATAATACCGACCCATATTCATTTCAAACTTCTTAATTTTGTTATAATATCGATAACTTTTATTTTCTTTCTATCTTCTCTTATTATTTCTAATGTACATCTTTTTATACCTCTTTATGTTATCTGAAATCTTTGAATTATTCTGAAATTCAAAACCCATGTTTGACTGTTTTATTTAAAAACAAGTAGGATACATTGATCAGAAACTTTTTCTTTTAAACATAGAGCAATATTCAATACATAATATTCAACTACAAATATTCAAACTTCTTATGATCTAACATTATCCCATTTTTATTCTACTATTCACTTTATTTATAAATAGTCTTTTAATGTCATTCAATTGTCCCAGATACACATAGTTTTCAACTTCTTCTATTTTTCTTTGTTTTATTGTCGTTTCATTCTTCGTCGATTTAAAAATTAATTGAGCATTACTTTCGTTTTGTTGAGATTAATATTATATATATATATATATATATATATATATATATATATTCATATATATGATTTGTCGAAAAAGAATATAAACATTTTCTCTATTATCGATACTTTAGTTCTATTTATTGGAAAATATATTTTTTGTAACATATTTCCTCTAAAAAATATTTAACATTGAGTGAGTACTTTATGATTGATAGTGGTAAATGTAGCAGTGTATTTTCATGTATTGTCAAAAAAAATACAATGAAACAACGACCAAACATTAAATTTCATTTTAAACCAATTAAAAAAATACTGAATCAATTGAATTGTTGCAAAAAGTGTATTATAATATTTTCTATCAACAAACAATTTTACACCTAGTACAAACGATTTCAAGACTATAAAAAATATTATAATAACCTAAAATTGAACAATTGGCCATCCAAAAACAATAATTAATCAAGAATACATTCGAAATATACTTGAAATGATTGCTGTTAATGCAAATATGAATCTTTAAAATATTAGAAGAATTTAACTTTAACAAAGATACTATTCATAACATTTTAATTAACAATTTGTATCGGGTTTTCTAATAAGCGCTTCCGAAGTTTAAATAGAAATACAACAAAAAGTACTTAATTAATTAGTTACTTTTTTTAAATATAATATATGGCATTAATGATGGAACACAATTTCACTCATATTACCACGACGACTTTGTTTGACATAATGCATTAGTTTAGTCCAATTTTTAGTCACTCACATAATTGCGGTCCAATTTCATGAACTACATGTTCAAATATGATATCTTAAATATAACCCTGAAACTAAGCTCCTAATTTCGAAATACATGCCTCCCATCTCACCAAAACATAAAAAAATATTGTTTGTTTTGAAACTGGAGGATTCACTTTAACACAAAATGAATTTTATCCTCAAAACCACAATGTTTATAAAGTGTTTAATAATCACTTATTGTTCTATTGAATAAGTGATTATTGAACACTTTATAATCATTGTGGTGTGAGTGATAGAAATTCATTTATGTTAAAATAAAAAATATGTTTTTATAAATCACAAATCAAAACAATATTTATTTGTTTTTATGATTTCAAAACTATTATTTATTGGGAATTTGTTTCGGAGAGTCAGATAGTTCCTAGAGATTATTTAGATATTTTCAAATGTTCATCAATAAGGATTATTCACATACGATTTAAATATCAAGAGCCCGGTATCTTGTATTTTGTACATAATAATGCACCTTCTCACAAAACATAAAAAAGTAAATATAATTCTCTTTTTATATTCACCTGACACCTCCTTGTAATTACATTCTCGTCCTCAAATTTAAGTTGATGATGAAAGGGAATCATTGTGATAACATTACACACATCCAAATCGCTGTTACGAAGGTACTTGAAGCGTTTTTAGAAACTGAACCACGTAAATCGATTCAATAATTAGCTGAATGTACCCAAAGCTATATTTATGCTAAATAGCTTTTAAATAAAATAAATGACTTTTGTAAAAATAAATCTGTTCTTTTTTGTTTATATCAAAAATTTATTTTCTTTTTCAATAGACCAAGCATGTGTGTGTGAGTGTACATATATACATATGTACACACACACACTAATATATATATATATATATATATATATATACTCGTATATATATATATATACACACACACACACGTCCCTCAATTTACGCGGAGTATCCGTTCCACGTGGATTTGTTTTACGCGAATGAAAATCGCGTAAATTGAGTATGTCAGTATAATAGAAAAAATATTGGAAATAAAAGCTAGTAAAGTCCTTGAAACACATATTTATTTCACATAGCTTAACAAAATAATAATGACGTTTTAAAAAACAAAAGTAGATAAATTGTATTCGGGGTCACTATCGCTTCTGTAATTCAAAACAATCAACCTTTTATATATTTATATCGTGCTTTTGTACGTTCAAGTAAGAATTTGCGTCATTCCGATATATAATAAATTTCATGAAAAATTATATAAAATGAAATCTATCTGACCGCCTATAAAAAGTGCCGCGTAAATCAATACCGCGTAAATCAATACCGCGTAAAAAAAGTCCCGCATAAATGGAGGGACGGGTGTATATATCAATAAAATATATTTTATTTAAACAAATCTTATATATACAAAAATTATTAGAATTAATGTAACAAAATTAAAATTACTAACTAAATGATTAATGAATTTAATCTTTCGTAGTGTTTCCCCTATAATTTGTATAAAATAATTGTGACAAAATATCAGTCAACATCAATTTAGTAATTCTATATTTTGTGTCTATAAATTCAATTGAAACATCAACAAAAGTAATCCTGTCACAAACGCACAAACTAGCATGTGATCCTAAATAAGCCAGTGACCTAAATACGCTTTTGCCTATTGCTATTCTAACTAGCATCCATTTAAAGCTTACAAGAAACCTCGCCCTCTTTCTTCATGTACGTCGACTGCGAAAACATTATGCAAGGGCGTAGTCTGTTGACAGATTCTCTGAAGACACTTTACTAGCTTGATCTACAATAATTTTCATTATATCAATTATCGTATTATTGTCTAGTTTAAGAATTATTTATATAATTTTAATAATTTTTTAAATTTTATATACATATATATATATTATATATATATATGTCTTTGATCATCTATCTATTAAATATTTTATTAAAAATTTAATAAAGAAATTACTCAAAGGACAGATTCTATGTTAATAAAATAACTTGCACTGTAAGAAATTCCAATTTTTAGTTATGTAAATATGTAATTTTCGTTGATAAAAATCTACAAAGTAATTAATTCTTCCTTTTATGTGAACATAAATTTCCAATAATATTTTAAACAATGTCAGATATTATATTATTTCGTAAGTGTCTATTGAATATGTTCATAATGATTTTGAAGTACATGTTTAATAATTTACTTACATTTTGTGTAGTAAATTTTCAATCCTTTCATGAATTATTTCCTTCGGACGGTCTAATTGACGGGTTAATTTTCATTCGCGGAAACATTAATTACTAACATGTTCTCTTACAGTTGACCTCATTCCTTCATTATTCGTATTGAATTATTAAATACAAAATCAAAAATACAAACATTTGCTTCATTAGTACAAATATTTTAGCTCTTAATTTCGAAAATTGTTTTGCAGTCAAAATTTAAGTACTAGATTCTTTGTCACTGTTTTAACAATAAGTAATATATATATATATATATATATATATATATATATATATATATATATATATATGGAGTAAGTCACAATGTCATTAATAATAGCTTAATGATTTCATTGTTTAGAATAAAATTATAAGAGCTTTTATAATCTCACTAGTCTTATAATAGAAGAATCTATAGCAGTGATTCTTAACCTGTGGTGTGAGAAAGCATTTACAGGGGTGCGAGAGAAGTTTCTAAATTTTTAAATGCAAGTGATGACTTACGCATGGCTCTAAAAAAAACAGAGCCTCGTTCCAAAAATATTATTATGAATAAATAACAACGTAGTCATTAAAAATTGAGATATTGTTTTGTACGTATATGTAAATGTATGTGTTAATTTTTCAATAAAAAAATTATCTTGCAATAGATGTAATTTCCTAAATAAAGAAATAGAAACACATTTTTCAAAAGGGTGCAGGAACTTATTTTTAGATTCAAGGGATCACTAAAAAAGTTAAGAACTAATGATCTATAGTATAATATTACTTTGGTGCATAGTTAAATTAAATAAAATATTTTTCCTTGCAATATTGTGTTTTTAATTTCATCATTCAAATTCGGACATTTCATGTGGTACAACTTAATATTTTAATTTTCATTTATTTTAAAAAAAGATATTATTGAGTAATAATAGAACTTAGAGTTAAGAATTTGCTTATTATAAAATTGTTATAATTAACACGTATTATAATTTGAATGAATAACTTCAATATTTAATCAGTATTTAAGTATATAATTGAGATAATAAGTTTTTAATGAAATAATTTACATTGGAGTTTCAAAGAAATATTAAATATTTAAAAAGTTAATGTGAATTATGAATTACAATTATATTATAAATAGTAAAGGGTAGTTAATTTAACCCGCCAAAAATATTTAAGTGTTTGATTTTATAAAGTAGATTATAACTTTGTTCTGTTATAAAAATGTTTTTAGTATTATTTTAAATGAGGGTACATTTTAATGTATTATTTTATAACATACGTTAAACCAAAAAAAATTTAATTTATAAAGTTTATATATTAGAATTATTGTCGTTTGTTTTATTTCTTGGTACATACTGAGGATTTTTACAGTAAAGGAATGTTAAATGATAGGGCAACATGTGTTAAAAGTCTGTTAACTGTCGTTTTAATTATGTCTGTTTACATTTGAAATGGTTGAAAATGCTGGAAATGTCGTTAAAATTGTTGACAATGGCGAATGTAGTATCGTAACTGTATTTTATGCGATGTTTTGTTTCTTTAACTATTTTTATATATGTTTTCTTATTAAAGTTGCTTGCTCAATTAAAATTCATATATAATTTTGTTCAAAAAGACTATATTTTCGTTGTGTTGTTTTTATTGACCAATTTACTGTAATTTTTACAAAAGTATGTATATATAACATTCATATGTACATACACATCAATATGCACACTATCACTCACATATTATCATCATCAACTTTATTCTATCCACTGCTGAATAAAGACCTTTCCCAATATTTTCTACTTTCAGCGATTTAATGTTTTTTACTTCCATTCCTCACAGACGAATTTTCTTTTTCACGCACAAATATTCAAATATAAACACACACACACACACACACATATATATATATATATATATATATGTCATATAATTCAACTCTTTATATGTCTTTTTCCAAAAAAATAAAGAAGTACAATTATTTTTGTCATTTTGTTATCACACAAATTATTATGTATAATGATTATTTCAAGTAAATATGCCGAATTAAACTGAAAGATTAGATAAAAATAAAATTGAAAATATTTTTTTTACAATTTGTTTGGTATATTTGAAACTTGTATTTAAAAAAATATTGTTAATTTAATTATGAATTAACTATTTAATACAATCGTTTTGTAATTCTGCTTATAATTCCTTTGAAGTAATTGTTTATTTAATTTGTATAATACTCAAACATACAATACTTACAATAATGTTTATATATTTTTTATATAGTTTAAATTACAGTAAACATTTAATAATGGAAAATTAATATTTTATATTTGTACCTATATATATATATATATATGTGTATAAAATTGAAGAGAGTAATTTTTCACACACATTTAAAACAAGTTATTTTTCAAGAAAGTTCATATAAGTAACAAAAAATATTGAATTGTTGTTCAATATTTCGACATGAACGTTATCGTTTAAAATAAATTTAATGAAAAGTAATGTGCTGAAATTTTTTTTGTATCTAATATTAATAAATATATTAAAAACTGTTATTAAACTACATTTGAAATACATATACTTATAACAACATATTATAAAAAAAATAATATTGTATTTTTTGAACTAAAACTAATTTTCTAAGTAATTAATTTATATATTATGTATTATTATTCAGTTGAAATCCCTATGTATGCGAATTAATTAAAATACCACTTCCGAAAATCATTTACAATGAATAATTTTTACTAATAATAGATGTATATTCGTTTATTATAAATATATGAAATATTTTGTTATATACTTCATATTTTATATAATTTTTAACTACTTTAATAAATATTTATTGCGTAACGTTATAGTAATAATGAGTTTCCAAATGAGATATTTCTTAATTTTCTTAATAACTTACTAAATAATTGTAATTACCTCAATAATTTCTAGGCTATTTATTATTTATATTCTACTTGTTGAACTAATGAATACTGTTTAAAAATAGATTTGGGAAAATAAAATAATTAAATGCCAAATGAATTATAATGACTTTTCATAAAAAATATGCAAAAATGAATTTCATGTGAATATCAACATATGTTCCTTTTTTTATAAAAAACATCATCGTGCTTCAAACAAATTATACAATGTTTTTATATCTTAAACTGAATCGTTTAAATACCACAGATATACGTTTAATATAAATCATTCATATTTGATTTCTTGCATTTTACTAGCGTTTATTTAAAAAAATTCTTCGACCGAAAACAAATCTTGATTTTCGTTGTTAAAAAAATGTTCGAAGACATGATTTATAATAGTTTGTGTAGATGCTGAACCTTTTTCACTCCCCTTTACATTTTGATCATTGGACACAAGTACAAGTAGAAAAAGGAATTCGGCAAAGAGTAAAACGTATCACGCAAAAAAGGATACACAGGAAAACGAGTGCGTACCGGTTTATATGTATGAGCAAGGATATACTATGCATATATATATATATATATATATATATATATATATATATATATATACACAAACTCATATCTGTGTATGTATATATATATATATAACCATAAAAGTATGTATGTGTTAACATGTGTATATGTATGTAGGTCTTAGTGTATCAGAATAGCAGAACATCAGTTTGGCATGATCAAATCAATTTTGAAGAGATTCTTTGACGCAAATACGGTGACGCAATGAAGTAAGATTTTTGAAAATAGAGATAAAATGTGTATCGATAAATGTCGATTTAAATTGATGACAAGTATAACATTTTCTCGTTTTATATTTTCAAAAGTCTATTAAATATATATATATATATATATATATATATTTATATATATATATATATAATATGTATATATGTATAAATGTCTACACCATTCCTTTGATAGTAATCAGTTTTACGCAGATAAAGAAAATAGGCAGTGTAATACATCTAGATGTTGAATAGTGAAACATCGATACAATAAAAGTACTAACATATAAAGGAATTTCATTATTTTTATAGATGGAGCAGTTTATGTTCTAATGCGTCTTTTTTTATTCATATTTATATTGTTTGAAATATGTAAATATAAGAAAATATATAGAAGGAAGATTAATAGTTTCCGTAGAATATTTAAATATCATAACGACTAAAAAAATCTCATGTAAATTTCAAACTAGAATATAAAATTTATTCAACAAAAAACTAAAAAAATAAATCATAAAACACCTCTTATTATCAAAATAGCAATTTAAATAAATTGTAATATTTATACATACACACAGACATACATACATATATATATATATATATATATATATAATATATATATGGCTTTATGAAAAATTGTACATTATAAAGTCTATTTTATTTTCTAGAAGTTTCTAAGGAAGATTGTAAAAGAAAAGTTTTATATGCAGTATATTTTTTATGGCAACATTTATTTTTAACATCAACAAATTACAAAAAGTGATTTGTATGTTACAAAAATATAATAAATTTTGACAATTGTTGTTAAAATAAAAAATTACCTAAAAATGAAATTAATGAATGCACTTAATAGAATTAAAATCTACAAAAACATAATGTTAGTTAGCTATACTTAAGTGTTTATTTCTACTAATTACTTTTGCAATTATAAATAAACAGTTAAATAGGTTCTTCGTTCTAAAGCTATTATATTTTTTGTATTTTTTTGTGTTGTATAATTAAAATTGTCTTTCGAAAACAATATCTTTTTTACATAATCATGACTATTAAATTGGAATATCATTGAAATATATGTGCTAATATTATTTTTATTGTCATTCTATATCTAAATCTGTTTTTACACAGAATTTAACACGGATATTTCTTATCATATTTTACTGATTATTATCCTAACATATGCATTTTCATTTATATTATATTTGCATGATATATAGGGTCATTCAAATGTGACGCCTAGATTTGTATTTTATTAAAAAGAAATATATGTATAGGGGGTTTATATAGAAACAAATGTATAGTTTTTTTTCCTCTTTTTAATAAAACACAGATTTAGGCGTCACATTTGGATGACCCTATATAACTAAATATCTATTCATTCTAAACTTAATTTTTATTTTTTTTAATATTAGAAAAAATTAAAAACTATATTTCGTATTTTATAAACAATATTACTAAATACTTAATACTGCAAAAATATGATAACATAGTGACATTTTTATAGAATACAAATACTGTACACATATAAGTGAACCAAAGTTATACTACACTTTAAGCTTATTTTTATCTACAGTCAATTAAATTACTTACACATACGATTAGTTTGTGTTGGAACATTTGAATTTTCTACATAATATATATTTTTTATTTTATTTTAACCAACGTTTAAAATCTAACTGTTAAAAATATATTAATCCAAAAACGAATTTGATTTTCTAAAAATAAAAACTTGAATACTTTTTTATTTTGTACTTAAGAATATTTGTGTATGAAAAATATTTAAATGATATCATGATATAAGAAGTATATCATATTTAGAATGATATACAAGTACTTATATCATTCTTAATTTTTGTGAAATATTATTGTAAATTATTTAATTGCGTAAATATGAAATAATTTTCATTTGTATTTTAACTAAATACATTATTCTTATTTAAATATCAATATTTTAATAATAATTTATAAATTATATATATATATATATATACATATATATATATATATATATATATATATATATAATTTAGTCGTTTCATAAGTATAGTAAATTTATTTATTGTTTAATTTAATTAATTTAATATAATTTTTCAATTTAATTTTTCTTACTTTTTTACCATACTTATCAAACGACCCTCGTGTATATGTATATATATATAAATATAAACAGTACTTAAATTTTATTTTGGTGTGTTACAAATTTATTTAATACACTTAACGATATTTTTTTTTAAATGTGAAAAATTAATTTAATAGGGAAAAATATGTATAAAATAATAATTATTTTATTAATATCATTTAATTAATTTTTAATACCTACTATTATCTGTTTGTCAACAGTATAATTAATTTATATTCAACATCATTGAACATCTGTTTTTCCCTTCCAATAATGTATGGATCTTTTTCAAATTAAAGGGTTGTTGGTTACAAACTCGAATGGTCCCTACCCTTTTTTAAACATATGTGTTTATGGTACTATGTGAATTTCAACTCACTAAACTATATTTTGATTTATGGGAAAACCACATAAATTAATCTTTTGATTGAATTTGCAACGTTTTATAATAAACGGAAATATCAGAATGTAGGAACTAAAGCAAATATGATTAAAACTAACGTTGAATACATATACATATATAGGGATATACTTTATATATATATATATATATCTATATATATATATATATATATATATATATATATTAATCAATTTTGTTGTAATTAAAATTGAAACCAGAATCTTTTATCATCTATATATACAAATGTTTAAATATTTATCAGTAGTTTTATATTCAATGTTAGTTTTTTTATGATATATAAATTGTAGTATATAATTTCTAAAGAATTTCTCTATCTCATCTTCATCAAACTTATTTTCTTTCAAGTTTGTCTACAAGTTTCGAAATAAAAAAGTAAATATAAAGATGTATTTCTGTTCTATACTTTGTATTAGATATTGTAATAGTTTCAAGCCATAGTCTCAAAAAAACGTCAATACATTAAATTTCAAAAATATAACAAACTATCTTAAATTTTTCTATAGTATTATATCTTCTAGTAATTATTTGTTTTTATTAAATGTTGAATAATTATTCTTCGTATTTATCTTCTATACAATCAGCCAAAACTTATTTAATTAATTAATAAAATTTTAGCAAAATATTTATATATAATTACAATTTGTATACGCTTTTTTTACTAAATTGTTATTACTAATTTTATAATTATTTCATCTAGAACTATGATAAATAAAAAAGCAATTTTTAATTGTAAGTTTATTTTTTAATAATTATTTATCATTGAATTGTTATAAAATAATAAAAATACTTTTTCGAATTTATATATGACATTTTTCATTATCTTGATATTTTTAATACTCAATTTGCATACATTTTACCACATATTTGTTTAATATAATGTCTAATAATCCAATTCTAATATAAATATTATCTTAAATATCTAATTGTACATTTCTGTTATATAATAAATGTTCATAAAGAGACTCTTTTATACAGATGAGCCAAATAAGACTGAAAGATTAAAATCGGTACTAAATGCTATATCCTTTAGTCTCATTTAGGTCACTGTATATAGTAAAATTAAAAAATTTCCATCTTCATATATTTGAACATAAATTGATAGATAGTTCTATCGCTAAATACTTTGTTGGTTAAGTTATAGTAAAAATTTAATATCAGCTTAGTTGTATGCTAGATATCGACGAGTAAATCTAATATTAAGAGATAATTAAATTTTCTAACAAAAGAACGTTAAGTTCAGCGGAATATTAAACAGCGTATCGATGTTCCAATCTCCTTCGTACTCACTCGTAAAAGAATGTAATAAACTATTTCGTTTAGAAATATATTTATCGAAAACAATTCAATTAAGAGAACAATTCTGCAAGAGATAAATTTAAGACAATAGATTCAAAGAAAGAAAAAGTATTAGAATATAGAAAATTAAAAGAAAAAGAACAGCAATAAATATTTTGGATTTAAAGAAAAAAACCTTGCTATGAATTTTTCATGGTCATAGGATGAATAAAGTAAATACTAGATTTATTACATAATTTTTATTTATAAAGAATGGCTCTAATGAGACTGAAGAGTTTAGACATGCATTTATTTGCTTACTATTATTTTCTCTTCTTTACTATATTTTAGTTTTATATAGGTCATCCTATATATATATAATATATATATATATATATATATATATATATATATATATATATATATATATATATATATATATATATGAGAGAAAAAATAAAAATAAGTTGATATCAATTTAGACAACATGGTTATTTTATTAGGTTGAATATACCTTTATGTTTGAATAGAAAAATATTTGATAATGCATTCATCTGTCTATACCTATATAATAAAATATGAGTTTTATATGTGGAAACAATTCATCGATTACAGAAAATACAAGAAAGCATTGATAGATACGTATTAGGAATTATATGTAAACAAAAAAGTTAGTGAATTTAAAAGCAAAAAATGATCGGTCAGTAAAACGAAAATGAAAAGCTTAATATGGGAATGGGTGGTCATTTATTAGGAAGAAAAGGTTGCCAATAGACAACAAAAATTATTGATAAAAACAGACATCAAAAAGACCTAGAATAGATGGAATAGAAATGTAAAGGAAAGTATCAGTGAAGAGTGGAAGAGAGGACATGGTATACCGTTTTCCAATTATAATATCAGAACTTAGACAGCTGGTGACAGTCATGTTTGAATTTTTTCTTAAGCTCATTATGACATTTCAACTCAGTATATTTTGGCAAATTATCATGTAACTTTTAATACTTTAACAATGCTTAGAAGTTGTAAAAACTTGAAACAAAAGTTCATTGTAACTCCATTGGATTATTTTCTGTAGGATTGTGAAATCATTGGTTTATGTTGATAGACCATAAACAGTAGAAGCATTAAAAATAAACATTGAACGTGTAATTCATGAAATTGGACTACAATTATGCGAAAGAGTGATTAAAATTGGACTAAACGTATGCAATATATCAAACAAAGTTGTGGTCATATGAGTGAAATTGTGTTCCATCATTAATGTCTATACTATGATTAAAAAAACTAATTAATTAAATACTTTTTGTTTTATTTCCATTTTAACTTCTGAAGCGCTTATTGGAAATGCCTATATTATTGGAATTGAAACATTTTTAAATAGGCTTTCATTTTTAGTTCATAAAGATTTTGATTATTTTATATATATATATACTCCAATTGGTGGTTTAGTAGTATACATTACTGCTTCTCAAACAACAAATGCCAGTATTATATTCATATTTCATAAATAATTCCTTTTTAATTCATAATTTTTATGGATAATCTTCTGCTATTTTAATTATTTAACATAAATACACTTGCAAATATCTTAGATTCATACATAACGTTAACTTTTGTGGCATCTTTTTCTCTAATTTTATCTGTATTTTAAAAAGACATTGAATAATAGCTACATAAAACAATAAAGATTATTGCAAGAAATATAATTGTTATTCTTGTATTAACTTTCATCGTAAATTGTCATCATTTTTTATTTGTACTCATTTTTAAATTTCATTCAAGGTTCTCTTTTAAGATCCCTTTATTCTGATTTTTTATCCCCATCAAAAGATAATATTCGAATCATTCATGCAGGAGACTACATTTGATTAATGCGGGAAATTACGTTCTATCCTCGATTATAAAATCCCCCAAGTTCAGGATTAAACGTAAAACTGATACTGTTATTTCATAAAAAAATATAATTATCGCATAACTTTAATAATTATAGTTCAAACAACCAAGAATTATTGTATAAATAGAGGCCTTTTAAAGACTATAGTACCAAGAAGTAATAGTAGTAGTGTGTATAAATATATATATATATATATATATATATATATATATATATATATGGGAAAATAATTACAAGATGCTTTTAAAACATAAAAATTCAAAATTATAATTGTAATTACTATAAAAACAAATATAATTGACAAATTTTAGTTCATTAATGTATGAACTTTATTTATAAACGTTCTCTTCGTTTTCAATGGCTCCCCTGATGCTGAATTTGTGATGTCAATTTAGTCAAGTTTGGTTTATGATTAATCATCTTGAGACAAATAGAAGCGTCTGAATTTTCGGTAGTTAAGCTGCTCCTATTCTTACTTAAAATAAATTTCATGTGTGAAAATATTTACTCGCATTTATAAGTAGAACCGAACGCGGACAAAATGGCAAAACTAATTTTTTTCAAAAATGAAAATTTCGTAGGAAGTGATGCCCAACACGTTGATATCATAAGAAGATGATTATCTTTCGTTTTTTTATAAATCTTTCGATAATGTCTTGAATTTATACGTCACAACGTTGGACTTTTACAATCAATCACTTCTAAACTTAAATTGTCAAGTCAAGATATTTAAAATACTGCAAATCTAAACTATTTTTGTCTATTTCGTCAAGCTTTATTATAAATGTAAATATTTTACCGTGCTTCTTAAAACTTTGAAATCTACTTTAAAATTCACTTCGAATGTTCAAAATTCAACTTTCGAACATATTTAGATTGCTTTCATCGATATTTTTTTCATATTGGCTTTTTTTAACAAAGGAAAGAAAAGAAATATTTTAGTTCTTATGTCAGTTTCAAATAATATTAATTTTGAAGAATTTGTTTGATAATTTATTTCTATATATTATAGTTTATTTGCGGAACTCAAGTGGGTCATTTGAAATTATCAAATGAGTTACATGGTGACCCGCTGGTCATAGGTTTCCCACCCCTGGCCTATACAATACCTTTTTATTCCAGTCCATTCCAGCGAATTTTTTTATGTCTGTCTTATCTATCCATAGGTATTTTTCTTAAGCTTTTTATATATCTAGATTTCCATTTAATAATTGCTTTTATCTATCAATAATCTTCTTTTCTTACTTTTTGTTAATATTCATTTTCATTCTGGTAACTTTTGTTTTCTTTCTAATCCACTCGGTTTTCTTTCTATCTCTACGAGTTATCCCTAATATCTATGCTTCTTTGTATTATCTAGAACCGCTGAATTATTCTGACATGCAAAATCCTCGTTTCACTGTCATAAGTATGAACAAGAAGGATGCATTGTTCTAAAACTTATCTTAAACAAAGAGGAATATCTAACTTTATAATGAACGAATTTCTTCCGAACTGACGTCCCATTTATATTTTCCTATTTATTTTATAAATTAATGTTCCCTTACTGTAATGGGTTGCCCGATATATATTATTAAATTTATATATATATATATTTATATATATATATATATATATATATATATATAGAGAGAGAGAGAGAGAGAGAGACACGAGGGACGTTTAATTAGTATGGTAAAAAAGTAAGAAAAACTAAATTGAAAAATTTAATTTATTTAAATAAACCAATAAATAAATTTACCATACTTATCAAACGACCCTCGTGTATATATATATATATATATATATATATATATATATATATATATATATATATAAATTTGTGTTTTAGTGGGTAGATGTTATAACAAATATACCAAAGACGAGTAAGTAATTTTTTGTGTAAATACTTCATATTCTGTGGTAATTTATTTTATTATTATAGGTATATAAATTTTCTACTTATTTTAACCTACGCATATAATAACAATCTTATTTGTTCTTTAAGCAAATAAATGAATCTAATTTAGAGATAAATATTATTTTCTTATATTAATTCATTTTTGTCAGTAAATAATCTATGTGATTTAAATTCTTTACTTTATTTTTCCTATTGAATGAAAAATTATATATTTGTTTTATTTATAAAATAATTTATTTATATTATATAAATGATAACGCAATGGCACAAAGTTATGTCAAGATAAATTCACTTTTCTTTAACAATGTCTAATTCCCTTCACTGTTATCCATTTCTTTTCTTTTAGTTAAAGAGGTATCTTCGTTTATTGCCGTCTCTTGCAACCGGTACAGTGCTAATGTTCTATCCACTTACTACCAGCTACCCGTTCTTTGACTTACTCTTATAAACCGGTACTTCCGAGAGAGTTTCCATTATCTCGTTCCCTTTAAATTACCTTCAAGTAGTTGTGGATCTGTTAGAGAATCACTCGCGCTTTTTCCTTTCTCATAGCTCGCAATAGAAAGTTCAAACGATTATACAATAAGCAACCGAAATAGATCTTAAATCAAAAATTTCAACTTTCTCTTAAACATTTTATGTATTCCATTAAGTAAAGTTTTCACATTAATTTTATTTGTAGATGAACGTACAATCTTATATATATATATATATATATATATATATATATATATATATATATAAATATATACAATTTATTATAATTTTATTCATTATTTTTAACCAAATTTCATTCCAAATTATATATTAATATATGGTAACCTTAATACTAAAAACTGGAATGGTAATGTATATTGATTTTAATAATTGTTTAACGTAACGTAAAGTTATAATAATTTTCTACCTACATTCATGTTATTACAATTTTATTTATTTTATTCTAAGTATTCAAATAATACCATTCAAAATAATAAGCGACAAAAAATATTTTAATAGAACTATTTAATTATTTGAGGTATATTTAATACTAACGGTACAGAATTTTTCGTTTTAAAAATGTTCATATAATCTCATTTGTAACCATTTTAAAAAATGTATTTTTTTAAAAATACTTTTATAAGCGTTAGAAATTAAATGAAATATAATACAGGGACAACAGAAAAGTGGAAAATTATTAAATTATTTTAAAGCATATATTTTTTGTTTATGAATATTGTTTTTAATAATAATTATATGACTTTAATTTTTATATCTATAAATTATTTTCCTATAAACAAAGGCCTCTTAAAATATTAAGATACTCATTATTTTAGTTATTTAAGAGAGATTAAGTAAATTTTCAAGTATTATAGACAAATTAACTTTCTACCGTACATCGAACGATTAATTCAATACTCAAATACTTTTGGCATGGATTAGTAGTCATCTTGGTTTGATTGTCTCCAAATATGTTTGTATACTAAGTGGTATTGAATGTACTTTTCAAATACAGTCACTAAACGTACAAAAATGATTCGATATTAAGTTGATTCAATAAATCAACAAATACAGTAATACCTCGAATAGTCCGGCTTCAATTAGTTTGGTTTCACTATAGTCCTGTTTGAAATTACCAAAAAAAAAAATTCTTGAAAAAATTCTACCAAAAAGTTGTTCTTAAAAAATCACAAAAAATTAATACATAAAATTATTTTTATACACAAATTTTCAAGTTTTCCCCTTTATTATGAAAACATAATAAAAAAGAAAACCGAAATCTTATATGCACATTATGCGCATCCCATGCGCAGTTCTAGTTTTGTGGTATTTTTTCTTTTTCTATTAGTTTTCGATTTGAAACTCTAGAGTAAATCGATTTTTTGATAATTAAATTTTATTAACCCATTTGAAAAACAAATTAAAATGAATGTATAAACCCCTGATTTTGTTTTGTTGATACATACAAACATTTGAATATATTACCCTCGTTTTATTTACTGAAAACCAGAGAAAAATTTGTTTGAAACCAATTAACGTTTTTTGTATTTAGTTAATGTTTCGATTTGTCCGGTTTCAAATAGTTCGGTTAATCAGTTAAGGGGGTATTCTAGTCTAGAATTTCGAAAAAATCGATTTTTTGCATATTTTCAAAGTTTAGACCT
Source organism: Neoneuromus ignobilis (assembly GCA_029203775.1). NCBI lineage: Eukaryota > Metazoa > Arthropoda > Insecta > Megaloptera > Corydalidae > Neoneuromus > Neoneuromus ignobilis. Next base: position 45,146,118 of record CP092090.1, read on the forward strand.
TTAAGAGTATGTCCTTAAGGAGGTTGGTCTGTTAAAAAATATGATAAGATTTTTCTAAAATTTGAATATAATGATCATAATAATGATCAAATTCTTCAGAAATTTTTTTGAAATTTTTCTCCATTCCGTTTTAGAAAAATTAAAACATGAAAATTGTGTCTTATAACATGGACTCTTATGGCGGTGTGGTATAAATTGAAACTTAAGTCATTGAAACTCCACTAAAAAATGCTAAGAATTTTTTTAAAAGATGTTTTATTGTAAAGCTTATATTTTTAATAGTATTATCACTCGAGTAAAACAAATCTTCACAACACCGTTTGCAAGTTTTTAGTGGAAAAAGAATTGTAAATGAATGATATTAAAGTTACAGCCAGTACGAACTTTACAGCCAGAACGAATCACGGCGCAGCACTGTAAGCACGTGACACATACGATACGCGTGTTAGTCGTGTTCATGTACCATGTATACTATACAGAATTATTTATTTGCAGTTGGCAATCATTATTTTAGCCCATACAAAAGTATAGACCACTACTCCTTACCCCGCGGCACGGTAAGACTATGACCAACCAGCTTAAGAGGATTTTTCGAAATTCGAATTATTTTTAGAATTATAGCTATTTTTGTGACGCGCCAACCAATCCGGTCTGGCCGGAACGAATCAACTTTAAACGCGTTTTTCTCGAAACTACTTTTTTCGACACGGTTGACGTGATATCTCAAGTTCTAATGAACCGATTTACTTGAAATTTGGTACAGAGCTTCTCAATATAACAGTGATTGTTCCCGCGTAGGATTTTTTGAAAATTTTGTTTTTTTACTATTTTTAAAAAATTCCGAAAGTTGAAAAAATAGTGCAAAAAATGACTGTTTTTCACACTGGCGCCATTTTGCGAAAAAAAAATTTTTTTAATTTTTTTAGGCGGGGATACTACTACAACCTTCTTTTTTAATAATTTCAAAAAAAATGTTGTTTCACATGACCGGAAGGTTTGGAACCACATCAACCAGAAGACACCTTTTTTTTCGAACCCCCACTTTGCCAGCCTGTACATTTTTCAATTTTGAATTTTTTGTTTTTAATAATACTTTTTTATACTCCTAAAATGTCAATAAATAACTGATAAAAAATGGATAGTAAAAATATTTGTTATTTTTTTTATAGCGCCCGAAAAAAACACCTAAAATTCGTGTGTCTAGACTAGAATACCCCCTTAAACCGATTAGCGGGACTATGCGAAGTATTCCTGTATAGGCATTCAGTCTATTTTTTCTTTTATGTCAATAATTGAAGTACTCAAAAGTCTACCTTCGAAATATATCCAAATTTCCTCAAATGTCGATCTATCAACGTTTAGTTTTTCAAACACTTCTTTGTAGAAATTTGAGGGTTTTTATACACTATTTGTGCATAATGTTAGTGTCAATGTCAGAAGGTTATCCAGAATATGACTTGTAGTTTTGATTTAAATCATCCTGTTTAAATTTAGTGAACCATTTTCACTGATTAGAATCGATATAACACTTTATTTATTTTCTTAAAATTTGAGACATTTTAATGTTCATTTTCAGTTTATTTATAAAATAATATTACTTACTTGAACCAAATAAATTCTTACACACACATACACCAACTAGCTACGTCCCCCCTCGCTATGCTGACTCACCCTGTGATACTTGCCTCATAAATGATTTTTATTTGCAGTGATTAAAGTTCGGAAGTAGTCATTCACGATCGAGTAGATGAATGATATTTATCTTTTGATGTAACTACTTTATATATATATATATATATATATATATATATATATATATATATATATATATAAATTTAAGTAAAATATAATTATGTAGAATTTTGAATTTTAAGAGTAATGCAAATTTACAAGATAATTTTGTATAGTCTATTGATCAGATTTTTAATCTTCATATTGAACGTAGATGACAATATTTAATTATAAGATAAAATCAATAAATACATGATTATAAGTGTACAAAAATAAAACACTAAATAATTATTGTATAGAATGATCGAACTTTTATAAAAAAATAAATTCAACAACTATTAATTATCTTGTTAATTTCATTCATGTTGTTACTATTATAGGAATACACTTTCATGCTTTGAAATATCTCAGTTTATCACATTGTGCTTGTATTTCATTGGAAATGAGTTAATAGCAAACAAAACCTACGGGTACTTTGTAATCTGACATTAACTTTTATCTGCATGAAATGTTTGTCTGTTGAGGTGCCCATATAACACGAGTAGAAAACTCTTATTACACGCAAATGTTTGAAATCCTTTTATATATATTTGTACATTTCATATATATATATATATATATATATATATATATATATATATATATATATATATATATTAACATCATCATCGTATTAGCTTTTGTTAACCCATTACTGTGCGGAAGACTCAATAAATGTT
>CP092090.1:45153567-45158567 GCA_029203775.1 Neoneuromus ignobilis
GCCTTCATTATTGTGTGTTTATATATATATATATATATATATATATATATATATATATATATATATATATATATATATATGATAAATTATGAACGTAATATAATAAGAATTAAATTCTTTTATTTTATTTAAAAAATGTCAAACGAAATCTAATTAATGTTTTTTTCTCTAATTTGTAAAATTAACTATATATCTAATTTGTAAATCTACATTACTAATATAAATTATTTTATCTGAACAGAAAGTACTGTTTCAATCATTATCTAATTTATAAAACAAATTCTCTATAATACTCGTATACATTTTGGAAAAAAATAACTTCAAAAACATCATATATTATGGAATTTTTCACTAATGTTTTATGAAAGAATTGGTATTTTCATTTCTCTATATAATGTAAATATGGACTAAAATTAATGATATTACAGAGATGAAAAGTAAATTATCTTTTTAGTTATCTAGTAATATATTTTTAGATTATTTCAGATATAAATTAATATATATTTTTTGTTTCAGGTAATTTTCAACTACAATTTATCAGTTTGAACGTCAGGTTTGTAAAACTGATTGTGTGTGTGAGACAGTGTTTATATATATATATATATATATATATATATATATATATATATATATATATATATATATAATATAATATAATTTAATAGTCAAATTTGTAACTACTTTATTTAGAAAATAATACATTTTTCTCAAAAACAAATAGGATATTGTTAAATATTTCACGTTAATATTGTTTAAAATAATTATCTTTGTAATTTGAAACTTATCAAAAGTTTCTTATATAACCTTAGAAATTGAATCAATGCAAACTTTTTTATTTAATGATTATTTTTTATAAAATCAAGAGAAAAAATCAAACAAGCCAAATATAACTTCTGTATTTCTTATAGTTCATGTACATTCGTGTTTTATAAATTTCTAGCAGATGTTAAATATTGCAATTCTTTTATAAAACAGTGAGTATTTACTAAGCCATTTTATTTATTTTGAATTTGATATTTCTCTGTACATTTGTGAAAATGTACTAATGATATAAATTTTGTTGATTAATACAAAGTTTATTGGATATATGCAGTTAAATATTTGAATCTATTTATCCACTTTACTATTTTTTAAAATATTTCTGATACTTAGTATATTTATTTGGTAATTAAGTAACTTAAAAATATATTCATATGTTAATTTTCTATCAAGTAAACATTTCTATAATTCATAAATAAAGTGACGTGTTTTTAAAATTATTTATATTTTTAACGTTAAATTAAATTTTATAAACTTGGATAAATTGTTCGATTTTAGTTTCATGACACGAGATTTTTTATACTTTATTAAAATTGTTGTTTATAATGGCATTAACATAGTTATTTAACTAATAAATCAATAATGTTCCTTACTATATATTAATTTATTTATGATTATTTTTTTCTCTATTGTGAAAATATCAAAGTTTTCGTTTATTTATTACAATATAACTAAACTAAATTTATTAATTTCCATAAATTTAAATATAAATGACATTTATATGCTTGTTTATATGCATAAATGTGTTTTTTATAGACATCTATTTACATAAATGTATCAATAACGCGTGTTCATTTTATATATTTGTATGTTTGTTAGACATATTTATGTAGAACACATACGACATTTATTAGAAAAATAAATAAACGTGCGATTCTATGATGCATGTATATATTCCTTTTGTTCTTTCGCATAAAGACGAAACCGGCAAGATTTTCTAGAAACGATGCAAAGCTTAATTCTCTATTCGAAAGATGCCAGTACAATAGACACGGAAGCTGCGAACGAACAAGCCACGTATTGTCAACAACAGTCTTTAATGACAGCACACACAGGTCACGACTTCTTTTCCCTCTGTGCGAGATTTGTTAAAACGTTGTCGTCTTAGAAATTCTTTTTACTTGTATTTTTCTTTGTATATGTGTGGCTTTTTTTGTTATTTTCTGTCGTTGTTGATTTTATTTAATCCTAGTCACTTACTTGAAAACCACAATAGAAAAATAATAAATTGTGTTTGGATTTCAAGATAAAATTATTACAGACACATTTCATATATATATATATATATATATATATATATATATATATATATATGTACACTTACTCTCAAAATAATAAGAACATGATATTGATAATAAAAAAAATTATAAAAATTGTTTATAACAATTGTCCAATTTATGTGATACTCATCTTACATTCTTGCATACATAAAAAAGAGTTTTCTTCCAAAATATTGTGAGAAATATCATCATTGGTGCGCAACCTCAAGAGGTCGCAGAAAAATTGTTAGGGGTAATGAAAATTTCAAGAAATTCTCATGTTGTGCAATATTTTTTTAAGGAAAGAACTAAACTTTACTTGGTCAATATATTTGAAAAACTCAATGACTTAAATGTGAGTTTACAAGGCCAGAGAACGAATGTTTTAACATAGTCCAGTAAAATAGAAGCTTTCAAAAATAAATTATTGCTTTGTTAAGTGCAATTGAATAACAAACAATAACATAGAAATGTTCCCTTGTTTTTCCGAGTTCACCAAGAACAATGTTGTGGATTTTGGGGCATTTACAAATATGATTTGTCTTCACTTATTGAAACTTCACGAGAACTTTTCAAGACGTTTCGAAAAGTTTCCAAATAAAGAATTACGCTGAATTCGTGATCCGTTTTCATTTCATATCTTGAATTCGAATATTCCCTTAAAAAAATGAACAACTTATTGATATTTCTTCAGACGAAACTTTACAAATACAAATTAAATCATCGTCTTATCAAAAATATTAATTCTCAATTGGCGATGAGAATTCGGAGTTGAAGAAAAAGGCAATAAAAAATATAAATACAGTTTATATCAACTCATTTGTGTGGAACTGGTTTTTCAAAATTAGTTACAATAAAAATAAAATATCAGTCACATTTAGATCCCGAAAAGAATTTTCGGCTGGCCGTCTCAAATATTAAGCCAAACATGGAAGAAATTACTAATTTCATGGAATCACAGCCATTACATTAATTTAATTTAAAAAATTGTTTTTTAATGAATTATAATTTTTTTTTTGTTAATATGCAGTTTTTTTTCAAAAATCTTATATCAAATCGTATGTACTGAAATATACTATAAAGGTATGAATTTGTATGTGGTAAAACGACTTTTATTATTACTATCCTTATATGCTTATAATAGGATGATAACAAATAATGGGTCGCGTAAAATTTCAGTCTGAGTAGGGGAGGTCCCAAATGTAATAAGGTTACGCACCACTGAATATCATGATTAATCAAAAATTGTCTTCCAGAACGTGGTTTGTCTTTAAGGGCAAAATCTTCATTTTTAAATTTATACCATTATCATTTAAAAATTTATACCAATCCTCTGAATCAATGGGATTGAGTCGGGCTTTTACTTTTCAACAGGAGAACGACTTAAAGCATACGGCTAGAATAACTAAAGAATTTTTCACAAACAATGAAGTATATATACTTGAATAGCTGTTAATGTCGCCCGACCTTAATTCTATTGATCATTTGTGGGACGAATTGACCCGTAGAATCTCCATATCTTCAAGATACAGTAATATTCGATTTAATAATAACATTTTGGAAACTTTTCCTAGTTTGCTTCTCAGTGCTTTACAAAACCTGGTGGAATCAATTTCTAGAAGGTTTAGCTCTTTTTTGTGAAATAATGGCGCTTATACAAAATATTAAAAAGTTTTAAAAAAATGTTTCGATTTTTTACATCATTTTCTTTATAATTTTCGATTAACTTATGGCATTAGACTTAAAAGTAATTTTGGTATAATTTATGATTCGTCTGAAGCATGATTGATAATTACTTATCAAAATAACTACAGGAATACCTCGCATAGTGCAGCTAATCGGTTCCACTGATTTGCCGGACTATTCGAAATATTAACTAAATATAAAAAACGTTAATTGGTTCCATCAAAATTTTTTTCCTGTTTTTCAGTAAATAAACGAGGGTAATATATTCAAATTATTGTATTAACAAAACAAAATCAAGGGTTTATACATTCATTTTAAATTAAAATTTAATTATCAAAAAAATCTACTTTACTCTAGAGCAGTGATTCTCAACCTTTTTTCGTCACGGTACACTTTTAATAATTTAAAAATTTGGCGGCACTAACAAAAAGATAAATTTAAAAGAATTTTATTTGGTTAATTGATTGATGTACCTATGATATATTTTGTAAAAATAACATACGATAATTATTTTCAATGAAATATAAAATGAAATTGCATTATAAAGTAAACAAAATGTTTATTTAATGATAAATTACAAATTATATTTAATGCGAAATTTGAGCTTGGTGTTTTTTATAACTTCATTTATATTTGGGCGTAAAAATGATAATGCTACTCTCATTTCGTGATCCAGATTTAAAAGTCTGGATCTTTTTTTCGTTTTTATGTCGGTTAAAGCCGAAAATCCGAATTCGCACAAATAAGATGTGGAAAATTGTATTAACACACTTTTTGTGATATTGTCGGATAATCGTATCTAAGATTAATCCAGAACGAATTAATTGATTCTTCTGAATGTTTTAAAATGAAATCTCGGTTATTACATACCCAAATTAGTTGTTCTTCTTCTTTCAAAGTATGGGTATTCGCTTATGGATGTGTATTCACACCAGCGGCACACTAAAGTGCCGTGGCACAGTGGTTGAGAATCACTGCTCTAAAGTTACGAATCGAAAACTAATAGAAAAAGAAAAAGACCACAAAACTAAAACTGTGCATGCGATACGTATAGTGTGGGCATACGCATATTTTTTTTTAAATTTCAAACCGTACTAATCGAAGCCGCACTATGCGAGGTATTCCTGTATTATTAATTATTAAAGTTTAGTAAACAATGTTTCATTTGGACATATTTTTATTTTTTCGTACAATTTTTAATTTTAATTTTTTTTTCATTTCAACTAACTTTTAGAG
>CP092090.1:45168567-45286067 GCA_029203775.1 Neoneuromus ignobilis
GTATCTGTGTCTTTTTTAAAAAAAGGTATTGTCTAAATCATTTATTTTTAATTATAAATAAAAATATAGAGAAGTTATTTAAAAACCAAATATATATATATATATATATATATATATATATATATATATATATGTGCGTGTGTAATTGTGCCTAATTGTATAAGTGAGTAGAAAAATGAGTAGAGTTGTATTTATATGTATATTCCTTGTTCTTATTTATTTGAAAATCTAAGTAAGTTTTTTATAATTATATTTACTTCGTATATATTATTTAACAAAATTTTTTTTAGATAGCAAACAACATTGTTTCTATTTATATCACATTTTAAAATTATATATTTTATTTAAAAGCATTGAAACGTCTTAAGTTTCTTTAATCTTTTCGCCACTGTTAAGAAATAGTGAACAATACGAATCGTATTTTTGCAAAGAAAATACACAAACAACAGTAGGTGGCACAGGTTTGTTTGGAATCTTTTATCATTTATTATTTTGTATTTATAGTACACAGTACGGAAAATAAGATATAATATCATGAAAGATAAAATACTTCCTCTTCTCCACTTGATTATGATAAAAGCTTTTTTGTATTTACAAAAAATGTATGTACACTAAAAAGTAGATTTAGGACATACTTACATATATATATATATATATATATATATATATATATATATATATATATATATATATATATATAAAATATGTACTTACATACATACAAAAATATGCACTGATCTATTGATTAAGAACTTGTTTAAATATTTATATCCATATATATATATATATATACACATTTCGTTCATTTAAAAGAACAGCTTAAAAGCTTTCGAAAGCGATTGCTATGTTACCGTACTTAAATGTTGTCTTTGTAAATATAATTCATTTTCCAATATACGTTCCATTATAATTCATTTTAATGAAAACAGTAATTGCTCTTTATTGTTTCTTTGCAAAATATTACAATAAAAGTTAGTTTATAATATATTGTTTGTGTATAACAAACTGTGTACTAAATAAAATGATCTATGGAATGTTAAATAAGTATTCGCATTAATTGGAAAAAGTTTATCGAACATATTACTTTAATGAAATACTGTTTCTCATAAAACTTTTCTTTAATTATTATTTATTAGCTACTTTTTTTTATTCCGTTGTAGTCTATAATATTTTCCACGTAAAAACAGGAAAGGAATGTAGTTTCATTCAAATTATTGTAAGTTGTTAATTAGTAAAAATTAAATTTATACACTTTTTAAATACATTTTTTTATCTTATGTAAGGTAAAATACAAAAAAATATTCAATAAATTTTGTATTTCTTCTGTCATTTTTTTATAAATTTCAATTTATATACATATATATATATATATATATATATAAATTTAATTCATTATCTCTATTATAAGAACATCGAACGAACGACATTATTGACATTGTCACGTCTTAATAATGGTCACGATGACCTCTGAAAGGATTCAGACGTAAAAACGGAAATGGAAATAAGACTTCTTCTTTTGTATAAAAGACGACGTCGTTCATTCTTCAACATTCTTGTTGTTACGAGGAAATTCTCCGTATTGAAGTTGATTACACTTCTATTAGATAAGACTCTATGACTTCAAAAGCCATTATAAACTACTATATTGTTAAAAAGTTTTGCGCATTAGAAAACGGATTCTTTCAATTACGCTATTAGAAGAATGTGGATTTTAAAATGTTTCAAGCGCGATATAAATCTCTTACGGTTCATTATTTTTATATTCGCCCAGATTACACAAATACTTTATAATAAATTATGACAATTATTATATATAAAGATTTTCAAACTTAGTTTTAAAAAGTTGATATCCATTTTTTTAAAACTTTATTTCGTATGTTAAAATATTTTTAACTTTAAATTAATATATATATATATATATATATATATATATATATATATATATATATATATAAAATATGTACATTACATACTTTTATAAGCAGTCATGTAGAAAAAATTAAAGACACTCAAATTATTTATGCTATACTATTTTACAAAAGCTTTTATTATTTTTGTCGTGAACAGTATTTTTTTTTTTGAAAAAAATGAAGGAAATTATAGTTTTGTTCTTTTTAATTCCATCATAAGCGAGAAAAATTAAACTTTAATATTTTCTAATAATATTAATATATTTTCTTATGATATTCAAACATGACATTGTTAAATCATTGATGTATATAGAAGTTTTGCTGTTTTCTTATCGTATTAACTTAACAAATAATGGATATATTCTGAGCTTTGAAGTGGTCACATCTTTTTATAATAACAATAAAATTCTATAATTATTTATTTATTTTGTATTTGTAAGTAGGGAGATTTTACCCCCTACTCACTTTACTCGTTGACCCACAGATTTGCTTCTATATAACAATTTAAATAAGTTGTGAAAATAAAACTTTTATAAAACTATGGTAATGGGTTATACTTAAAATTCAAGTTTTGGAATTTGGCCTTTTATATAAGTATAATGTCTTGAGAATATTCCCTGAAAATTTCAAATTAATCCAACTAAAATTGATAAGGGTATAGACATACTTGTGTAAACTAGTTCTAAAACTTTAAATGCGTTTTTCTGAAAATTATATTTTCGAAATCGATGACCGAAATATTTCAAAAACGACTGCATCGATTTATTTCAAATTTTTCAAACTTATTATAGATACAGAAAAGTAGTTTCTGAATGAAGGATTTTTTCTGTTGCATAGTTTCTTATTTATTGACTAAAAACAAATTGTTTGTTCATCGAAAATCGAAATTTTAAATTAGAATGTCCGTCATTTTGTTTCAAAATAATATTTCAAAAAACTGATAATCATTTAAGGACTACATAATTTAATGAATAAAATAAATCGTAATTTTTTGACTTCATACAATCTAAATCTGAGCAGTAGTAGTCACCGCAAACGTTCTTTTTTCAGAAGATTTGCAGGAGAGTAACTATATATTTTATTTTTAAGTATTTTATTAAAAAAAAGATGTTAACTTTTAAAATACGTTTTGAGATATCTGAACATTTGTTGAGAATGTATTATTTTTTGAAAAAATTCACAATTTTTTTTCATACGAGTCACATTTTTTCTATCTCCTAACTGAGTATAACCTCGTAATGCTTCTGTGAAGTCGATCTTTAATATAACACGTAGGGTGTTAGGGCGTTTTTTTTAGATTGGATAGAACTTTCGATAGGGATTTAATTTAAAATTCAATCGTGGTTAAATAATCACTTTCTCTCTCTCTTTCTCTCTCTCTTTATATATATATATATATATATATATATATATATATATATATATATATATCAATAACAATACAATTAAAATTCATTTTATTTGAATTTTTTCCAAAAAGTCTGTCTGAATATCTTTTTTCCATTTTTTGTTAATTTCAATATTTCTTAAAATTTGTACTTAGATAATTCTTTGAAAAATTCAGAAAAGTTCGGAAACAAAAGTTTCACATCAACCTGAAAAAGGAGATGAAGCACCATTATTTTTAAATAGAAAGATTATTTTATTTTCTTTTAATAAATATATATTACGTTTATTGTAGTAATGATTCTCTTTTTGTATTGTATATAAATAATGATAATAATAACTACAGTAACAACACACCTGATTAAAATATCAAGTCTGATAAAACAGGTTTTGTACTGTTGAAAATCTTTGCATTATTATATTTTAATTCCCATAATCTTATTTTTAAAATGTTTACTGTAAAAAGCATACTTTGAAAATACTACAATGAATATCATTCTAAATCGAAGTATCGTTGTAGAAGATTGAACTTTCTCTGATTTTTTTTATAAATCTCCAATTTAATTTTTAGTATCTAATCATTTTTAGCATAAAAAAGGGAAAGTTATTTTTTATTAAAATCCTATTAATTAACATACCCCAGAATAGCTTCAAACATATAAATAGAATTTTCCAGCTTCGTTTATTTTCCAAACTCCTCCTCCATTTGAGTTACTAAATCATTTCATTAGAAATTTCTACCATAAAATATTTATTTGTAATTATATTAAGTTCGAACATAGAAATTATTTTTCTATATCACTGTTTTTTAAAAAAAGGAATAGTAAATAAGTAGTATTTTTTATAGAAAATTGTCTAAGGGGTCAGTAATATTATTGCTTAAAAAGCCTATGTTCTTCTTGAAACATCTACTTTAAATCGATTTTTTTTTATATGTGATCGAAATGTATATTTTATTAATTTGCTAATGAATACCAATATTCTAGCAAAGTACATAACTTAGAATAGTTTATAGTTTTCTCGTAATAAATAATTATTCTTATGGCGTTTTATCATTCAATACACAAATTGACGACCTACACCAACGCTCGTAGTATTTTAAATTTCTTCCGGAGAACTGCCAACATGCAAAGCAATCACCACGATTCGATTTGTCATCCCATTCCATGTTCACTAGCCGACGCACAACGAATAACTGATTACTTGAACATACCAAAGGTTCTAACTTCGAGTGATATACATTACAGGTAGCTGTGTTCATTTATTTTCTTCAATTTTCCTCTCGAAATATACAAGGTACAAATACATACATACATACGTACACATACATGTACACACATTTATATATATATATATATATATATATATATCTGAGGGTCGTTTGTTAAGTATGGTCAAAAAGTAAGAAAAACCAAATTAAAAAAATCAATATAATTAATTAATTAATTAAATTAAACAATAAATAAATTTATCATATTATCAAACGACCCTCGTGTATATATATATATATATATATATATATATATATATATATATGTATATATGTATTTATGTATTTGTGTGTGTGTGTATGTATGTATGTATGTATGTATATGTGTGTGGGTGGGTATTTTTATCCAGCATATATCACATCTGTACAAGTGACATTACAATTATAAATATGTTTTTTTTTTAATTTATAAATTTGCACTTTAATTTTTATTTTTAAAATTTTAGTTGTCTATTGGGAATTTTTGGAATAATATTTTCAATGTATACTTTTATTACAAAATATTTTTACGATGTACAATTGTAGTTATGAATTTTAAATAATAATTCAAATTTTTTCATTGTATTCCCAATCAGAAACTTCCTTTTTTATATTTAATTTTGTGTATTGTACAATATTTTAATTGTCTTCAACTTAATGGCACACAAATATCCTTTTTTCTTGACACAAATGTCAAAATCCAAAGAACAATTTGCTAATCATTATTTTTCTAATTTCGATGCTCCTTAGTCCAAGCTCATCGTTTTTTCATTTATTGATAATATTCGATAAGAAAGGACACTTTATAACTACATAAGCTTATATTTTTGAATAGGGTTCTTACAGTTGCCGTTGAATTTCTAGGTGATATTAGGTCTATTCAATGAACTGTTACATTCACTTATAATTATAGTTGACCCATCCTCAGATGGAGTGGTTACTCTAAATTGTCCTGAACAAGATTTGTTGACAAGTATATCAGATTCCTTAATTTTTTAAAAGTATATTCTATTATCTTACAGATTGTAGAGTTTAAAAATGTTTTTAAAATGAAAAAAATATTTCAACATTTTGCCTTTTTCATAAAGAACCACAAACGGTAGTACATACTTCAGATGATATTTCGTAAATTTTCTACATTTTGCAAATAACTTTTAATCAAAACATTGCAAAAATTATCGTTGTATTAGTTATATTTTTCAATTATTTCGTCTTACTATACTCAAAAAAAAAATACAAATGTAAATAATATAAAAAATATGAGAAAATAATAGAAAATCTAAAACGGTCATAATTAAATCATTTTAAATATTTATTGCTTAATGTACTATAAAAAAATTCAAAACAATACAACATGTATCAAAACAATTTCTCATAGTTTTTCCAGAATTTTTTTATCATTGAAAAATGTGTGTATTTACAATATTTAGAGGTTGATTAACTTTATGTATGTAAACATAAAAAAAAAATAATAATATTTAAAATAAAATCGTAAATGTTATTACTACTTCTATGAATATTTTGAGCTATATTTATACACACACACATTTCCTCGCATTTGTGTATGTAAAAAATATATAAATAAACATATTCTCAAGATTTTTATAGACTTGAGTAAAGAAATATATATTTGTATTTGTAGCATAAAGGTTTTATTTTTGTATTTTATCTTTTCTCGAAGAAAGAATATAAAATACATTTCCATGAAGTATTTATAAAAATGTGTATTATATTTATTTATATTTAGTATTTCAGAATATGAATTTCTGTGAGTTATATATATATATATATATATATATATATATATATATATATATATATATATGTATATACAGGTAACTCCCGTATAACACGAACAACGTTGTTATGTTCCTAAAAGTCATGTTATGCGAATTCGTGTTATACGAAACAAAGAACCAATGCAAAAAAGGCAGTTAGTTTCCAAAAATTATAAACACATACTACTATTTTTTTCTAATTAGGAGAAATATATTTATTAAAGCAATTTTCATCAAAAGTATTACATATTAAAATGTATTAAATGATGTTTTCTTCGTCATCACTAATAAGCACCATTAACCGAGGGCGTTTTCTTTTTGACAATATATCCTTATCCTCTGAATTTTCTTTAGCATTGTCTTGAGTTTTATGCTTTACTTTTCGCAAAAAATCTGTCATTTTAGATTGCTTGCTTTTAGCTGAGAGTAAAATCTATAATTTTTGTTCTATCGAGATGAAATATCTTTGTAAAGGTATTTTTTTATTTCCGCCAGACATAGTTCAGGGATACAAATTAATTCACAAAAATGAAAAACATAATTACCATTTCTAAAAAAGGTTGAATAATACGCACCCGAAAATTTTTAATCTATGTATAATGTAGTGAAAAGAAAAACAAAGTTTTAAAGTGTACGTAATACTCCACAAACAAAGTGGGTTTCAAATTCTAATAAATTTCAAAATTCTGAAGACAAATATGATACGACATATACGCTCAAATGTAAAATTTCCAATAAGATATCTTGTGCATTTAAAAGCTCTTATTTCGTTCCGTGTTGTACAGTGATTTATCTAATTCTCAAACCGTGTTAGAGTGAAACCGTATATTAGGTTGTCGTGTTATATGAGGGTTTTTCCCCAATTCTCTAACCGTGTTATAAGGGGGTTACCTGTGTGTATATATATATATATATATATATATATATATATGTATATATATATATATATATATATATATATATATATATATATATATATGTATATATTATATATGCGATTTAAATATTTTTGAATAAAATCTTAATTCATATTCCGAATTTTTATATACTGAATATCGATTTATTTTAAAAGATTTATTTTATATTTGAATAAATGTTGAATTTTTTTATTTAAATCACATACTTATATATAAAAGGTAATGTTTATTCACAACATTGGGACAATATTTAATTTTTAATCAATCGAAATGAAAGCTTTTAAAAATAAAAAAAATACATTCGGTATTATTGTTAACATTTGTTTAATTTACATTAAATATTTATATTTAATTATTAATAATTTTTTATCAATAAACACAATTCAATTCATACATTAAATCTATATAGTGATTTATTTTTATTTAAAACATTGTAAAGTTTCAAATATGTTAATTCTTCTAGTTTTCCTTTCCAATAAAACATGCATGGACCGTTACATAAATACATAGATGCACGTACGTTAATCAAATTGTACGATTCTGTCGAGAAATAAGACAATTCATTTCTCAAACATTTTGTCGCATGTCTCTTGACGCTTTTCAGTGAACTCTTAGATTGAGACGAGACTTTTATTGTTTCGTGAGTCTTTTCTTTTTCTTCTTCTACTTCGTGAACGACCCTTGTAAGTTTGTTGAATTGACGCTAAAAGTACGATTCACTGCTCAAACTCTATACACAGAGTTTATAGATCGTCATCACCGATAATATTCACAATATGTGCACTTGTTCTGAGGTTATTATATTTTTATTCCGTATATAACTTGTTTATTATCTACAGACAGAATATATAGGATGTTTAATTATATAATTACAATTATACTAATTATATATACTTTTTATAGAATGTTAATTGTTATTCAAACATATTAATAGTTATTAATTAATAGGTTTGTGTTATTATAAATATAAAAAAATAAAACAGCCATTAGCATATTATTTATTATTGAAGAAATTGATTAAATTAATACAAATTATTAAAAGATTCTCTTTGTATATATATTATGAATTATATGTGAATATTTTAACGTGTTTGTCTATTACTATATTTTTGAACTTTCTGGTTCTTAGAAAGCATTATCACTTAAAGAAAAATTACATGAAAAGATAATAAATATGATATATTATATATATATATATATATATATATATATATATATATATATATATATTATGAAGTTTGTTTGCGCTTTCATATTTTCATAAATGTGAGTAGAATGTCTCTAAAATTTAAAAAAAGGCATATTAAAAATGATACTTAATATTAATATACAGGTTTTCCAATAAATGCTTTAGAAGTTGAAATTGAAATAAAACAAAAAATATTTAATTATTTTTTTTATTTTCAAGCATATTCTATGGCATTAATGATGGAACACAATTTCATTCATATGACCATCACTACTCGCTTGACATAGTTCATTCGTTTAATCCAATTTTAGTCATTCTTTCACATAATTGTGGTCTACGAGTAATTTCATTAATTACATGTTCAATGTTTATTTTTAATGCTTTTGTTGTTTGTGGTTTATTAGCATAAACCAATAATTTCACATAACCTCACAGAAAATTACCCAATGGAGTTAGATCACATGATCTTGGTAGCCAATTGATGGGTTCATTCCGTGAAATAAGGGATTAGTTAAACTTTTGTTTCAATAAGTCTATTGTTTCCGTAGATGTATGGCACATAGCATCGCCCTATTGAAACCATATATCGTGCAAACCATTTTCAATCATTTTTGGAAACAATTCATTAATCATGGTTCGGTAACGCACTCCATTCACTATATCGTGATCTCCAGTTTCATTTTGAAAAAAAATATGGTCTGATGACACCACCAGCATGTAACGCACTCCAAAAATTATTTTTTTTGGTCTTTGTTTAATGACTTGTGAATTGTTTTAACTCCAAATTCTGTAATTTTGTTTATTTATAAAGCCATTTAACCAAAAATGTGCTTATCACTGAACAATATTTTCTTGAAAAAATTTGGATCAACCTCCAGTTGCTCCAGAACCCAATCAGCAAGTGATAATTTGCCAAATTATATTGAGTTTAAATATCAAAATGAGTTAAAAAAATCAAACATGACTGTCGCCAGCTGTCAAAATTCTGACATTCTTATTGGAAAATCCTATATATATTGTTTCAAAAATAACTTCAACATAATATTGTTGATATATATTTGAACTATTTGGCTTTAAAAAAGACATAAATTGCACAAAAAAAAATCACACATACTTTTGAAAAATATTAGAAATATTTTTTTTTTCAAACTTCAATGCAAGTTTGTACTTTTTTCGTAACATTTTTAACATCATTAATTTTTACTTACGACTGTAATTTTTTTTCGATATTAACAATTTAATCTTGTCAATGTATGAGGATTGTTTTAAAATACTACAACTTTTAAAAGCCGTCGACGAAAAAAAAAGATCTGAGAATCTTGGTGGCTATAAATCGTTTAAGCCAAGTGATAACCAAAAATTTCCCCTAATGTAGGCTTCATTTCATAAATATTTACAGAAAGACACGCCACTTTGTTAAAACCAACACATTCATTCATATTTTCCCAACAATATAATAAACTGTTAAATTATGTTACGATAAACTTCACCATCTACAGTTTTGTTAAAAATATAACCCCTATAACATAAAGGCGGGTAGATGGCATATTCAACTATATTTTTTTTGTGTGTAGCAATCATTTATGATCAGGGCGTGGATTTTCACTATTCTAATTTGTCTATTTTGACTGTTCTCATAATCATTTAATACCAAGCCTCATCATTTAAATAAAAATAATGAAACACTTCAATTCTATTTTTACGAACAATTCGAAAATAACAAAAATTTCTTCAATATGATCTAGTTCTTTCAGTTCATAAACAACACCAATATTGTAAACATGCAATTTTATTGTATTTTACCACTGAAAACTTTAACTAATAAGTGTAATTTGAAAAAAAAACTTTCCGAATGGTTTTTGAATGAGCTAATTATAGATTCGTTTATATCATTGAAAACTTCCACAATTTGATGGTCTGCCTGGGACTTCTTTTATGTTACTTATACACCCTCAGTCTCATGAAAATTTTCGCCTTGTTGAGGACTGCAGATGGGAGAAATTTCAGCTGAAATTCGTCTTGTACAAGATTTATACGCGAAATACATAAATCTCAACAACAGATATATATATATATATATATATATATATATTCGTTCTAAGAAAATAACATAGCTGACATGACATAAAAAGGAGTGGATATTTGAACGAAACTGACGCAAGCCAAGGTCATTTAAACTTCCTATCTCGGGTAACCTTGAGTACAGTAGTGCGAATTGACTAATAACTTGACATAAAATGTATCTGTCCGTTAGTTTCTATCCTTCAAGGGTTGCGACCTTTTTGAAACAATCTATGTGTATGTATACATATATATACATATGTATATTCTTCATCATACAATTATATATTTTTTTCATTTCTATTGAACTTGTATTTATCATTAAATGGTACTTGCATGTACTAATTTGCATATTAATTTAAAAGCGAATTTTTCAAACTTTTATTGTTATATAGAATATTTTTTAAGCATGATAGAACTTTAAATTGCAATAAAACACATACTAATTGACCGAATGACCATTTATTTGATATTATTCGAAAAATCATTTTATGGCATTAATATTTAAAAATGCTTTCGTGCATATATGCATCACGGATAGTTCTGACATACCTCATTCTCTCAGTCCAATTTCGGGTCTCTTTTTCAACCAATTAGAGCCTTTTATCCGTAATAACGCGAGTTATGTTGGCTTCTAATAACTCAATCGTTGCTGGTTTATCAGCATAAATCAGAGACTTCGCATATCTCTAAATAAAATAATCCAGAGGCGTCAAATCACACGATCGTGGAGGCCAATTCACAAGTCCATTTATGGAGATAACGTTATCGCCGAATTTTTGTTTCAATAACTCTATTGTTTCGGTCAAAGTATGACACGTGGCATCATCCTGCTGAAACCATATCTCTTCCAGATCGATTTCATGCAGATTTGGAAACAAATAATCATTATTTTCGTTTTGTAATATACATCATTGACGATAACGCGCTTTTCGGCTTAATTTCGAAAGAAATGAGATCCGATGATGCCACCAACGTGCAGTCCGCACCATATTGTTAATTTTTCTGGATGAAACGGGCTATCGTGAATCACTTTAGGATTTGTCTCACTCCAAATTCGATAGTTTTGCTTATTAACGCACCCGTTAAGCCAAAAATGAGCCTAATCACTGGACAAAATTTCGTGCTTTATAAGTTTTACGAACAGAATAAATAAATGTTCACAATTTGGAAACATTTCTCAAGTGTAAAACGTTCCATATTGATTTGCCAAAGTATATTGAATCCAAATGTCACTTATAGCGCGCAAATTGACAACTGACTTGACAGATATTTCTATCGAAAATTCTGTCTATCCTAAAAAAAAACATTCGTTATTAATTTATTTAAAATATAGTAATAAGTGTTCAGTATTGTTTAGTAACTGATGTATTTTATTGGTTACAATTTGGTATGATCAACAGAGCTCCACTTCAAGCCCACACATTATTAATTATTATTATTGAACAATAGTGGATGAATTATGATGTTATATATTCCTTGATCAAATTCCTTTTAGTGATAATTGAACCACTTTTTATATCATTATTTTGTAGGTTTTTTTACAAATTAATAGTAGTTTTTAGTTAATTATACTATAAAGATACCTTGCGATATATATTTTTTCTAAAAAAAAAAATATTTATAAATGTTATTATTATTGAGATTCTTTCTAAAATCATCCAATTGTCATTTTGTCATATTTAAAAATGTATCAAATGTTCATATATATTAAACTATTTTCTTTGAAATTACATTATTAACTTAAGGATCCCTATAAAAAAACTGTTTACCGCGACACGTTGTAATTAAAGTTTTAATTATCTTAAGATTGTTCACTGTGTGAAGATTTACAACGTAGCAAAAGAAACACGATTCTCGCAGTTTAAATTATAATGTGAAAGAATATTCTCAGTCAAAAAGAATTCAAAAACTATCTCGACTGTAGATTAAATTCACATAAAGAAATGCGATGTTTCTATTTTAAAATTTATAATTATATTCTAGTATTGTGCATGAAGAAATATCTAAGAAAAAGAAGTACATACCTACAACTGCTGTCTAGTTTTATTTATTTATTTTGGTTAAACATTTGTAGTACAAAATATTAGTACAATAAATTATTAGTTACAGTACTACAAAATATTAAAAAGTGTTTAATAATTATTTTTTATTTACTTTGTTTCTTTACTATTAGCTGTTTCATATTTTAATGGTAATTCCATCATCAGAGCACTGTGTTATAAAATAACCACATTGCTGTATTGATGATGGCATTTATATCAAAATGCACATCAGTTTATAAACAAAGTAAACAATAAATAATTATTACACTTTTTGTTATTTTATGAGCTTGTAATAATTCATTTGAATATTTTTCTATAATTAGATTTGTTTTCTTCTACAAGTAGTCATAACAAAAGTTTAACAATTTTACGGAATTAGTGTCTAATCTTTAATCACAAACTAATGTAATTTTTACTCAAGAGATTGATTACTGCTAGGTGCACGTCTAAGTTAATTAGATAATATAATTATAGCCGTTTTCCAATAAAACTTATTACTTTACGATGAATTTCTTTACATTCTATGGTAGTGAAATTGTAATAGTAGTGATAAGTGCATATTTTGGTTATGTTTATATTCGTTTTGTATCTAGTTTTTATTTTTTTATGATATAAAAGATTTTATTCAATTTTGTTGAAAATACAACTAATAATCACATTTTTAAGTCGTAAGATAAATTATTTCATAGATTTATGTGTGTATATATATATATATATATATATATATATATATATATATAAAATTAAAAATGGCACTTTTAAGACAGCCTTTATCTAAATCCAACAAATTGAAATTGAATGCATTTATTTATATAAAACTTGTGATAACATCTTAAAATATTGCAGCTCCATTTTGCTTCGAAGCTCGTCGATTCTTTAAACACGCAATGTCTCATTAAAAATACTTAACAAATAGCGACCACCTATCTGAGCTAATCATTATTTACAATGCGTGAGCATTAGTTTCATACTCGATGTGCACGCACAAATAAGTCTCACGCTATACTTCATATCAATAATTCGTGACCTCAAAATTTATAATCACATTTTTTGCGACCTATTTTGATTAATCCTTTGAACACAAAACTTAATAAAAGCATGAGTTTGCGATTATTTACGTAAAATTAATTGGTAATTTTTTGTAAATTTTATTACATTTAATTCAGATTTAAAAAAAACGTAAGAAAGAAAATTTAAAAATGAACAAAAAAATTTAATTACATTAATGTAAAATGTTTTTTACTTACATTTATCAGTGAAATGAAATTTAATATCATATTTGTTTTTATACGAGTTTATTTATAACTAAATTCGACATCATAATCTGTTTAGAGTTTAAAATATGTTTATTACATTTTTCTCACATTTAAAAATTAATATAAAATTCAATCACTAACTCAGTCTGTTCGTGATTTGTCTCGAAAATCCATGTTTTTTCTATTAATTTAAAATAAATTTCAGTTTATTTTCATATTGGGGTTATTTATTAAAATTAGAAAACTCATATCAGCTTTAATTATATTTTATTAAAATAAGAAATTTAGCTCCAAATATTGATTTTCACAAATGAAAAACCACACTAACACTACAAAATGGTGAAAAACTATTCAACAATTATTTATTATTCACTTTTTAATAGACTAATACAAGAAAGTGAATAATAAATAATTATTAAACAGTTTCTTTAGTATTGAAATAGTAGGTTATTGTACAAATGAATTAATCACAGATTTAAAAAATATAATGATTGTTTTTTTTTAAATTGTTTGATTAAAGAATTTTTTTAATTTTTAGGTACAAAATAAAACCTTTTTGTCTTTTCATCAGTTGATTAAATAATTTCTATTATATCCTATTACTGTGATTCATGTTATAATAATTTTATTTATTTCATTCTCATAAATTGTTTATCCTCATGATATTGATTGCAAAAATTGTTATTATTTGTGTAAATTCAATATTTTTAATGAATATAATTTTGTAAAAATCTGAATAGACGCTCACCTAAAGTTACCAGATCAAGTGTTTATGAATAATATGTAAGAATTTCCTGTCAAAATCCTTCAGTTTTCTTTAAGTTCTTATAACTATTTATGAACTTGCATGGTGGAAAATAATAATTAGCTTTACACCAAATTTGTGTTTTTGATATACAATGTTTTATTCAATTGAATCAATTGTTGCTAATAGAAATCTAAATTAATGTTTTCATTTGGTTTTAAAAGTTCAGTTTAAACTATGCCTCTGCAATCCCACCAACAGCACATCACTTTATTTTGGTGTATTTCGATCTTGCAGTCGTCCATGAGTTTTCATCCTTTTATACCCAGTGTCATTTTCTCTCTACGTTAGTGTATAAAAACCTTTTTAGCTCCTGTTACAATTCTATTATTTTTAAATAGAGTTCATTAAATTGACAAGAAACAATAAACTCGTATAAATAGTCAAGTTATTTATTAAATTCCGTGTGACACGCAAATATCAATTTTTGAAACCATATTAAATTATTTTTATCTAAAGATTTGAAACTTTCATATGGTGAAATTTGAGTCTGTCGACTACCTTTGTGAAAATTGTGGATTTGCGATTACCTCCTGCTTCAGTATATTATAAGGTTTTCCAGAAAGGAATTTATCACTTGAATTCATAGTACCAGAATTTTTTTAAAAAAATTAAATGTTATATGTGCATTCAATAATTTTATCATTTCTAAAAATACCACAATAATAATTTCTTAAAACATATTAAGTGAAAATACACTTTAGTAAATTCTTTGTTTTTACTCTTAGGATTAAAGTAGTAATGTATTATATTATTTATACAGATAGCTTTTACCAACAATCATATTTTATAATACAACTCTCTGACGATGCAGTAGGGCTTGAAATGCATGTTATCTTATAAAGAAATAAAGTACACTTTGTGTAATTATTAAACAATTTTATAATAATTTATAGTATTGGTGTGATAATTCATATATGTAATAAAATATTTATTAAACACAAATTGTAAATATTCTATTAAAGATGACTTAAAGAAGCACGAAACTCATTTATAATTAAAATTGAATAATGATATTTCACCAGTAATTTTACCTGGCATGGATAAAACCAAAATAATTTTTATGCCAACTCAAATTATTTTATAGAAAACTTGAAATATATTCTACACTTTAGAGACTATGTCACTTTTTATTGTTAAATTGACAAAATTTGTTAATCATATACTAATATTATTATAAACATTAATCTAAAATGATTCTAGTTTGTTTCACAATTGTCCATTCTTCATTTCCCTTCTTTGAGAAAAAGTTCTTACATTTCAATACTATTGTCGAAGTCTATTAAATATTTAATTGGAAACATTTTTACAAAATCATTTTTCCATTAAATCAGATTAAACTTTTGACACATAATCAATAATCTTTTGTGATAGTAACGTGGTTGAAAAATAATTAATATATTCTGCTTTAGTAACATTAATTCATAGTTGCAGCATAGTAAATAATTTATTTTTAATTTACCAAAGCTTATTATATTTTTATTCGCCTTTGTGAATAAAACTTAGTTAATTATATAAAAGATTAATAGTATTTTTTTGAAAATGCAATAAAACGAGATTATTTGATTAATATTGTTATAGATTTTTTTAAATAACAATTATTTTACTGTTTATATTGAAACTATGTTGAATTTACTTTCACACAAATGAATTATCACCCCCAACGAGTTGGGGGTGATAATTCATATTTTCAACATGTTTTATTATAAAATCTATCAGATTTTATAACACAACGTTTTGATGATCAGCTTATTGTTACAAACAAAATGAGTAAATAAGTAATTATTGAACATTTTGTATGTCTGGTTGTGTTGGAAGTGATAATTTATTTGAAATGAAAGTAAAATATTTATTTAATTTTAAATTCTTTATTATTTACTTTAATTTTTCTACCAAGATTTTATTACCTAAAATATTTATATGCATTTGTCCTTACTACAATATGAAGAGTTAAAATACACAAGTTCAGCAATAATTCAACAGTCACCGAATGCATTTAGTAATAATATATAACTAGCAAACAAATAACAAAACATTAAACTTCTTGCACTTAGTACATTACAAACCTCTTTGTGCTTGACTAAAACAAAAACAATTCTGGTTAAATATTTATAGCAAGACTAAACTTAAAACCACATTCCAACCACATAGCTAGTTCTGAGATACAATATTGTCTACATAATTTTAATAAGTACATAAACATACATTAAAACAATTCAGTAATACTAAATTAAGTCAAACTTAAGTATAATAGGTGCCATCTTTAATAATGTAAATATAATTAAAAAATATAGAGAGAGAGAGAAATATTACGATTAAAATTTCTATTAGTAAATATTTTTCTTTAATTAACTGGAAATATTAGAATATACTTTTTTTATTTTATAATATTTTCTCCTGACAAATGCAGAAATGTATACAATAACAATTTAAAGAGTTACAAATACCATTAAATAAGTCTTCTTTTTTGTGATAACAGTTTTTCATAATTAGAATCAATAAGTAAAATATTCAGATAATATAAAACTGGATAATGAGTTTGCTATATTTTTATATCATTCCCTTTTTGTTTCCTATTTATATTATTTATTTGGTATTTATGAAACTCATTTTTCTATCACTTTATACGCTTAGATTTGTGTTTTATTAAAAAGAAACAATACATATGTTTCTCTATACACCACCCTATGTATATGTTTCTTTTTGATAAAACACAAATTTAGACGTTACATTTGGATGACACTATATTTATAATTTATAATTTTTGTTCGTTGAATATCTTTTGAAGAAAATCTTTATTATTGTGATCGTTTATTTTGAAAATTATATAAAAAAAATAAACCTAGTTCATGAATATTTTATGTATGAGAATTGTACAATTTATTTATAAATCTTTTTTGATAGAAAAAATAAGTATAAATTGAAATCTTTGAACGTATAAGATTCAAAATTTGAAATTTAGATAATAATATAAAAAAATATAATAAATTTTCTTGTATAGAACATTTTATAATAAATATAACATTTTTATATTCCAAAGGAATTGTAACATATACTTTAAAATGCAATATACTATTTCAATAAAACATTTTTTTATTGTTATAAAATAGAAAAATCAATTTATTCAGTTTGTCATGTGTCTACAATAAATTGTATTTGTTATTGAATTTATATTGCATATATATATATATATATATATATATATATATATATATATATATATATATATATATATGCCTGTATGATGTATGTATATATACGTTGACAACGATCCATAACGTGTATTCAACTCGAATCATAAAAAAACTCGCTTGTTTACAAAAGCTTTGGAAGGGCATTGAAAGGGCATCACGTATACCTATGTAGAGATTTTCATTCTATCTTCCCTGGTAAGACTTTGTTCCCCTCTTCTATATCTAAAAGATTCACACTATAAAGCTTAGAATAGAATGATGTCACTGAATGTGCTGTTTATTTTACAAATGATGACGAATATCCAACTCAGATTATAGCAGCTCATACGTTTTTGAAAGCTTAAATAGACTTAAAATGCCCTCTTATATTCCTATAAAAGTAGTCCCCCTCTTATTCAACTCAGCAGTTTATATCATAAAATGATGATCCCTTGAAATTAGATTTTCTAAACCTTAATATTATTATATTTTACATGTATTTATATAAATGTCTAGATTCTTGTTACATTTATTATTATTTTTTTAATATTTATTTTACATGTCTTATATTTTTGTTATTGTATTTTGAAATTACATATCTATATATATATATATATATATATATATATATATATATATATATATATATATATATATATATATATATTTGTAGATGTAAAATTTAAACATGTAGGAATTTAGAAAATATTTACAAAATTATGTTACCCATATTATTGACATATCTTTTGATTGTTTACTCTTGAATTAGGTTATTAGTTATAATTTTCAATTAGTAGTAATTATTTTTTAGAAATATGCACATAGTTCTTCAAAATAGTGATTTGAATTTTCAGAAAAGAAATATTTAATAATATATTAAAAATTTTAAACGATGTAGGTTTCTTGAACTCTAATAGTAATTTATTTGGTATGGTAGTTTTATGTTAATTATATTTTTTTATCGCACTGCAAACACCAATGATCAATACAAGTGAATTATCACATTTAAACTACCAAAAAATTTAACTACCATTAAATATAAAAGTGTTTAATAATTATTTATTATTCTCTCTCTTTGTTTTTGATTGTATACGTATTTCTATGGTCATGCTATCATCATGTTACAATGCTATATTATGAAATCTAAGATTTTATGTGTGTTTTTTTTAGTAAATTTGTCACATTATCAAAACAAATAATTACCAGTATTCAAATAACTATTCAATTTTAAATAAGAAGTTGTTGACATAGTTTTCTTTCCTTGAAGCTATTATCGATTTTGGATAAAATCACAGATGCATTATTCATTTTGTTTTAAATTTATTTCTCGTTTTAAATAATAACGTTTAGAACCATTTGATTTAACCAAAGCATCTTTTTTCCTTTCTATAACAATACAAATTTATTTAATTAAATGTGTAATTATAGTTATATTAAAAAAATAAATTTTCTGTTCATTTTATTCACTTATAAAGTTTAACAATTTCTTTTTTATTATCTTCTTAATGATTTACAATACAATTCTAAAAATATTTGATGATCTTGAATACTTTTTCTTTAACCTTTTAAATGTCAGATAATCTAAATAAAATTTATGCTTTGCATTTTCAAGCAAAGTATAAATTTTATTATTTTTTTTCAAAAAAAATATGTGTGGGGTGGTGTGTAGTAAAACATGTATATAGTTTCTTTTTTAATAAAACACAAATCTAGGTACCACATTAGGATGACCCTATATAACAGTATTCATCACTGTGTTAAGAATGTTATTTCAACTCTTATACAGTTGCTTCTGCAGTACATAAAATTATTTAATTGTCTTATCATTGAAAATATAATTCATATAATATTGGACTGTTTAAAAAATTAATTCAATTTTTTAAAGTAAATTCAAATTTTTTTTCAATATACATAACTTTATTGATCAATGTGTACTCCATTTTCATTGATGACCTTTTTCTATCTTCCAGGTAATTTCATAATACCATTTTCTTAGAATTTTCTTGTTTTCGAACTGAAAAAATCGTTAAAGTAATTTTGCAGGTCATCAAAGAATTATCTTTCCTATTAAAAAAGTTATGCAAAGACTGTAATAAATTGTAATTCAAAAAGTATTAAGTCCAATAAATACGAAAGATTTAGTGAAATATTTTATCTAATTTCCAACAATTTTTTCCTACCATTAAATAAACATGTAGCCTGTCATTGTTACGACTGAAGACAATGCCTTTTATATTAGGTATTTATAGACATTTTTTTAAAATTTTTACCTTTAATCGATTCAGTTAACCCTTTAACTGTTTATGTCGAGTATACTCGTCAGAGCGAAACGAAAATTTTTTGCATAATGTCGAGTATACTCGTCGTGAAGATAAAAAAAATCGCATTCGTATTATTATTAACCGAATCAACTGTAATTTTTTTCCCTGAAAAAGGGCAAATAAAGATCTTTTAAAAAATGTACATTTTAGAATATTCGTTAGTCTGGCAACCTTATTTATTTTAATACACAATAGCTTGTATTAAGCTGAAATAACAAATTCTGGGGAAGTATCGTTACAAAACGATTTTTTCAAATAAAGAAGCACTACGTATGCATTTCTCAGTTGATTGTGCGATGCAATAGTTGAAAGAACGAAAGTTATAAGAGTCTTGTGGATTTTATTGACAGGAAAAGTAATAGTAAGTACTTTTTATTCCTATGAGGAATAAAATTGTGAAATACATAATTTTAATTATCCCTACCAGATGAATTATTATGATAGTGATGGAGATTTCTAAAAAACCAACACGCAACTTTTGATTTTTAATCATAATTGCCTACTTTTATAGGCAGAAACATTTTACTC
This sequence comes from Neoneuromus ignobilis, assembly GCA_029203775.1. Lineage (NCBI taxonomy): Eukaryota > Metazoa > Arthropoda > Insecta > Megaloptera > Corydalidae > Neoneuromus > Neoneuromus ignobilis. The sequence goes on from CP092090.1 coordinate 45,189,186, forward strand.
TGTTTATGTCGAGTATACTCGTCTTCGCTGGAAAATAATTAAGCAGGCAGAAAAAGTTTTTCGAAACAAAATTAAACAGTTAAAGGGTTAAGAACAATATTTGCACGAATTAATTATTGCATTGTTCGAAATGTACTTATAATAGAAAACATATTTATAATTCTACTTAAACAGAACACCCAGTATAATTTTCTTCGAATGAAGTTCGGTTTTTGTTGTTATTAATAATAACTTTCAGTCTATTTTCTGTAGATTTTTTTATCTCCTACCTTAGTACAAACATTCCATTTCACAAAACTACTTATCATTTTTTAATGAATAGCTTGTTTTCATTTAGTTTTAATAATAAATTTTAATGAAAGGGGATATTAGTAGGGGTGTCTAGACTTTTTCCCTGCCATGCAAATGATTTCACATTCATTTCTTTACAATGAATGTGAAAAACACTTTCTTTGTCATTTCTTTAGTAGCTAGCACGATGAGTGAGCAGGCAGTATTTAATGCCGTTGCACAATGTATTATAATTAAGTTTTTAATGAATGAACACTTGAAACCAACCAAGATTTTGCAAAGATTGTATGAAGAGTTCGAGAATAAAATATGTTACACAAGATGCTAATGTTTACATGGCATAAGACGTTTGTTGGTAGATGTGCAAAACTTGACTCATCTGCGTCGCCTCAAGACTTCTCGCCAAATAACATTCGAACAGTTCGAGATCTTATTGAAAGTGATTAACGATTAATAGTGAAATTTATAAATAAATTGGGATAAATCATGACAATATAATCCATTCGGAATGAGTTAATGTTTAAAAAAGTTTCAGCGCAATGTATTCCATACCTATTGAATACAGATCAGAAAACTGTTCGAACTGAAATTTCTCAAAGACTTTTGAATCGGTATGAAGCAGAGAGGGATGAATTTTTTAATCATATTTTCATTTGTGACGAGTAATGGTACATCACTGTACCTCAGAGTCTAAATGGGTCAGTACTTCTTGTGTTATTGGCTTCAGACATACCCCACTAGTTCTTTTGATATAAAAATCAAAAAATTGCCAATCCAATGATAGAAATGTTTATATATTAGCGGAAATTATTAGAAAAATTATTTATGTATACATTAATTTAATAATAGTTTAATAGAACACAATATTAATTTAATAAAGTACAGAAAAAAGTTTGGTTTATATTTGACCAACCATTATAGTTCAGTGATGTCACTAAATTTATTTTTAAGTTCTTATTACAAATAAAACTACTAAGGCGTTGATTGTACATAAAAAACATTTTATTAAGCAAAATAAGCTTCGAATGCACTTAAAGAATATCTTGAATTAATTATTTAAAATACAAATTTTATATTACTCTTATTAAAAAAATAAATTATAAAAATACTCTCTTTGAATGTCAGCCATACTTTTCTACAAAATTAAATATTTTGTGACTGTTTTTAGTTATTTTTGTACTATAATCTTTATTTAATATATATATATATATATATATATATATATATATATATATAAATATTAATATATATATAATTTATACTATAATTAATACAAATGTTTTTATTTGCTTCATGGACAAATATGTATAATTAACAAATAAATTTGTATTTAACAGTCAGAAAAATTAATTTGTAACAAAACTGTAGAATAATTTTTATATATTATACTTTTTCAACTGATATTTGTAGTTAGTAGTAATGTTTTTTAATTGTACTTTTAGATATTTATTACTTTTTTTATTAAAAAAAATATGAAATATGAGTCTAGCTCACACTGTTTAATTTATGGAACTAATGTAGTTTTGCAAAATATATCTTAGGTAACATATATAACTCGTACTTGTAGTATAATTTTTCTTCGGTTGCAAAATATAAAACTTTGTTGGCCAACATTCAATTTTCATTTACGACTTCATAACTTAACAGTACAAAATATTATTCTTGGGAATTTTTTTCACGTCAACATATACGTTTGAAAATAATATAGATAAAAAAAATTAGCACAGTGTTTCGATATGATTATGGTCATTTTTTTGAAAAATAAAACGACACTTTTTTATAATGTACGTTCATATATTAAATTCCGATTTAGTACTGAACATTTCGGTCTAGTTTTCTCTCTAAAAGCTTAATAGAATATCTTTGTATAATTAGATTATATATTCGAATATAAGTACGTTAGACTATAAATCATGATTTATTATGTTTACTACATAAAGTTTCATTAAAATATAGATATTAAAATCAAATAACATTCAGTGGTGCCAAATATCTATGTATAATTTATAAAAAATTCTTGAGTTTATAAAAACACATTTAGATTCAATTATGTATATATATATAATTGTTTTTTCAAAAACAAATATATGAAAATTAGTAAATTTTTACAATTAATTTTTCAAATTGATGATTCAAATGATTTTTTTTAAAAAAATGAAAATATTTATTTTCGAAATAATGCTTTTCATTGATTTTTTAAATGAAATTTAAAATAATAATTTAATGGAGTAAGAACTGTAAAAAATATTTTTGATATTCATTGAATATTACAAAATTTAATTGAAGCTACTTTTTTACTACCACCGAGTTTACAATCATTATTATTATTATACAATATATAATGTCATCCAAATGAGACGCATAGATTTGTGTTTTATTAAAAAGAAACATGTGTATAGCTTCCTTTGTTCCTTTTTAATAAAATATAAATCTTGGCTTCACATTTGGATTACCCTATATTTTGTTATTTTGTCAGATTAAATATTACACTCGAAAGTAATTTCATTACCACTTTGGAAAATAAATAATGTAATTTATATTTTAAATATAATTATTTCAATCGAGGTATATTTGAATGGAAATGTATAAAACTGAAAGAATTTACAAAGAATTTTGAATAATTTATTTTTCGTTTATTTTCAATCTGTATAGTGACATTATTTATTCGTTACAAATAAAAAAATAACGAAAATAAATACCAGTGGTACAGGGTTCCAACTCATAACCATTTAAATGACAAATGAGCGTTACATCGCTTACGTCATCGTTACTTATTGAATTTTATTGTTTCGTTTATGGCAGTAGCTGATCAAAAATGCTGCACTAATGTAAAAATGTTACGTACTTTTTTTACCACAAACGCATCGAACATATTTTCAATTATATTTTATCGTATTTTGACTATTGAAAAAACGTTAAAAAATTTTTTCACTTTACAAAATATTGCCCTTTAAATTTATTTATTTTTATTATTTTCCAATATAATTTTAATATTCTTGTTTGTACGAATCTCTTCTTTTCACTCACTAACATACACACACACATGCTCTAATATCTTCAATTTTATTAAAAAATATTTAAATATAAAATAAGTATATGTTTGCATAATTATTTTTCGTTTTTTATTTGTTATTAAAATAATTACATACATTATTTAAATTATAAGATAACAAAAGTGCTGCACCCCATGTAAAGCGTAATCCTCTGACAATATCAATGCTCAATGACTGTTATGTTTTTTACAAGATAAGGTTGTCAGCCCCATACTCAATCTCCAATTTGGGAGATTAATTAAATTACATACATACATATATTTGAAAATTGTACTAGTCCATTAAAATTAATAAGCTTATTAGTGAATGATATCTTCCATTTTTGAAATTTACTTGTAACTATAATTGACTAATTCTCAGCTGAAGTGATTACTCTTTGCTGTCCTGGGTTCATGATAAATGTGGCTGATTTGCTTGTTTTTTTATTGGTATTCTATACTATAAATCACAGCATCTTAATATGAATTGAAAATATTAACGTTTTACCTTCTTTGCAAATAATCCAGACTGTGTAATGTGATTCAATTGATATTTCACGGAGTTTTCTGCATTTTCACATATTTTTTTTTAATCAGAACATTACAATAAGTATTACTAATATTGATCTTTGTTATTAATTTGTTCTCTTATACCATAATTTTATAAAGACAAATAATATAAAAAATACAAATGGTAATAACCTTCATTTTTTTTTTACTTAAGACATTTTAAAAAATGCATTCATTTTTCAAAATAAAAAATTCATCCATCTATCACAACAAAGATTTCATTTCTTATAGATATTTCAGAGATTTCTTCTATTAAACAAAAAATTTAAAATCTGATTAGATGTTAAAGAAATATAAATTAACATTACATATGTAAATATCGTAATATATATTAACAGCAATAATAATTTAAAAAAATCAGTTTTATAGCTTGTATCAACGATTTCGAATATATATATATATATATATATATATGTATATATATATATATATGTATAATATATATGTATATATATATATATATATATATGTATAATATATATATATATATATATATATATATATATATATATATATATATATATATATATGTATATATATATATATATAAATATTAGGTTGGCAAATATCTCCCTTCCGCCTTCTAGTCTTTTGAATTTCGCAGTGATGTACAAAAAAAAAAAAAAAAAAAACGGATGGGAGTTACTTGCCAACCTAAAATATATATATATATATATATATATATATATATATATATATATATATATATATATATATATATATATATATATATATATATATATATATATATATATATATATATATATATATATATATATATATATATGTATGTATGTGTGTGTATGTACACACACACACACAGTCGATCATAGAAAATCCAGGCATCGTTAAGACTAGTGGGGTATCAAATTAGTATGTTTGCCGGATTACCAGTGGTAGGGTTAGGACATACAATTTACTCAACAGTTAACCCAAAAATTTCAAAAATAAATCTCGTATAGTAAATCAAACAATAGCCCAATGACCTCAATTTTGTTCAGCATTTTCCACTACCGAAAATAATATTTTAGCAAATGCAATTAAAAAACATGTACATGCTAGTATGTAGGGGAAGGTGTAGAAAATGAAATTATTACTAACACGAGTACATACACAAAAACGTAACACATAGATATTTAATCCATCTCAAACACACGTGAAACTATCAAAATTTCAAATACTTTTAACTTAAAAGAAATATGCAGTAGCAATATATTAATTTGTTTATTAAAAAAAAGGAATCCAATGCAAAAATCTTGTAAAAAATAATAAATGACATATCATATAAAAGTGATAGAATATAATATTGCATATACACATTTAAAAAAAGTAGAATTGCACTGAATAATGATAAGAAAATTCGCTAGAAGTTGCATCTGTATTAGCTATGAAACCAAATTACTGATTACTGGATTTAGTCATGGACGTTTGTATTTATGTATGTATATATATATATATATATATATATATATATATATATATATATATATATATATATATATATATATTTATATATATATGTTATAGCAGTGAAGAATTTGAGATAAGTATTATATATATATATATATATATAATACTTATTTTAAATTCTTTACTGTTATAAAATAATCGTATTTATAACAAAAATAATATAAACTTTTTAATGATTATAATTTTTTTCTTGTTTTTACAATAACTTTGAAACAAGAAAAAAATTTAATTAAAAAGCATCCAATTTACATTTTTTTAAAAAATTATATCATTTATTTTTTCTTTTCCAGTTAACGAAAATCAATAATACATTCAAACATTTTTTAAACTCACTAAAAAAATAATCTCTACATACTTATTCCTTTTTATTGTAGCTTTTATATGTACATTTAAAATTATTTATTATTAATAGATTTCATTCATTTTAAATATATTATATTTAAAAATAAAATGTGGTAAAAATTAATATTTACTGTTGGTCATTTTTTTGTGTTAGATATTTTTTTACTGCTTTTAATATTTTTTATATTCTATTTTAAATTCAGTATATGTTTGTACATTATATATATATATATATATATATATATATATATATATATATATATATATATATACGAGGGTTGTTTGATAAGCCAACCTAATATATATATATATATATATATATATATATATATATATACTATGGTATAAGTGTGGTAAATGTATTTATTATTGTTTAATTTAATTAATTAATTAATTTAAATTTTTCAATTTAGTTTGTCTTATTTTTTTACCATACTTATCAAAACGTGTGTGTGTGTATATATATATATATGTGTGTGTGTATATATATATATATATATATATATATATATATATATATATATATATATATATATATATATATATATGTATGTATATATGGTATATATATTAATATAAATATATATATATATATATTTGTATATGTTTAGTATTTGTTATGTTTAGAAATTGAAAAGAAGAAATTCCCTATCGAAAGTATTAGAATGTCAATAAGGAATTCAATAGTAGAATTGTGTATTTAAAAGTCATATAGAAAAGGGGAATAGTAATGTCACGTATATACTCGATGGAAGTATCAAATCATGACGGAAATAGAATTTTTTTTATTTATAGTCGAAATCTAAAAACAAAGAAGAGGTACAACATACTTAACATATATATTTTGTAAATAGCTTTTAAAATATCAAAATTAAATACTATGTATTAAAGTTTATAATACGTGATTTTTTACGTATTATAATTTAAAAAATGATCCTACAAAATACTTTTTTATATTCAAATCAATTTAATGTTAACAAAAATATACATATATATATATATATAAAATACATATATATACATACACACACATATATATATATATATATATATATATATATATATATATATATATATATATGCCACTGATGATTGATCGTTTTTTTAAAAAAAAATATCTGATTTTTGTACATTAATTTATAATCATACAAGAAGGTATACTAAGTACATTATTATATAACAACAAAACAATAGTTATTTAGTTATTTAATTTTTTATCGACAAAAAGTGACTAGTTTGTAAAATCTACCACAAATATCTCAATGTCTTTTTACTAGAATGCTACAAAGAACTTTCTGATAATTATCTTCAAACTGATGTAGCTGTAATGAAAATGAACTGCTCTAATTTTTTTGAATTAACTGTACGAAATATTTTAGAAAAAAGACCAGATTCATTAAAAAAAATTCACCATAAGAATTCTTTCTCACAAACCAGTGTCATTTCAATATTAAACATCAACGAACAAATATATGATTTGCAGCTGCATCCACCTTGTTCACCATTCTTGATATTTTCCGACTTGCATCAATTCCCACGACTCAGAGATTTTCATCAAATTAAAATCTGTCGTTTTTGAAAGAAAGATATTTTCATCAAATGAAAAAGTTGAGTCAGTAGTTGAGAATCATTTTGGACGCCTCGAAGATTTTGACTTGCTTGTTGGTAGAATGATTTTATAGAATAGTTGGTTAAAATATATTTATTTCAAGCACGATTATATTGAATAATAAAAAAATATCAAAAAGACTGAATTGTTTTCATTTTATTCATAGAACTTGAAAACATATCCGTAACTTTATCTCTTATTTCTTATAATTGCATTTTTTGCTTTAAATTGTAGTTGTAATTTGAAAAATATGATCATAGTTCTAATTTTAAATATATAGATTTGTAATACATGTGTTTCACAGTATTTTATTCTATATATTTATTATACATAAAAAGAGTTTCATTATATTATTAGGTCTATCGAAAGGTTTGCCTTTTTTAAAAAATAAAAGACTTTTTATATTGTTTATCAATATTTAGTTATTTTCAATGTCATTTCCAATAATATGACAACTTCCTTCCACCTTGATGGAAGTTTTTGAATTCCTCCGATAAAATGACTCGTCCTTGAAAACTAAAAACTCATCTAATGCCTTTTTCACATTTTCATCTTCATTATTTTTCTCATTTAAAAATAATTAGAGCTAAAAATAAATAGCCGTCAGAATGTGTTTTGACTATAGAATATGATTGGATGGCGTTTGAGTCTCTAATTGTTCAGGGTTGCTGACAAAACAATCAAGTTTGAGTTGTCATACTGTAAAATAACTTTTTTCCTATTAATAAGAGCTATTATTGTCTTAAGTTAATTGTTAAAATTGTCTAACTATTGAAAATATTTTCCAAAATTAATTATATCCTTTTGGTTTTATAAATTTAAAAAGAATTGACCTCTCATATCCCACCATATAGAAAACATCCCCTTTTTCATACTTAATCTTGGTTTTGATATTAATGGAGCGAGTTCACCAACTTTGCAATATTCTGTTTTCTTCATTACATTTTCTTACATAATTCAAGTTTCACTCCTACTTATCAGGCATTCCAAAAATGAATAATTTTTGAAAATAGAGATGACCAAACTGTTATCTAATCCTGTATTTTTACACGAATCCAAACTATCATACATGATCTGAAACTGTTTGTTGAGTTGAATTTTTTGCTATCTCTGATGTGGATAAAAATGAAACTTCTTTCCCAATGTTGCGAAAGATATCATCGGTCATAAGAGGTCTTCCAGAGCGTGGATTGTCTTTAAATTTAAAGTCTCTATTCTGAAATTTCTCGGATTATTAATTATGGTCTTTCAGATATTGCGTTTTCTCTAAAAACATTTATCGAATTTGCATATATTTTTACAACATTCTTTTATTGTTAATATTTATAACGTATACATTGCCATAAATAAACCTTATCTACAGATATCTTTTCTTTTTTTTTGAAAATAATTGATGATAAAATATATGCTACTGTGTGTGTTGAAGGGCATCAATGATAAAAATATAACTGTAAAAAAATGAGACAAATACCTCTTATTAAAACACTTTTCTGTGTGCTTAAAATAATTGTGTCCTAAACGAAGAGAATTTTTTGGTAGACCTAATATTAAAAAAATTAATTAATAATTTATAGAATTATTTAGTTAACATCAACACACACACTCACTTATAATATATATATATATATATATATATATATATATATATATATATATATATATATATATATATATATATATATATATATATAGGTGTTTTTAAGCGTGATAGAAATTTTAAGCGTGATAGAAATTTCTATTGAAATTAATTAAAAATATTATCACTCAAATCTCCCTTCCCAAATTCAATAAGGGAGATATTTGACAATATATATATATATATATATATATATATATATATATATATATTTAGTAATTAATAGCTAAGATTTAAATATTTAAAATAACCTTCATATCCGTAGAGAAAAATTAAAATTTATATTATAATTTCTTTATGTAAATATTTGCAATATTTTTTAATTAAAAAGAAGAAATATCAAATGTTTTGACATATATCTCATTTCGCTTTTTAAACAATTTTTAGTATTTAATATATAATATCTAAATGTTAAATTTAGTACTTTGAAATGGCCTTAAGCAAGGTCCATGATGTATAAATTGAAGCATTTACCCTCATATGGATTGAAATACGCTAAGAATTTTCAATTTATCTAGCCCTTAGTTACAGTTCAATTACTGATCTAATGTATTTTATATACTTATTTATTTACATATATATATATATATATATATATATATATATATATATATATATATATATATATATATATATATATATATATATATATATATATATATATATATATATATATATATATATATATATATATATATATATATATATATATATATATATATATATATATATATATATATATATATATATATATATATATAGTGTTTAAAGAAATATATTTGTAAAAATATATTTAAAATTCAAATTTCATACTAAACATGTTCCTCAATAAATTTACTTTCATAGTTCTTTTTAAATAAAATGATAATATAACTTTTTGTGAAATAATTGTCATAAAAGTAAAATCCGAATTCATATTTAGCATAATATTGTTAAATATTCGTATATTCTTATTATAAAAAATGTAAAATATGGAACGAATTAAAATAACAAAAATATAATATTTAAAAGTACATATTTTACAAATCATAATAACTCTGAAAACTTTGCAATATGCAATCATGAGTAAAATATGAACTTTCAGTTACAAAGGCTGTTCTCTCAAATTCATCCTATTTAGATAATAGCCGAGAGATAAAGATATTAGATTTTGACTCAGGATGTTAGCAGTTGGCTGCTTGTTGAAAACTCTGTGGTAGAAAACGGTGGAAACTTCTTGCGAAACTTAATTTTACACAAGATTGTGAAACACGTTTATGCTGATGTATTATATATATATATATATATATATATATATATATATATATATATATATATATATATATATTACCTGCGTACATTTTGAAGATAGAAATATTCTGAATAATTGTAATCTTCGTCCCAGAAGAACTTTTTGTGCAATTATTGTCGAACGTTAAATTACTCTTCTAAGTACTATAAACTAGTTATACAATCTAGTCTGTTAAGTTAATATAATGACAAAATTTTAGAAAATAGAGATGTTCATAAATACATAAATACAAAGTTTTAGTGAAGTCTACCTTTACATTATGACATTAGCATTATCATAATTTTAACAGCATTATTTTTAAATGTAGTATTATGGAATTAGTTGAATGTATTTCATTTCATAATGTATTTTTTACCAAGTTTGTTATAAAACTATTTATCATCTTTGTTCTGAAAATAAATTTCATTTATTTTCCACAAAAGATAATATCGGTAATGGAAAATATCATTTTTTTATTGGATTAGTAAATTTCTAATATAATTAAATTTTTAAAGTTTCATTGAAAATCAAGTTTATGGAACTTCTGTTTAACACAAGTTAATATCTCGCCATAATACTAAAATATTTCATATGTTCAATAATTTATTGTTCACTTTATTCGTTGAAACGCATTTTTTACGATGTCTATACCATCATCGAATAGTCAACGAAAATACTTCAGGTGATAAAGCGAATAATAAATAATTATTGAAATTTTTTATTTAATTTTGTGTTGCTAGAGATGAATAATTGTTTTACGTGAAAGTGAATTTACCACAATATGAAAACAAATAATAATTATAATCGTATTATTCTTTATTAATTGTATCATTCATAAGATAATTCCATATAATCTAATATTTTTTACATTTCATTTATTTTTTATTTAAAATTGTCTATTTATTTTTAAGTAAATTATCTGTTGTCTTTTTAATTAATTTATTTAATCCTTAATTGGCAACTACATCTTCTTTATTTTCATTTATGAGATAAAATAATTGATTTGTATAGGATGTTTTTTTAAGTGTGATAAAACTTTAAATTGATTCCTTATCGAAGGTTCTATCTAACCTAAAAAAGACTCTTATAACATCTATATATACATACATACACACACACTTGTATTTATATATAGGGTGTTTTTTAAGTTATACATAACTTTCGATAGGGATTTAATTTAAAGTTCTATCATGTTTAAAAAACATCATATATTTCATACAAATGAATAATCACCCTTACACTACAATATATTATAAAATATTCAATTATTACTTATGTATTGTTTACATTATTTATGACAACGATGGTTGACATACATTTCAAAGGCAATGCTATTATTATATCAAAAGAGTACATGGATAATAATATCATTACTAATATTTACTGTTAATGATTTTTTTTATATTTCAAAACTAATATACATATGATAAATGACAATTTTTATAAACATTATTGAATAAAAAGTAACTTTGAAAGTTTATGTTTTCGTTGATTGAAACATTCATGTTATTTATGTTTTATTTTAAAACGATGAATTATAATTTTTCCAATACACAAATGAGCATTAAAAATAAACAATTTTAAGTATTTTATACAAAATTTTAAGTTAGAGATACATATGTATATAACATTTATAAATTCAGTTCAGTTAATTTTATAGTAACATTTTAATATCATTGCTTGAAAATATGTAATTCGTATTTTTTTAAAAAAAAGAATAATACAATTGCAGTTAAATAATAATTGCTTGATAAAAATAAACAAATACTTATATAGTTTTTAATTTAAAAATGATTAAAAATTTTCCTTAACTTTTATTTTTATTTAACATATTGAAATACTGAAAATTAATTCATTCAATAGTCCAAAAATTGTTTTATTTTTCTATTAAAAAATATTAAACATGCAAACATTTATACACACATTTCTCAAACATTAAGTTTTAAGAATATTTATTTATTGATTATAACTTTTTAGTAAAAATAAAATATTTGAATCTATCACATTCTTTCAAATTAGTTGAAATAAAAATGTTACCTACTTTTTTATTCCTGTTTTTAAAGCTGTGAAGATTAAAAAGTGAACTGAACAAGTTTTACTAATCATCACTTTAAAATCGGTGGCTGATTAATGTTATATAATCCTTAAATACTATCATATGTAGATAATCGGTCCACAGTATCCAGCGTCCGTTTTTCTTGATGCAAAGTAATATAACTAGAAGCGGATTTGAGTTCACGACCTTTTATCATCGATCCAATATATATATATATATATATATATATATATATATATATATATATATATGTATACATATACACACACACACACACACACACATAATACTCTTGAGTGTATATGTGAATATATAATATTCAAATAATACTAAGTCAATATATGTAATGTGCAATCGTGGTCTATCCGCTCTAGAATATATTAACATATTAAATTAAACATTTTAAAGTTTAAAGTTTGAATTAAATGACTCTTTGTCTAGAAAACAGTTATTTTATATTTTTTTACCTTATAAATGTTGTTGTCTCAAAAAACAAATATTTATTTTTTGACAAAATTTACATATAGCAGTTTTTATAATTTAAAAATTTATATATATATATATATATATATATATATATATATATAAATCACAAAATCATATCCACGAATAGATGGGTGTAAAAATTTGAAATTTGATTGTAAGGAATGGAAAACGAAAATACTGGATCGTTGAAAATTGAAAGTTTTAGAAATTGCTTTCGTCCAGCAATGAATAAAAACAAGTTACACTAGTATTGTTACTGCTAATAATACATCTGATTCTCTTCATCACTAGCAACAACTCTTTTTGTGTTTTGGCATTCTATTCACTAGTTTGTTTTTGGATTCTTTTGCAACTTGAGTCTTTAAATTAACATTACACTGTCCATTCATTTTTCGTAAATTATCATTTTTTCTATTACGAATTCTCCTTTTTAAGTACGGTCATTAGCATCTGAGTTTTTGGCATTCTTTCATATGACCTCTTTTTGAACTTTTATAAATCTTGCAATATTTAGTGCCGCAATTAATTACCCAAATTCGTTATTATAACGTACTGTTCACTCATTCTGATTTTTAATTGGTCCATATATCCTCTGTGGATTTTTTTTCAAAATATCTCATTGTATTTTCATTTTCTTGCACTAGTGTGTAAATTTTGGAACCATATGTAACTATAAATCGAACTAACGTTCTATATATTTTTGTTTTCGTTTTTCTTACCACAAGAAGATTTCTGAGCAACTGTATATATGTACGAGGGTCGTTTAATAAGTATGGTAAATTTATTTATTGTTTAATTTAATTAAATTTTTCAATTTAGTTTTTCTTCCTTTTTTACCATACTTATCAAACGATCCTCGTATGTGCTTGTGTATGTGATGTAGACGCATATATATATATATATATATATATATATATATATATATATATATATATATATAAATATATATCAGTTTTTAGTTAATTTTTTATTACTTATTATAACAAAATTGCTTTTCAATTTTAATTATTACTATTTATTATTAAAATTCCAATTCATATTTTTTCCAAAAAATCCAATAATATAATAAATACTGTCTGAGAGTATTCTTATTTCTTTTTATTTGATGATTTATTTTTCTATTCAATAACTTACTTTAAAAATATATCAAACTAATCAGACGTAATAACTAATGAAGATATTTATTTTTCTGCCTAATTATTAAATTATTATATATATATATATATATATATATATATATATATATATATATATATATATATATATATGTGGAGAGAGGAAAGGCTGTATGTATATGTGATAGTTAAAGAATATTTTTTACGTATCGAAATCCCTCTGCTAAAAATATATTGTTCATATTTTATATACAAAAAACAATTCATAATAATTTTACACTTGTAATATCATATACAATAAATATGATTTTTTTGAAATGTAATTAAATATCTATACAGGTTATGAGATTCATTAAAAAAAAGTTAATTGTATTATTTAAATTCAAATGACTGTCTATTTGAATTTTAGATTTTTTCTTTAACGAGAACTCGTTTATCTGTAAAGCAAGAAAAAGGAAAGATTTGAATAAAGCTTTTAAGTTTTTGTAACAATACAGAAACACTCTTCGATATTTCTTTTTCGTTGGGGACTAAATTACCTTAGAAAATGCATTTTTCCTACGGTTCGAACAATCCATTTATTAACAATGTTAATTTTTCTTTCAAGACAGAAAATGTATTCCCCCACACTGACTCAGTAGGCGGTCGGACATCAATATTTCATATGCATGCCAGTACCATCACACTTACTGGAAATTCAATGTATAATATTCTTACAGTATTACATATCTACTAGCGTTGTTGTTGAAAATGTACTTTGTGGTAATAATCGATGAGATCTTAAATAAGTACATTATACATTTGACCATGAAAATTATTAATACATTTTGAGTGTTCCATAAAATCGTTTATTTATGTCTTATTTTATTAAAGTAACATTTCTAACCGTATTTTTTTCTTTTTTCGCTATTTTAAATAGTTGTAGTATGGCTACTATTATATATATATATATATATATATATAAACACACACACATGCACACATCAAGGTACTCCGCCTCCTTCTCGCTTTACTCCTCGACTCTTGAACTTGCTTCTGTTTAAAAAATGTTTGGTCTGGTGTGCATTCATATTTAATGGTAATACAATTAAAATTAGTTTTGTCCGAAAAACCGTTTGAAAATCTGTTCTACTCGTATAACTCTTCTACTAAAGCAGTACTTGTATAGTATTTGTCGGTGTACAAGTTGTACCCTTCCACACTGACATTGTGATCAAATAACTTTTCCATGGAATGCAATGAAATCCTTGAGCTGATTGGAAGATCTGCTCTAATGAGTTCTTCAGCAGTGATACGACTATAATAAGGTAAAATGGAATACACATACGCAGTTTCTGAGTCCCACAAATACATATATTCTCATACTCCACTTCGTTGACTTATTGGGATTGTAAGTTGGGATTGGAAAAATTGAAATAATTTCTTTTCCTTTTTCATACGTGAAAATATATATACTTCAACACACTTGTTATTCACATTTCTATTGTAAGTAGGATACATTTCACGCAGGAATATTCATGTTATGACACCAAAATGGTCACCTATATTACGATGTCGCCAATATGGCGACATCCGAGAGCAAAGAATTAATATGTGTGTGTATGTATATATATATATATATATACACATATTCATATACCACTTTATTCAAAAGATTTTTTTAACAGAAATTGTTTTCAAAACAGACATTCACAAATTATTTCATAAAAATAATAATCTTGAATAAAAAAAGTTATTTACGAATATAAATAATCCACAATAAAAAAGTGTATGATTTATGAAGTTCGTATATATTTTTTCGTTGATTTTTTTTAATTCGAATATTTTTTTGTTCTTTATACAAGTTCGCCTTATAAAATACATGGGTAATTAAATTCAGACGATTTATATTTTGATAAATAATCAGTTGCGACAACAAAGAGAAACGATTTGATTTATGAATTTTTATTTTGAATGAGGTTTTTCTGTAAAAAATATTTTTGTTATGTAAATATGAGTTTAATGTGCTGTTCGAAAATAATAAATACGTACTATTCATTTTTTACTTAAAAATTATTTACGAATAACCTTAATTCATTTTGTATGTGTCTATATATATATATATATATATATATATATATATATATATATATATATATATATATATATATATCTTTTTCATTAAAAGAAACGTTCAATTTTATTTATTTAGACAAACAATGAAAATATTCGATTATCTTACTTTTCAACGAATTTTTGTGTGTATATACAATATATATATATATATATATATATATATATATATATATATATATATATATGAGAGAGAGAAAGATGTATATATATATATATATATATGTGTGTGTTTGTTTATATTGTTAACCTCTATTGAAAATGCTATTCTTGTATGTAAAATCATTTATTGCTGTTTTAAACACTAATATTGATCTATATTTATGATTTTTTTAATTATACTGTCTCATTGTAGAATAACACATTTAGTTTTGATACAAATTTAATATTGGATATCTTCACTAAATTCTTTTTAAATGTATGTATTAATTTATTAATTTAATTTTATTATATTTTTTTAAAAAAAAATTGAGATCATACATTTTTTTTCTATATTGTTGTAAGTATTTATAATGCTACGTTCCAAATGTGCGGAGATTATGTATTTCATACATAACTGTTTTTCCAATTCTAAATTTATTTTGGTTCGGTTGTTGAAAAATACGTTTTCTTAATCGTCTTAATTTCGAATTTGTTTAGTATACTGAAGTTATCAATTCCAATGATGATTTATAGAAGAAATCTATTTTTTTTAAAAAAAACACGATATTTATTCCAGCGTAAAAAAAATGTTTGTAAAGCTTTGAAATTCTGCCCTCTGCATATTTTGTTAGATCTAAATATTACTAAATTTCTGTAATATTCCGTTGTGATATATGTTATTCTATCCTGATACAATTAGTCATCTCATATTTATTGATTTTTGAGTTATATATATATATATATATATATATATATATATATATATATATATATATATATAAATATAGGATGGCTCAATTGGGACTAAAAGTTTATATATATATATATAGATATATATATAGGATATATGAGATAAAATATAGGATGGCTTATATATATATATATATATATATATATATATATATATATATATATATACACATGCTACATCCTTCAGTTTTATTTAAGCCATCTTTTATAAGGAAATTGGTCAAAATGGACTGAAATAGAAATGCATTTGTTTGGTTAAAATGGAAAATTTTTGGAGACACCTTCATTCAGTGGTGGATAGAGATAAGCTGATGATGTTATTAATAGTACACACACACAACACACACACACACACACACACACACACACACACACATATATATATATATATATATCAGACGTTTTTAAGCCTTCGATTTTACCCAGATATTGTTATTAAAGTCTTATTTCATGGACTGTAAAATATTAAAGTACTTACATTTCTGTTATTTGATGTCATTATTCTACTTTTACAACCCATCAATGTGCCATAGTTTCATTTATTATTCCTTGCAAAGATATAAGGTCATCCAAATGTGACGTTTGGATTTGTGTATTTTTAAAAATAAACATGTGTATATGGATACATGTGTAGTTTCTTTTGTTTTCTTTTTTATAAAACATAAATCTAGGAGTCACATTTTAATGACCCTATATAAAAAATGCAGTTACATTTTCTACGAATTTTCTAATTTCTCTACATTAGTAATATTGTATTAACATTTGTTTTTTTACGTTATATAATTATTCTCACATCTTTTGATGACTTTAGCAAAAGTATTTATGTAATAAAAGTAATTCGACAACACATTGTTAATGGAAGAAGTGCGAGTAAGTAGTTTTTTTTTTATTCTGTATGGAATAAATGACTAGAGCCAAGGCAAAGTATTTAGTAGATTTTTTAAAAAATATACTTCAATAGCTTGTACTTTTGAGTTCGTTTGCTGTTAGTGTATATATATATATATATATATATATATATATATATATATATATATATATATATATATATATATAGCAAAATTATATTTATTATTATTATTGAAATTTGATATTCTCCTCGGAATTTCATTTTTTTACTTTCTTTAATCTTCTAATGGAAAACTTAGTATATTTATAGTCTCAAGTTTACATAAAACTTTGATTCAAATTGGACATACCTATGAAAAACTTTCGTATTCAATTCTGTTCAAAAGTTCTAACTATCGTAAAATTTAAAAGAAACGTAGGAATCGACCTATAAACTTTGTAACGATATAGCTATATGTGTATATTTATACCTTACATATAATATATTTTATATAAATATATATATATATATATATATATATATATATATATGTATTGAAATTTATTTTAATGTAATATTTAAATTAAAATATGTTTTAACTATTATCTTTTATTGTTACACATCTTTTTAATTAAAAATATCTTTTTTTTAATTATGTACATTTCAAACTTTTCATCCATTAAATTTTCATGCATAAGCGATACACATTTTCTTTGTATTGAAACATTAACTTTCAATTAAAACTTTCATTTCAACTGAACTTTTTCAGTAGTCACGAAATTTATTAAAGTATAAGTTGGATTGAAATATGTAATTAGATGTTTTTTTGAACTGAATTTTTGGTGATATATATATATATATATATATATATATATATATATATATATATATAAATAAATAAATAAATATATGTATGCATGTATATATACTCGTATTAACATATAGTGTTTTATATATATATATATATATATATATATATATATATATATATATATATATTTATATATATGTATGTATGTATGTATATAAAAATATACGTTTGTGTACTATTTATTAATATTAATTATAATAATGTACTAGCAATCACTTATATATAATCTTTTGATATATATATATATATATATATATATATATATATATATATATCCTTTATGGAGGTATCACGTGATTTTTGTATGATTGAATTTCAAATACTGTGAAATAGAAAAGAATGGGGCGAGAATATTTTTTTAAATTTTACCAGAAATTTAAAAAATAGAAAAGTTTGTTTAGTAATTAAATATATATATATATATATATATAGAGAGAGAGAGAGAGAGAGAGAGATAATATATATATATATATATATATATATATGTATTTATATGCATTTTTTTATATACAAAATATAGTTTGAATATTATAATATTTTTCTTTTTGTCATTGTAACGAGTACGATGTCTGCAACTTTCAAATGTTAAAGTTAATGGAATATTCACGCCTACAATTAAGAAAAATATATAACGTTAAATTATTTTTTCTAACTTTTTTTCTTTCAATGATATTGTTTATGTTGATTTTTAGCTATGTACACTTTTTTGTGATAGAATATCATTTATATGTAAAATGATATGAAAAGAGTCGGTTGTAGAAATTTGTTAATAATTTATAATATGGTTTATTTAATAAGAGTTGTTTTATATTTTTTTACAATCTCGTTTAATGTTTTTTGTATTTATTTATATACATATATATATATATATATATATATATATATATATATATATATATATACACATACATACACACACGAGAGTCGTTTGACAAGTATGGTAAAAAAGTAAGAAATACTAAATTGAAAAATTTAATTAATTAATCAAATTAAACAATAAATATATTTACCATACTTATTAAACGACCCACGTATATATATGTTTATATGTACATATACATATAGAACTGCAATAAAAGAGCCATATTTAGTATTTATTGAAAATATGATAAAATTTTAAATATTAACAATTATCTTGTATTTAGTTTTTTAACATATGATCTAAATAACATTTTATTTTTACATAAATTTAATATTATATTTAAGAGAAGAAACTGTTAATAAATAACTTTTATAAATTTTAGTGTACTATTTTATTAACTCATTATTTGCTGACGTTTTTCTCTAATCCATGCCGAAAAGCGGGCGATTTTTTCAAATATGCTCGCAAAGTTATAAAAATAAAATTAAAAATAGAAGATGCATAATTTTTACTTCGCCAAATGCCCGTATTTACACATTCTCCGCACCATCCCGCTAATTTGTAAAAACCGTTTTTTTCGGTTCCCGTTCTCTAATAATAGTATGCGAAAGACGTGTTTAGACGTTTCCCGCATACGATATGTTAATAAAAAGAAAAAAATACCTTAAAAGTTTTAAACTATATTCATTGAAATATAATAAATTAAGATTTATTATATAATTTTAAACATGTAATTTAGTTAAAATCCTATATTTAATACTTGGTGATACCGCTCTTAGTGTTGACAACGTCTTTACCGCTTAGTAACGAGGTATACAGATTCCAAAAATAATAATGTCAGATATCATTGAATCACTAATATTCAATGATGTTAAGAACTTATATGGTTGCTAGTTTATGTTCTGTTATTTTTTCACTCTTAACAAGTTGAGGTCTGAACTGTTCAACCAATCAAACGATTATGTTCCTAATTATTTCTTCGAAATTTTAATTTATTGGAGAAATCACATTTTTAAAACCATAACTTTTACAAAACATTAAAAAATGTTTTAAAATCAAATGTTTGTATATATATATATATTTATATATATATATATATATATATATATTTATTTATGTGTGCGTGTGTGTCTATATGTATATATATTCACCCATGTATGTGTTATTTTTTTATTAAACATTTCGTTTCATTTAACTTTTACAATTAAAACAGTCTTCTTTTAAAATCATTTTATTTTTATATAATTCTTACGTTGAATACAATTAATTTGCTCTATAAAAAGTTATTTTCCTTATATTTAATGTGTAATAATATTTTTTTAAAAAAAACTTTTTGTAAAATAATATATAGCAAAAATTTCTTATTTATCAGTTAGTTTTCCAGTGTGAATGCATTTTAATTCATCGCAACATATTTAAATAATCACAATTAATTTGTAGTTTTTATAAGTAAATTAAAGAATCATGTTTATAATAACAATACCTTATTTGTTTTTTTTTACAAATACATTTGTTAATTTTTTTAATTAACATTTTTTTAATTTTTAATATAATTTTATTATCACAATATGAATAATGTTTTCCTTTTCTTAAATTAAGGAAATAATTTGTTTGTATCTACATGATTATAGTTTACTTAGATTTTATTAATATTCAATAAAATGTTGAATAAATACTTATATTTGCAAAAATTTTAATTTACAATTTTATTGGATACTACTAAAGAAATAATAATAATAGAATATAATGAAAAGTGCATTTAATTGGGAAAAAAATTATATATATATATATATATATATATATATATATATATTTATATATAAAATTCAACACTATGAATTTTTATAATTTTATATCTTTAGTACTATTAATGAATTTTAAAATTCTCAAAATATTCTGTATCCATATATCGATATTAATGTTATATAATCTAATTATAAAAATACAATAATTATTTAAGCTTTTATAGGATTTAATAAACTATAAACTAATTCATCTTTTAGTACAATTATTTTAATACCGATTAATGCAAGCATTGATTTCTCGAAACGATTCCATTTCGAGAATATTCCAATTTTGTGTACGAATTTAAAATAAATATAACTTGATTTAAATTTAAGTAACTTTTATTATTCAAAAAGAGATGATCAAAGAGAAAATAATATAAATCTATTGAATTTTAAAGAACGAATTCACTGTAAGCTATAATTGGATTGATAAATTTCAGACGCAAACTTATATTTTCAATAACTGGAACAAGTTCATCATTTTCTGTAAAAACACAATCCAATCGAATGTAGATACCAGAAAAAGTAAGTTAACACTACATCGCACAATAAAAAAAATTGTCAAGTTTAAAGCTGAAGTTTTCTCTTATTCTTCGTACGAGATTTTATAGTATATAACTATAACTTCTTCCACTCAATAGTCAATTTGTTGTATAATTCACGTTTGAACAATTTTTATAGTAGATTTTTCACTTCGACAAATGTATAGGAAAATTAAAAAAAAGCTATTTGTTTTGAAATTGTAGAAAATTCACCTTCATTATAAATTAACTATCACCTCAATACAATAAGATATTGATAATGTGTTGAATAATCATTTATTGTTCACTTTCTTTGTTGATATGCAGATATACATTTAAATAACAAGCGGTTAGTTATAAAATCAAATTTTATAACTCAAAACTCTAATGGTTATTTCAACCAATCTATAACAGACCCTCAAAAGTTGTTAAAGTTTTAAATGCTTTTGATCGGAAAGGATTATGGTAATTTAGTTTTTTTTTCAGCTTTTGATATTCTTTATCTTCTGTTAATTATATACTTCATTTCTTTAACGTACATAGGGACGTATGATATGCCCCCGTAGCTCGTTATATTTCTTCATATCTGTTTGTATCTTCTTATACATTATTTAATCTTCTATATCTGTATGTTATCTGGGAAAAATGACAATTTAGTTTTTTCCTAAAAAGATACAAATCGAATACAAGAACTATGTTGAAAAAGCAATAAATGAAAAATTTTGATTAAAAAATTACAAAATGTTTAATCGCAGACAAATGAACATATACAGATATTCATATACACAATGGAAAAAGAGATTCAATCAATAGTTGGAGATGCGTTGAATAAAAATATATAAAGTGCAAAAAAAATACATAAATATAATATAGAGTTTTCCAATAAATGCCTCAGAAGTTTAAATGGAAATAAAACAAAAATTATTTAAGTAATTAGTTATTTTTTTTATTTTTAAGTATATTCTATGGCATTAATAATGGGACACAATTCCACTCATATGATCACCACAACTTCGCTTGACATAGTGCATTTCTTTAGTCCAATTTTTAGTCACTCCAGAATATAATTGTGGTCCAATTTCATGAATTACGATTTCAATGTTTATTTTTATTAGTTCTGTTGTTTGTTGTTTATCAGCATAAACCAATGATTTCACATCACCTCACAGAAAATAATCCTGTAGAATTAGATCACATGATCTTGGTGGCCAATTAATTGGTCCATTTCGTGAAATAATGGACTCATTAAACTTTTGTTTCAATAAATATATTGAAACATTGTTGAAATATTAAATATTCCATGATAATTTTCTAAACTATAGTGAGTTTAATTTCAAAATGAACTTAAAAAAAATTTAAACATGGTTACCACTAGCTGTCAAAGTTCTGATATTCTTATTGAAAACCCCTATAAAACATAACATTATAAAATATATATCATACAAGCAAAAATTGTAACTCTTAATCAGGAATTAATTTAAATTTTATAATACAGAGTTCTGATTATGATTGATTTCTTTTCAAATACACATAAGCTTATAAATAAAAAGTAGACAATAAATAATTATTGAATATTTTTTTAATATTTTATGATGTTGGTGTGTTAGTTCACTTGTATCCCAATTTAATTTTTAATCTGTGATCATTTCTGCTATAGAAATAAGTAAAATCAAATCCTTAGTTACAATTTTTCCCAAGTTGAATACCACAAAAATACTTTAAGGTTGCAAACTAAAGATTTAATTCTCTATTTGTTATTATGGAACTGTGGCTGATTTACATGAACACAAATGAATTTTAACCCCAACACCACAATACTAACACAAAATAACAAATTAGTATATATTTTAAAAAAGTCAAACAATTAGTCTAGATTTTAACAGAAAGGCTCTGATGATGATGGCGTCACCATCGAAATGCATTAGCCGATATAATTATAAATAATAAGTGATTATTGAACACTTTAAACTATTGTATTGGTGTTAAAATTCATTTATGTGAAATTTAATTCTCTGTCTAATTTTTAAAATTTTGCTTTTCTTAATATTTTCACTAGAAATATTTATTTTGAATTGTCATATATATATATATATATATATATATATATATATATATATATATATTTGATATTTTTTAATATAAATGAAAATATATAAGTTATATGTAAAAAATCAATCTTTGTAAATTTATTTTTCAAACATTGAAAGAATGCATTTTTCCAAGAACAATTACAATATGAAAGCTTCTACTTTTAATTGTTTACATTAAACATTTCTTTCTGTATTTATTGATAGATTTTTAAAAAAACTCATCGTTTCTTTTTTGTCACTGCTTATAAAAAGAATATCGACGTAGATTTTTTTTGAGTTTGAACGCCTACCTATACGAAGAATTATTTGTTACTTGAACATTCCACTTTGTGATCTCTTTCTTTTGACATAAACTTCAACATGTTCGAGTAGAACTGTAGCTCTTTAGATATAGACTTAGGCACTGAGGAGAGTTGTACAGAGGTGAGTGGTGGTTCGTAGGCAGGCGAGGGAGACGTCAGTGGTGGCGTTGTGTATAGAGCAACGGCAGCAGCGGGCTTCAATGATCGATTGTGGTGGTGGTAGGGAGCGAGAGACGCAGCTGACGGCGGCGTGCTCGACGGCCCCGGCGGCAGCGTAGGTACAGCGCGTCGTCGTCGTGCGAACGCGTGGCAAGACGGGTGTGGGGTAAGACGAAAACGACGCTCACCATTGCCATTGCTACTACCACCATGAGGCACGCACGTCTTCTTTTTGATTCACGCGATTCTAAATTTAAGATTTTTTTTTGTTAATTTATTACTTGATTCAATCATTTCTTATGTATTTTAGACACGGATAAACTAACGGAAAGATTATATTTTTATGTAACTTCGCTTATAGTTTTTTTTTTATACGAACCATTTTGTATCGGTTGTAATACGAAGCTTACAAGTTTAATTTTAATAATACTTTATTAATAAAATTACAAATTGCTACCCACGTAAATTAAAATATAACGTCAAATACAAAGTGTATGTTTCCACTTACCCCTGAAAATATATTAATAACAAACGTTACCCACTCACATTTTGCACGTCATACCGCGTAGAGTTATTTTTATATTTTTCGATTTCATTTTCTGAAAAAAAATATTAAAGAATATAAAATTGTATATAGAAAATTATTTTTTTATTGTTTTACTTATTAACACCTAATATCAACATAATGAGATTATTTAGTAAGTTTATTAAAAAAACTATTCATAAAAACACATTAAATTTCTTTACATGACAAGAAATTTATATAATAAACGTTATACTTTTGTATTTTAAAAACTTTTAGTATACTTTTTTATATGTTATAATAGAGATTTTTTCACAAAAAAATTTTTCTCATATTACTACAAAATTATATTTTAGTGTTCACTTATTATTCTAACATAGTATTGTAATATAAAGAATAATTTCATTGCAAAAAATAAAATAGACATAATATGAAACCAATTATAATTAGATATTTTCTTGTAGTATTTAGTTCACGAATCTTTTTTTCAAAAATATTTATTAAGCCATTTATGTACACTGTTTTATCAAACGAGAAAATTAATAATTTTTTTACTGTAATTATTCTAAATCCCAATATATATTTAAAAATGATTAATTTTTTTAATAATTATGTATCAAAAAAATAACAAAATGCATTTTTAAATTGAGTTGAAATATTTTTGTTCATTTTAATTCAAATTAATTTTCTAATTTATTTATAGCATCTAGCAATAATCTGTTAATATTCAAAGATGTTGTCTGTAGAAATTTTTTTATTATAAATCGATTCATTTACATTTTTTCTTATTTTCTAATTTTTTAAAAAATATATCCTAATGTTCATAAAAATGACTTTTCAAGTAAAAATTATTATTTTTACGTTCATATAATTTATAAAAATATCCATTATAAACGTTACCTCAAAGGAAACTGAGGGAAATCCTTCAATTTCTGATTCAAAGAAAACCTTCGGTCCTAGTTTACATTATTCAGTGTTATTTCGACCACTCTGTGCATTTATAGCTAAAATATTTGCAAATATTAAAAAAAAAGAAACAAATATTAATAACATTTTCATAATTTTTGTTCCTTTTTCGATAAAAATGTTTTTTTGTGTATTTTTTCTGATTTGACCTACGATAAGAATTCCATTTTTAACTTTTAATCTCAAGTATAATTAAATATTTTTTTTTAATATTAGAACATTTTTTTATTAATATTCATAATTTTAACGAAGGTTCTCACACGTCAAATAATTAAAAATAAAATGAAGTATATCTTTTAGACTCAAACAAGTTTTCTTGAGCTATAATAATTTATGCTATACTATATGTTGTTTGTAACTAGGTCATTAGCCTGTAATCTGATTAGTTTTAGTATCCTCTTCACTTAAACAACAGCAAAATTTCTTGAAACCAAATTGCTTACCATATGTTATTCCAATAGTTACAAATATTTCAATTTTGACTTATATATATATTATATATATATATATATATATATATATATATATATATATATATATATATATATATATATATATATATCTTTGTATATCCACTTCTATATGGGAATCAATTTCGAAATTTTACAAATTCAGCCACTCAATCGTTTTCTTTTCCATTGATGATTTTTTTAATATGTTTATTTCATTTATTCATGGTTTTATTTTGATCCTTTTATATTTCTAGATTTCTAATAAATAATTTCTTTTATCTATTAGTGGTATTCTTTTCTTAATATTTAACCAGCCCATTTATATTTTCACATTTTCACTTTAGCTAGAAAGCCCGTACCTTTTATTTTCTTTTCAATCTATTGGTTTTTCTTTTTGGTCTGTTTATTATTTCTAACATTCATTTTTCCACCCTTCTGTGTATATTTCGGAACTGTTGAATTATTCTACAATTTAAGACACATGTTACATTGACATAAATGATAAAGAGTAAAAACTTTTTTCTTCAAAAATATGTAGGAATATTCCACTTCAATTTAAATTGACACAATTCCATTTTTATTTATGTGTTCATTTTATCTGTGTATATAAATGTTTCTTTTATGTTGGTGGGTTATTTTAAATACACATACATATAGTTCTCAACTTAATTTGTTTCAATTTTTTTTTAATTTCATTTTTATCTGATTTAAAAATTCATTGTATATTACTTTTTGCATTATTTTAGTTCATCATAAGACCAATTTTTTATTCGCTTTGTCTAATCTTCTGTTCTTTTTACAAGTTCATCTTGGCTTATCGAAAAAATAATAATGTTGACAGCCAATGTTACGTAACTAAATGTCTCGCATTCTTTTAGATTCCTTGTTTAGTATTTGAAAAGTTCTAGTACTGTTGTAAATAGATTTAGTAATGTAGATTTAGTTTTGTAAATAGATTTATTAATTTCCTTAATTTAGTTCACTTTATATTTTCCTATTTCTTCACATAAGTATATGGCTAATAAAATATTTATATAAATATTTCTGAAATTGAATATAGAATATTATAACTTATGTATGTTTATATATATATATATATATATATATATATATATATATAGAAAGAGAGAGAGAGAGAGTTTTCCAATAAGTGTTTGAGAAGTTGAAATGGAAATAAAACCAAAAGTATTTAATTAATTATTTATTTATTCCTTTTCTTTTTAAGAATTTTCTATGGTATTATTGATGGAATACAATTTTACACATATAACCATCACGACTTTTTCGACATAATGCATTCTTTTAGTCTAATTTTAAGTCGTTTTTTATACAACTATTGTCTAATTTCATGAATTACACGTTCAATGTTTATTTTTAAAGCTTCTGTTTGTAGTTAATTAGCATAAACCAATAATTGTACATAACCCCACAGAAAATAATCTAATGGAGTTTTAATCACATCATCTTTGTGGCCAATTGATGGATCCATTTCGTAAAATAATGGACTTATTAAACTTCTGTTTTAATAAGTCTATTAACGTTTTTACAATTTCTAATCGTTGTTGAAGTGTTGAACATTCCATGATAATTTTCCAAACTATTCAGAGTTAAAATGTCAAAATGAGCTTGACAAAAACTTAAACATGGCTGCCACCAGCTGTCAAAGTTCTGACATTCTTATTGGAAAACCTTATATAATTTTTGAACAATTTTCTATATGTAGGTTATTAAAAATAAGTTTTAATATTTGAAGTAAAATATACATTCCTTTTGAAAATAACAATACAAAAAATAATTGTAGAACATTAAAAAAATATTAATATATATATATATATATATATATATATATATATATATATATATATATATATATATATATATCTTCTGCTGATGGAAGTATTTTGAAGATGGAATAGAAAATGCTAATTGACCGGATTGATAGTAAACTCGTTTTTTCATAATATTTTTTTATGTTATTTCTTTTTCATCGCCATTTATTAATTTCCATAAAAACGTCTTTATTGGTGATGAGAAAGCAGTAATGACGAATTTCTAATTCGGTTGCCAAATTGTACTCGATAGTGTCTTAAAGTATTCTTGAACAATTTAGTGATCAAAACAAGCCAATGAATATTATTTATTTTAATTAATCGTGCTGTTCTGATTTATTCTACAGGGCTCTGTATTATTAGGGAAGGATTTGCCTCCTATTTAGTTCGTATAACATGATTATGTCCCGAAACATAAACTTTTAAACCTGAAATTTTTTGAAAGAAGTATCTAAAACCATCTTTACGCCATATGTAAAGATATGGATAGAATCTGCAACAAGAACACAAAGTTTTCATTACATCGGTGACAGTTTTTCTTATTCGTAAATCATATAAAGTGCAATACCAAAATACACCGTATTACAAAATATGTTTTTCAAAAAAAGTAAAAACCTTCTGATGTGATAACTGAATGAACCCATCTATTGGCCACCAAGATCATATGATTTAACTCCATTGGATTATTTTCTGTGTGATTATATGAAATCATTGGTTTATGCTGATAAACCACAAAATCATAGATTTATTACTTTGAATTGGTGATATAGTAAAATATGTACTATATATATGAAGTGGATTTAATTATTTTGCTAGTTGACAAACCTTATAATTTATTTACAAAAATCAATTATATGTAAAGGTATATTTTTTTTTGTTTTTGAAGTGTTTTTAGGCAGAAAAAACTCAAAAACATGTATGAGTAATGTTTTAGTGCTTACTATATCGATTTTTTTTATTCAACCATGCTTTTTCTTAAATAAATGTGTACGTAAATAACCCACTATTAGTAGATATCTTTTAAAAAGTTTGTGAACATAAAAGTCATTAACACAACCGTTTTTTGAACAACTCTCTCTCTCTCTCTCTATGTATATATATATATATATATATATATATATATATATATATATATATATATATATATATATATATATATAATTCAAATTGAACATTTTAAAATGTCATATTTTCAAGTTTTATCATTGAATTCATAATTGTTGAAATCTGGTTATTTCTAATGAATAAAACCATTGATTAGATCATTCCTATAAAATATTAACTTTTATATATATATATATATATATATATATATATATATATATATATATATACACTCCATACCTTCCTTATGTAAGAATAATTACAATTTTAAATTTTTTTATTTAAATAAGTAAATAATAAATATTTTTGTAAATTTTCAATATACGACGAATAACATATTCTTACTATATAGATTATTGATTTGAATCAGATAATAAAATAAACTTCTTACGTCATCGCATAAATATAAATAAAAAAGCACATACATATCTTATTTTATTACAAAAATAAATTTAATAAAATCAAAGAATATATAAAAAATGTTGAATATTTCTTATGTTTCGTTCCATATGAATATTTTATAATGTTGACTTTTGACCCATTCACAAGGATTTATTTTTTTACTCTACGTGGATTAATAAATTCTGGTACATCAAAGAAATATACTTCACCTACATTAACTTGAATAACATACTCAGAAATTTTTTTGATATTTTATAAATATGATTTTTTATTAAAATTCGTTTTAATATAACATGTATATAATAAAGTTTCAGATTGGCTTAGCATAGATTTTAAATAAATAAATTTGCTATACATATTTTTTTTTAATTATAAACAAATGTAGTTGTCAAAAAAAGTGATCTATATAAGAAATATTTTTTATATTTGACTCCATATTGTTTGATATTAAAATTTTTATTTCAACTTAAATGCCTATTCTGAACTCAATTTTCTATTTCACTAAAAACTAGTTAGTTACAAGTAATTCAAAGCAAAATAAATCCATCTTCTCGTTCACTATTTCATGTCAGGAAATCATTTACTCTAATGCTCATTGTGAAAAAGCGTTCACCAAACTAAAAGTATTTCGAGTGATAGAAAATATATTACAGTGGAAGTTTGTTGTTTAAACTAAAAGTAAGGTAAATAAACGTGACATCAAATAATGTGGTTAAAATAAATCAACCATGTAAAAATATTACTATAAAATCTGAATTTATGAATAGTAACTGTGTTTAATTACATATTGGTATCTTAATAGCGGAAAATTGGATAACTTTTTAATCAAGCTCTAAATTAAAATTTACCTATTTAATAAAGTAAATGAATTATTGATTCCTATATATTTTTTTCATAATATGTTGTATGTATATATGTTTATGTATGTATATGTATGTATGTACATGTATGTATATGTATGTATATTATGGGAGGAAATTTTGGATCTTGATAACACTTTATAAGATTTAATTTTTCATATGTTGAAAAATATTTATTTTTCATTTATAAAGTTTATTTTTAAAATTGCTTAATTAAAAGCATATAATTTAATAAATTTGACTTCAGTTTTGAAATAAAATTTCTATAAAAAATCAAAATATATTACAAGACAAAAGATTCCTATCTTCTCAATATTTTATATGTCCTTTGGCTTTTATTGATGCTTTTACTCGTTTAATAATACTTTTATTACGAACGAAATCAAATCCCGAATTATTTTATACTATTCAATCATTTTTTCTCTAAATGTTTATGGATTCGTTACTTTAATGCCTTTTACATTTTTGAGTAAATATAATGACAGATGCTTTACACAAATGTAACCTCAACACCACAAAAGTTTAAAGTGTTCAATAATCACTTATTGTTCACTTATTATTTATAATTATATAGTCTATAATTATATCGGCTGATGCATTTCGGTGACGACGCCATCATCGTCAGAGCCTTTTCCAAAATAACAAATAATGTCAGATGATTAATATGTGTAGCTAAAATATAAGTCTTAGGTTGTCATTCTAACAATTACACACTTTATATCTTAGAATATACTTTTATTTTCGATTTTTTCGAGTCTTTATCTTTTTTTACGTCAAATTGCCATCAAAACTTAAATTCTGGACAAATGTGTCTACATTATGACTTGAAATCTTAATTAATAATACATATATCATTCTTTCATCGACTTTAATAAAATTTTTGTAAATGTTTTCACTGAGGCAACCTCATACCAAAATAATTCCTTTACCATATTTAATAGTCCCTGCACTATAAATAATTTCAACAAATCTCTCAATTGCCTCCATTTTCGATCTAAGTAATTAAAATTGAACATCATACTATCAAACAAAAGTTTTTTTAAAAGAATTCATACTTTCTGATATATTTGTTTGCATACTCACATATTTTCTTTTACTTTTACTGCCATTGAAAAAATTTTTCTTATAAAATTAATTTTTAATTAATTTTTTTTCAATATATTTTATAGAAATATCAATACCTTCTATTTATTTAGTTACTGTCTAATTCAACTCTGTTTTTATTCTTTATTTTAGTACTATGACACATTCATTTTAACATAAATGAATCACTTACCTCTAACAGAAGATTTTATGAAAGTGTTTGTTCATTTTATACTCTGTTGCCCATTTCAATCCTGCTATTGTCCTCCAAGTTGACATTTAACACTTCAGTAGTTCTTGACCTATTTCAATAATTCCTGTCATCATCGTCAGAGTGCCACATAACAAAATGAAAGTTTTAAAGTTCATCGATCTAAAGATAATATCATAGTCATCGAAATGCATATCAGGGAATAAACTGAACAATAAAGATCATTGAAGATTTTTATAAAATATTATGGTCTCAACATGAATAAATGATTTGTGTTTTTTTAATGAATTTTTTCATACAATTCTAACTTTATTCTTAGGAGTTATTTTCCTTTGTGCTCAAACTATATTTTCGGTATTTGTAATTTAAAATTTTCACAAATACAATTTTTCACATAGTACATTTTTTTTATATTTAATGACTTAATAATTGAACTAAACCTAAATCGGTCATCATTATCTTTCAGCGCCATTCTGTTCCACTGTTACGATTCTTCTCAAATGTTTATCTCAGAGTTGCCAGATCTCAGAATTATACAGAATAGGGGTGATTACAGGATTGTATAAAATTTTTAATTTTCAAATAAGCTTGGATTACTTTCATCGCCCTTCTTAATAATGGTTTAAACTCCGTCAAAAGGTCGAAAATTCGGTTTTTGAATTTTGGCATCTTTTTGATCTGTAAATATAATATCTAGAGAATATTCCCCGAAAGTTTCAAATCAATTTGACTGGAATTGATGGAGGTATAGGTATACTAATTTTTTTTACAAATATATACTTGTGTGAACTAGTTTTTAAAAAAATACTCATTTTTTAAAAAATCTCATTTTCAAAACCGATTACCAAAATATCTTGAAAAGGACTACATCGATTAATTTCAAATTTTTTTAGGTTTATAGATACAAAAACTAGGCCTTGAACGAAGAATTTCTTCTGTATCATAGTTTCTTTTTTATTAACTAAAAACGAACGATTTTTTCGTAGAAATTTTAAATTAGAATGTCCATCATTTTGTTCCAAATAAATATTTCAAAAACTGATTTTTCACGATTTACATAATTTAATGCATAAAATAAATTTTCTCGATTTTTTTTTATTTCATACAATCCAAATCTGAGCAGCAGTGATCACCGTAAACGTTTTTTTTTAAAAAAAAGAGAACCTACGGAAGAATGACCATGTCTCTTTATTTTGAAATATATTTTATTAAAAAAAAATGTAAACTTCTTTTAAATATAGGTTTTCAGATACCAGACTATTGTTGAAAAACGTGTTATAGTTCTTGCAAAAAATCCAAAAGGACACCTTTTTTGATTTCATAACTGAACATGACTCCTTAAAATTCTCTGTCAATGCTTCCATCTTGAGTAATTATTGTCCCAGCTAATCATAATGTTTTATCTATTCAAGCTTTCTTGACATCTCCATTTATTTTATTTACTCTCATTATCCTTCTTCTTTATACATTCATTGTTATGAAAAAATAATTTTTTGCATTACAAATTTCTATAAAAATATTCAATATTCATTACTTATCTTCTCTAATGTACATTAGTCTTAAATGATGTTATAGAAATAGAAATTTAATTTTATAACGCCTCTCTCTGGAGATAATGATATTACTACTGAAATCTACATTAGTAATTAAGCAAATATTAAATGATTATTAAACATTTATGTAAAATTTTGTAATATTGGATAGAGTGATTCAATTTGTGTACCAACTAATTAACTACAGTATAAAATCGATAATAAATTAATATTTTGTAACTAATAAATGTGAAAATAGAAATAACGTTAATAACTTAATTCTTAAAGCTTATTCTGCATCACAACATTTTAAAATAATATATTTTATTTCTTTGATTTAAATATTTTTAATTTTTTAGAATAAAAATATTTAAAACAATCCAGTATTCCAAGGAATGCAACCGTATTAAAAATATATATATATTCAGAATATGAATGCATTTATAAACCTAACCTGTGGTTTTAAATTTTTAATATTAATAAGTAGAATAAATAACTTTAGATAAAAATGAACATAATAACGATAGGATTAAAAGTTTATTGCTAAACTTTTACATCTTTATTAATGCATTTAGCTTTTAATAAATTAAGGAATTTTAGACATCAATTTAAAATTTAACTTTCCTAAATAGATTATTTAACTTTATGAAAGTGAATTTCATTATTTAAAATCGAAGTGAGTGACTAACTAATTTATTATTTTTTTTTGGGGGGGGATAATCAATATTACCTTTTTTGCCAATTAATGGGTTTATTTCGTAAAATAAATACTCGTTAAATTTTTGTTTCAATAAATCCATTGAAGTTTTCATATTTTCTAAGCGTTGTTGAACTGATAAACGTTGCATGATTATTTACCAAACTATACTAAGTTGAAATGTCAAAATGAGCTTAAAAAAACCAAACATGGCTGCCTTCAGCTGTCAAAATTCTGACATTCTTATTGGAAATTTCTATATTTATAAAGATTATTCTTTTTCTTTTCTTAATATTAGCAAAACAATTAATGTAAACTATTATAAACAAAGCAGGAATATGCATGAGAAACTAAAACTATTAATATTGATGAACTGACGCAGTTCTATATTTATTTATGCCAACCCTAGACCTCATGTTTTACAATTAACGATACAAGAACATTTGCAGCTGAAATATGAATTTTTAAAATTCATTTTATTTCCTATAAATCTCTACAGTAAATTTTCATATTTTCAAAAGCTTGAATGCAATTTTGTGCAATATCCACTTCTTTCCTAGTCATCTTTGAATAATTTATATTTTAAAATAATTTATGTATAATTCGTGTTTTAAAATTATAATGCACTTTTTATATTTCATATGAAATAGAATAATAGAAGCAAGCAGATCTTATTTTCATTAATAAAGTAACTTTTATCTTTATATATAGTTTTATTTTTGGAAAAAATACATTTTGTATGGTACAACAAAAAAACAAGACTTTGCTAATGAAGAGTAACTCTAAAGTCTTGACAACTAGAATATTGATTTAAGAATTATTAACTCTTACATATAATCAATGTTTACGACATTTATTCTTAACTTGAATTTATAGTATTAAGTTAGGTTTATCATCATTTTTTTTATTTAAAAGATTTTTTTTATTTTAAAGCATTTTGAATTCAAATAAAGACTGCCTTTTCTTGCTTACTAGAAATTTAAGGATGGATAGCCCTGGTGAAATGATTGATCAACTTGAGCGAGGAAGTTTGGAAAGTATATTTAAACTCGCATCTTTATTTTTAATGTTTAAAAATGTTATGGTGTATCCAGCTAGTAAACAAATATAATCAAAGACTAAATTCTCTTTTTTATAGTAGGCGTAATCAAGCGTTAAAAATTAAATTGGGAAATTACAAAAACGAGTTAAAGAAAATTCAATTTTTGACATATGCTTGAGTTTGTAATATTTTTCATTCCGATATTTTTAAAGCATATCACATTCCTGGACTAAAGCATTTATAAATTAGGTTAAGAGAGATGAAATCTATTAACATAACTTTTTTTTAAAAAATATAACTCTTGATAACAGACTTTTTATCTAAATATACATATTTTTATTATTGATAGTGTTATTTTACTCTAATGTAACTTATTTTATATGAAAAATTATTTTTTTGATTTATTTTCATTGAATTAATTCACTTTCTAAAAAAAAACAATTTCAATATTTTAATTATAATTCTAAATAAATCTAGTAAAAATATTTATTAGTAATAAATATTTTAGTTCTAAAGATCAGAGAAATACTTTCTTGTTTGAGAGTAAGGTATATTTTTAAACTTTTTTTCATAATCTATTTTTTATATCTTCGGTTACTCATCAAATTTACTCTTTGTCGTACTTTAATACTTATTTCTGTTGATAGTACATAAACATAGTATCTGTTGAAATATTAATTTTTTGTATCATGTATTTTTTCATGAACTATTTTATATATATATATATATATATATATATATATATATATATATTTATATATTCTGTTGTATATTTTGAATTATTGCTTTTAAATGGATGGTGATATAAAAAAGAACATATTCAGGAAAACAAATTCTGTTGAAACAGTGTGACGCGCCTGCGTCGACTCATTGCAGGTCGGAAAAAGAAGATAGCATTAGTTTTCGGAAGTGAGACAAAAACCGGGTGAACGGGCGTTCTCGCTAACGTACCCAGCGTCGCTGGTTCAGTGCAACGACGCCATCCGTCGACATCGTTTTTGACGTCATACGTACACATCTATATTCAGCCACTTTTACCACACACAACACCCGCAGTACAGTGTGTGTATCTGTGTGTTCTTAACTCCTGTGCTACATTTACGTGTTCATATCCGCGTCGGGTTTTTTCAAAAAAATTCTCTCAGAGTTATATGAAAAAATAAATAGTGATGTGAGCTGTTCATTAACGACTTTTTGTTCCAGGTGACCTGGTATACAGGTCTGCCGCTATGGCTCGATCATTTCGCGAAATAATAGTGGACATAACCGAGTGGATTCTCTTAATTGATAGCGATTTTGTGATGTATTAAAGGATTAATTTAAAGTGATTGGCGTCATTTGCATATAATATTTGTGAAAATTTTAGCTAATCAATTCATTACTTATTACATATTCTAAAATTATATTATAAATATTAATAGTATTTTTTTAATACTTTCGTGATACAACTATTGTTTCGTAACATAGTTTTATAAATACTTTTTTTTATATAAAATCCTTTTTATTTAGTTTATTTTCGATTAAGATTATTTTATTTCTAAATTCCGATTAGCCTTTTCTTTATTAAGTATAATAATTATTTTATATTTTCGTAATTTTCAACATAAACAATTTAAAGTGAATTCAAATCTAGATTTTTATGTGTTTACTAGTTGAGTTTTCTGTACATAAATTATCAGTAGTGTAATATATAAAAACAGACCAATTTGCAGACATGGATAGTGTGAGTTTAAGTATAGTTTTTTTTAATAATTAAGTAAATGTTTTACTGATATTGCTGTTAATAAATTTAAATCAAATTATAACGAACTAGGAAAATATCATCAAGTTTGAAAATTTTAATTTTCGTTATATAGTATCATAAAAATGGCTAACGGATTGTTGAAAAAATAATAATTGCTCATTTTGTTAATTTTTTTTTAAAGAAAATTAATCACTTGAGAAAAAATATTATAAAATGTCGGTCTCAAATATTAAATATAAGTTTAAATTTTGTTTATATATATATATATATATATAAACACACATATTTATTGTGTGTGTATATTTATGTATGATCAATTACACATTTATTTAAATGTAATCTTTTTTAAAAGATATAATGAAAAATTTAAATAGAAATTGAAAGTATTTAATAATATTTTTTATTATTTAGCTCAAAAAAATATATATATATATATATATATATATATATATATATATATATATATATATATATATATATATATATATATATATATATATATATATATATATATATATATATATATATATATATATATATATATATATATATATATATATATATATATATATATATATATATATATATATATATATATATATATATATATATATATATATATATATATATATATATATATATATATATATATATATATATATATGTATATATATATATATATATATATATATATATATATATATATATATATATATATATATATATATATATATATATATATATATATATATATATATATATATATATATATATATATATATATATATATATATATATATATATATATATATATATATATATATATATATATATATATATATATATATATATATATATATATATATATATATATATATATATATATATATATATATATATATATATATATATATATATATATATATATATATATATATATATATATATATATATATATATATATATATATATATATATATATATATATATATATATATATATATATATATATATATATATATATATATATATATATATATATATATATATATATATATATATATATATATATATATATATATATATATATATATATATATATATATATATATATATATATATATATATATATATATGTATATATATATATATATATATATATATATATATATATATATATATATATATATATATATATATATATATATATATATATATATATATATATATATATATATATATATATATATATATATATATATATATATATATATATATATATATATATATATATATATATATATATATATATATATATATATATATATATATATATATATATATATATATATATATATATATATATATATATATATATATATATATATATGTATATATGTATTTATATATATATATATATATATATATATATATATATGTGTTTGTGTGTGTGTGGGTGTACATATGTATAAGTTATACATATATTTAATTGCAGACATTTCTTTTAAAAAATAGTAAAAAATTTAAATAGACATTTAAAGTATTTAATAATGATTTTTATTGTTCAGGTCTTATATATATATATATAAAACTGATATATGTTAATGCATTATTTGAAATTTTTCAAATTTTATTTAATCAGATTTTTTTAAAAACAGCAGCTTTAAAAACTTAATACTTGTAACAATTACATATTTTTAAAATGAACAACTCTTAAAATCAAATAAATGTAATTTGTTTAGTTATCTTTAGTTTATTATAATTTTAAACCTTTAAAATTTTCTAGTACATTCATTGAAGATCACGGAAATTCTGTTTTTCATTTACGTAAATGCCAATTTCTCATAATATTCTGCTCTTTATGCTAACAGTAGATATTAATATAATATTCTAAATATTTGTACAAGATAGAAAATAGTTTTAATATTTTTGAAATACAGTAGTTTAAAATAATTTTATTTAATGCAATACATATAAAATTATAAGACGTAGTTAAATATTTTAGAGCATAGATTATATATGAAAAATATTATAGCATTCAGTTTGAAACCCTTTCTATATTTATTACTTTTCTAGTTATGTTATAATATTGTTAAGTAATAACCTAACATTTTATATAATTTATTATTTAATAGTTTTTTCATGTACACTATTTTAAATTTTATTTCAACTTTAACAGCATACTTGTTCCAGTACATAACGTATTAAAATGTATCAATGTTTTTTTAGTAAATGTAATAAAGTAGCGTTTCTCTAGTTTATATCAATATAAATAGATAGATCGATCAATATTATTTATTATGAAAATGTTTTTATTTTTTACTTTTTATTTAGTTCTCAAAATTCACTTTACATTCATCCATTTTAAATTTCAC
Organism: Neoneuromus ignobilis; assembly: GCA_029203775.1. NCBI lineage: Eukaryota > Metazoa > Arthropoda > Insecta > Megaloptera > Corydalidae > Neoneuromus > Neoneuromus ignobilis. Next base: position 45,228,306 of record CP092090.1, read on the forward strand.
GTTTATTTATGTTTTTCTTAAATATATATATATATATATATATATATATATATGAAATTTTTGTTTGTATATACATATATAGAGATATTTAACATTTTTATTTTAATATTTTTTTTTTATAAATCACTTGCGAGTTCGATAAAAAATATTTCTTTATGCATCATTAACAATTTATAAATGTATTAACAATATATATATATATATATATATATATATATATTCATAAATTTGTTAATGATATAAAAAATTTTTTTCTAATTTCCTCATTAGTAATTTTTTATACATATATATTTATATATATATATATATATATATATATATATATATATACATACATATACATATATACACAAGAGTCGTTTGCTAAGTATGGTAAATTTATTTGTTTAATTTAATTAATTAATTTAATTTTTCAATTTACTTTTTCTTACTTTTTTACCATACTTTTCAAAAGACTCTCATATATATTTATAGATATAGATATATATGTGTATGTGTGTGTGTGTATATATATTTATATAAAAACATGTATATATATATATATATATATATATAACAAAATATTTATGTTGTAAATACGTATATAACAAAAAATTGTAAAAATATATAATCTAATTTATATAATCTAATTTTTATGTCTAGTTACAAGTATAGGTTGTTCCAGTTGAGATTGAAGAATAGTAAAGAATGGTCAATGATATTAAATGATAATAAATAATATTGTAAAGGTATGTCTAAACCCCTCATTCTTATTAGAGTCAACTATAGGAAGAAACCTTCTAATAATATATTTTTATTTAAAAAATATATTTTATGTTTTTAGTTATTTTTATTAAAATAATTTTCATTTTTAAAGCTTTTAATGATACCGTGTTGGTTTTTTATACTATTTTTGATAAATTTCTGTAACACAACTAACTATGTCTTTAATATAAATAACAACGATAGAAAATGTAGTATCATCCTAACACCAACAGATATAAAAGTGATTATTACTTATTGTTCACTTTATTTATTTATATAATATGCGTATTTCAGTGATTAAGTATCATCATCAGAGCGCTGTATTATAAAATCTGAATTTTCTTATAATATAACTTTGATAATGATAGCATAGCCATCGAAATTTGTATTAGCTTGAAAACTTTAATTAAACAAGAAATAATTATTCTACTCTTTTATAACATCATAATAATTTTTATGTTAAACTGTGTTATATTCATTTAGATTCAGAATAATATTTTTTACAAAATATTTAAAACTGCATACAAAATTCTCTATCAATAATATTTAAATTGCTAATATTATATAATATCGTTTCTTTTTCTTGTAATAAATATATAAATCAAAATATTCAGGTAATTACAAAAAACGACATAGGTACTTATATCATCTGAGGTCATTTTTGTTCTTGATCTTTTATTGAGTATATGCAATTTTATCTCTATATTTGTTTTTTTTAAATATTTTTTTGATTTACAAAATATATTCTATTTTGTACGTGCAATTAATTTATTTCTTTTTTAGTGCGGAATATATTTTTTTTCATTTATTTCCGTCTGCATGTGTATGAAATTCTTTTAAAGTACTGTATATTTTTTGTAAAAAAAGCGATTATTACATTTTAACGATAACTTTCAAAATTCTTATCGTATATTCTGATTTTTAGTTAAAAGTCAACTTGTATAGAGTCATCCGCCTAGATTTGTGTTTTATTAAAAAGAAACATGTGTATAGGGTGGTGTATAGGGAAGTATGGATATAGTTTATTTTATTTCTTTTTAATAGAACATAAATCTACGGGTTACATTTGGATGACCCTATATAATTATTATCTAATTTTCATATAACTTTACTCTTATGTTTTTTTGATATATATATATATATATATATATATATATATATATATATATATATATATATATATTACTAATTTTTAGTTATGTCAGATATTTATATAGTATTTTAAACATTTTAAATAAATATTTAAAAAATTAATACCCTACTTACATTTTTTAAATTATATCTATTGTTACTTTACATTAATAAAACATTTTGGAACCCAACAAACACTTTTAGTGTACTTCTATTACTAATATCAAAATTAATATTTAGTTATTTCAGGAGTAATGAATAATGTTTTTTTTTTATTTTTTTCAAATTATTCATTATTTCGTTTTCGAAGTTTTTCTATTTTATTTTTTGTACTGTTTTGTGTATATATATATATATATATATATATATATATATATATATATATATATATATATATATATATATATATATATATGGCCATCCAAATGGGACGCCTTGATTTGTGTTTCATTAAAAAGAAACATGTATATAGGGTGGTCTATAGAGAGATATGTGTATATTTTCTTTTGTTCCTTTTTAATAAAACAAATCTAGGCGTCGCATTTGGATGACCTATATATATATATATATATATATATATACATATATATGTATATATATATATATCCGTCCCTCAATTTACGCGGGCCTTTTTTACGCGATATTGATTTACGCGGCACTTTTTTACGCGGTCAGATAGATTTCATTTTATATTATTTTTTATGGAATTTATTATATATCACAGTGACGCAAATTCTTACTTGAACATATAAAAGCACGATATAAATATATAAAAGGGTGATTGTTTTGAATTATAGTAGCGATAGTGACACCGAATAAAATTTATCTACTTTTGTTTTATAAAACGTCATTATTTTTTTGTTAAGCAATGTGAAATAAATATGTGTTTCTACAACTTTACCAACTTATATTTTCAAAATTATTTCTATTGTACGGACAGACTCAATTTACGCGATTTTCATTCACGTAAAACGATTTCATGTGAAACAGGTACTCCGCGTAAATTGAGGGACGGGTGTGTGTGTGTATGTCTATATATATATATATATATATATATGTACACATAAGTATTTTAATGTGAATTAAAATAATATTGATTTTAAATTTTAATCAAAAATATATAAATTTTGTCTTTTGTGAAAAATTAAATAATCTTCCTTTTCGTATGTACATTTGTAGATTATTTACGTGAATTAGAGAGATTATAATATTTAATTTTTTGATAATTATTATTAACTAAAAAATATATTTTTATTTTTGATTCAACAAAAGTTTCAAATTTGGTTAGTTCATGTAAAGTTTCATGATCATAATGAAATTTTATAAAATGCTTGTCTGTCCGTTTTTACATACTAGTTTAAGTTGACTGCTCACATTTAGAAAATGTATGTTGTAGAATTTTATGAAACCGTATGAATATTTTTATTTGTGGACTTTACAGAAATAAAAATAAATTTATTTTTACATATGTAACTGTGAGATAATATAATTATATTGTAAACGATAGGGAAGTAAACTTTTTCCACAATGGAAATATAAATGTATATTTAAAATACTGTATTTTAAGCGTATACACACCTAACTATGAATTATATTGTGTCAATATAAATTCAGGAGTAAAGATGTCACCAGTAGCAGGAATTTCTTTTTAACCACTACAACTAAAATCCACAAAATTGCTTCTTTCGTTGAAATATCTTTCGTTTCCATTCCACACTTTCTATTTTTTTATGTCGATGTTCCATCAACCATCTCTAACTAAAGCATCTCTTCTTGATCCTTTTCTCATCTCTGGATTCGCAGTCAATGATTAATTTTGTCTATCAATTATTTTCCCTTTTTGATATGATTAGCCTATTTTCATTTCAATTTTTTCACTCTTATTATACAACTACATATATATATATATATATATATATATATATATATATATATATATATATATATATATATATATATATATATATATATATATATAAGTAACAGAGGGAGGGAAGGCTTGCGATTGATCGAAATGAAAGATGGGAGAAGCCTTCATCCTTTAAGTGAAAAGAAGCTGATGGTGTTCATAATGATTATATATATATATATATATATATATATATTAGGTTGGCAAATATCTCCCTTCCGCCTTCTGGTCTTTTGAATTTCGCAGCTATGTACAAAAAAAAAAAAAAAAAAAAGCGGAAGGGAGATACTTGCCAACCTAATATATATATAATAAAAAAAAATATTCTGATCATTTTTTTTTTCTAAAAAAAATATTGAAATTTTTATATAAATTTTTGTTTTTTGCTAATTATATTTGCATATTTTTTCATAATACCAAATATTCATATATTAAAATGATTAAATATTAAAATTGAATTTCGTTTTTCAATAAAGTATCAAATTATTCATGATTTTAATAAAAAATTAATTGTTCAGATATATATATATATATATATATATATATATATATATATATATATATATACACACACACAATCGAGTAATTTTTATTATGAAATCAAATGATTTGAATTTGAATTCATGTTTATCCTTTTTCATTCTTGTTTAGAGTTCATCAAAATTATGATTTAATTTCGAAATATAATTATTATTCTACTTAAAATAAAACTAGTATATTTTAAACAATAACGTTTTTCATTAAATTATAATATTATCATTTTTGAGCTCAATTTCAACTTTGTAATTTGCACAAAAATTCGTTATTAAAACCATCTCAAAAATGAAACATGATAAAATTGTAATAAAAAAATCTCGTAAACTAATAATAAATTTCATATACATTGATGACCCATACATAAACAGTATGTATATATTTACTTGCCATTTTGAAAAAGTAACATTGTTTTGCAATTACGAAATGAATGTATTTTTGTGCATACTGACATGAAATTTTATTGTACATTTTTGTTTTCTTTATGAAAGACACGCACACAAACACACAAAGCTATTATGTAAATGATAAATATTCCTGTTTGACGTTTACATTTGCAATTTTCAAAAAATGTATTTATGTGATTTTCAATCATTTCAATATGATTGATTTCATTTATTTACAACGTTATTTGAATATCCGAACATAAAAACACACAGTGTGTGAATTTAGCAGTACGAATTTACACTAGACTTCATTTGAAATGTGTTGAATAACATAATTATTCAAATGTTTAGGAATAATCTATGTTTTTGTTCGAACTTTAATCAAATAACGTTCTCATTGATAAATATTTTCATATCATTATTATTCTGATGATTCTCTGATATAGTAGTACCCGAAACTAAAATAATAACATTTTTTATAACTACAAATTGTAATTCACAACCGTATAATTGTTATATATACATAATGTAATCAAATTATATAAATACCAAAACAAAGAACTTGAAAATGCTGACTTTTGAATCATATATTTATTCTAATAAATTAGAAAAAAATATTCACTTGCCAAAGTGCCATTATACTAACCTAGTTTAAGTTTTAAAGTATTTTTCGCGTGTTTAAGATAATTTTTATTTATTACTGAAAAAATATTTTTTTTATAAATGTTTTAAATGTTTTGCTATAAAATTTAATATATTTCTGTAAGTACTATAGTGAACTTTGTAGTCATGAAAAACAGGAAACTAGAGTTTTTTTAAAACAATAGAAAAAAACGTTTCCTGTATAATAAAATTATGATTAAAATGCATGTAAAAATACACTTTAAAAAGTAAATAATAAATTTCAAAGTATCGTTCGAGTGATATCTACAATTGTATAACAGTTTGAGTTTAAAATTTATGTTGATTGCGTATCGAAATTGAAACCTATAAAACACTGGGAACGTTAACCAATACTGAACTTTACGACAGTTTTGTGTAAAACAAATCATCTAAAAATAAATAAAAAATAAAATTGCGCTAGCCTATCGAAATCGCAAAATGTCATCGAAATGTCATAAAAAGGTATCGTCATCATTTAATCCCAGAAATAGCTTGCGGTCTCGAGAGTATTTCTGCACAACAACTATTATACGAACGCTAAGCACGACTTCACAGACCATTTTACGAGTCAGTCGTAAAAACTAACAGACTTGACTTGTTATGTCAAATGTAGACTCCAGATGAGGGAGTTGCACACAAAAAAAAGGAAAACGTACAGACGAATGTTGTGTGGCGTAACAGTGAGATGTAAACCGCATACTCTCTACCATTCAGCGGCAATTGTTCTTAGGCTTTGTAAAGATTTTAATTATTCATACCTTGAGAGTAAGTTCGTGCATAATTTTTTTATCGCTTGGGATACGTAAAAGAAAGTTTTAACAGTAATCGCATATAAAATGTGTTTGTTTCCTTTTTTATATCGTACGGGCATGATATATTTTTTTCGATTACCAAAACCACTGTGTTATCCAGTATTCGTTCCTTAAAGATATACTAAAATTCCAAGTTTTGTAAGTATTACGAGTTGACCTACTTACAGAATTGTTTTGTTCACTAAGACTGTAAACCATAGGCTAGTTTGTGGTCTAGAGACTTATCAAGTTCATCAGCATATAATGTAATTCCAAATTTACACTGTCACTTCTAATTCTAAATTGGCTTTAATTACTTTATTTCTTATCCCTCTTAATCCAGCGACATTATATGTTGAAAATGTCTCTTTTTAAACAAACAATACACGAATTGTTCTTCTGATTTTATCAAATGACTGAAATGTTTTTTTTTCTATAATTCATTTCTTCCCTTATTAATATATTTTTGACATTTTTCTCTTAATTCCCATTTTATGTAAAAAGCACTCTCTGTATTATTTAATATAATAAAATGAGTTTGACATTTATTTACATGATATTTATACCAAAAAATTCCAAGAAAATATCCTGTATTGTATTATATTTTATTTTTTTATTTTCAAAAGTGATATTTCATATATATGTATGTATAAATATATATATATATGTGTGTGTATGTATGTATGTATGTATATATATAGATATATATATATATATATATATATATATATATATATAAAATAGGATTTTCCAATAAGCGCTTCAGAAGTTTAAATGGAAATAAAACAAAAAGTATTTAATTAATTATTTATTCTTAAGCATATTCTATGGCATTAATCCTTTAACACAGTTTTACTCATATGACCATCATGACTTTGCTTGACATAGTGCATTCGTTTAATTCAATTTTTACTCACTTTTTTACATAATTGTAGTCCAATTTAATGATTTACACATTCAATGAGCATATTTAACCCTTCTGTTGTTTGTAGTTTATCAGCATAAGCCAATGATTTCACAAAACCTTACAGAAAATAATCCAATGGAATTATATTACATGATCTTAGCGGCCAAGGGATGGGCCCATTTCGTAAAATAATGGACTCATTAAACTCTTGTTTCAATAACTCTATTAAAGTTTTTACAATTTCTAAGCGTTGTTGAAATGTTGAACGTTCCATAATCATTTGCCAAACTATAACGAGTTGAAATGTCAAAATGAGCTTGAAAAAATTCAATACATGGCTGCCACCAGCTGTCAAAGTTCTGACATTCTTATTGGAAAATCCTATGTGTACATGTGTGTATATGTATGTATTACTATTTATTTTGATTCCAGCACAAATAAATTATTACCCCAATACTTCAAGATATTATAAAAGTGTTAAATAATCACTTATTGCTCACTTCATTTTCAAGCTGATGCGCATTTCTATATCCACGCTGTCATCGTCAGAGCGTTTTATTATAAGATCTAAGCTAGTTGTTGGTTATTTCCTTACATATTTTTTTATATTTTTGTTATCTTTATTGGACGCATCTCAAAATAATGTCCATCTCTTTCTTATTAATTTTTTATACGCGTATTTTCTTCAGTTAGATATATTTAAAATTTCTAACCGTTTATAAAATTTATTAGAAACAAATTGAATGTTGACATGTATTACTAATTATCTTTCGTAGTTAACTAATCTATGTTTATATATCACAACGCTTAACATAGCCAGTCCAAAAATGCATCAGCTTGAAAATAAATAAAATAAGAAATTATTGATTATTGGAAATTTTTATAATAACTGATGTTGTTAGGATGCTAATTAAAGTGCAAACTGGGTTTATATATTCTTAGTTATAGTGTTTTATGCCTTCTGATAACCAAATTATATTCACGTCTGTTTTTCCATGTATCTTCTTATAGATTACATGCACTTCTAACGTTTCGTATCTCATAAAATCAATTTCTTGATGGTCATCTCCTTTCAGCTAGATTCCATTGCAGTACTCATTTCGGAAATCACTTATTTGTTATCCATTGCACATGTTCATGTGACACCAATTATTGTTGTTTTATTTCTTCTGTAATTATTTCTATAAATATTTTTATGATTCACTATTTTTGCAATTCAAAGTTATTTTCAATCAAAACGTTTTTATGTCTATTTCAGTAACAATATGGATGTCTCGAAAATATAGACAAAAAATTATAAGTTACTTTGTAAAATATAAATTGTAATTATGTTTAAACATACTACATTGAATTTAGATTAAAACATATTTATAAACTTTATACAAACAAGCAAATAGACATGTTTTATTAAAAAATGAATTATACAGGTCATCCAAATGTGACGCATAAATTTGTGTTTTATTAAAAAGAACAAAAAATAGTATACACATGCTTCCCTTTACACTACCCTATATACGAGTACAAATTTATTTTTTACTAAAACACAAATCTAGGTATCATATTTTGATGACCATATATATATATATAAGTAAAAAAAAAATGTTTTCCTTATAGTGTCTTTTTTTAAAAAAAGAAATTTATTCTGAAAAATCCTTTTTGAATTAAATGATCATTTGTAAATCTGCTTATAAAAGTATATAACGAGTAAATATAATAAGCTTAGAGACTTTTATAAAGAAGTATTTAATAAAATTCAAGAAGTGTAGTAGCGTACAGTCTTTTAACAAACTCTCTTTTTTCTCTCTCTCTCTCTTTCTTTGTTTGTGTGTAGGTATGTATATATAATATACATATATATATATATATATATATATATATATATATATATATATATATTTATATATATATATATATATATAATATACATATATATATATATATACTTACACACACACACATATACTTACAGAAAATAATAAATGTAATCGACTTTCTGATACTTGAATTTATATTAATATCTAATATTTTCTTAGAAAAGTAGAACTTTAAAATATAAAAGCTTCTTACTATATTTCTTGTTGAATTATTGTTTACATACAAAGAAAATATGAACTAAAATGTTGTCTGTATTTGTTTTAGTATTATGGCAAATTCTTATCACAAAATGTGAATTGAACATTTTTATAGAATCTGGTGTTCTGGTTGTATTGTGTAAAATATCTTGATTTTATTTTTTAAAAAAATTAATTATTAAAATGTTTTATGAATTACTTAATTGTTTATATATATATTCTTATGTAGATATGTTTGGTAAAATTGAGTATCTAAATAATAATGTATTTAATTGCTTTCTTCAATATTTATATTAGTTTTAATTTATCAATATTGACTTTTTTGTAAAAAAAACATTATATTTCGATAAATATATTTAGATTTAAAATATTTTTATAGTGACAAACATATGAAAACATTCCAATTTTACTACATTAATAACAAATTTTGTGAATAATACTCTAGAATAATTTTGATACTCAAAATAAATAAATTTTAAAATGTACTTTGAATAAAATTAATAATTAAAATTAAGAATAAAAAATTAATATTACTTTAAATTACTATACACACATGCACGTGTATGCGCATATATACTTGTATAAATATATATATATATATATATATATATATATATATATATATATATATATATATATATATATATATATATATATATATATATATATATATATATATATATATATATATATATATATATATATATATATATATATATATATATATATATATATATATATATATATATATATATATATATATATATATATATATATATATATATATATATATATATATATATATATATATATATATATATATATATATATATATATATATATATATATATATATATATATATATATATATATATATATATGTATATATATATATATATATATATATATATATGTGTATATATATATATATATATATATATATATATATATGCATGTATGTATGTATGTATGTATGTAAGTAGTACTCGTATGTATAAAAGGATGTCTGAAAATGTCAAATAATACTATACAATCTTAATGTTAAATCAGAATACATAATTAAGCGAGAAAATAAAAAATGCAGTATTTTATATAATTCAGAGCAAACAAATAAATCAGTCTTGACGTGTGCATGACTATTCGATGCCGTGACTAATATATTATTAGATTTGAATGTTGTTTCGTCTATATTCAATAAATCTTTTCTAAAATAATAGGAAAACTTAATATCATCTCTTTGTCTCTCTCTTTATATATATATATATATATATATATATATATATATATATATATATATATAAACACATTATATGCACACACGTACATATTTCAAGTAATAAATGGTTACATTCAATTAAAGAAATAATTTATATTGTTGTTCATTGCTAATATCTGCTATTATCGTCTTGTAATATATAATATAATATACAGTATGAATGTAATTGGTTTAAATTATTTTCGTTAGTACTTTCTTACATATTTTTTATATATATATATATATATATATATATATATATATATATTATTGCATTTTAAATTAAAAACATTTTTCATTTAAGAAAAAAAATTTTTTTGCTGTTATTATTAAGCATCTAATTTTTATTTCATATGTTTATTTAAATATTATTATATATATATATATATATATATATATATATATATATATATATATATATATTATTTATGATAAAATCTAAAAAAAGCTATTTTCACGAGTAAACGTAAAATAAATATTATCGATTTTTCGAACTCTGTAGAAATTCCATTTCTCCTTCTAAAATATATTTTATAGATTAGAGACCTCGGACGTCTAACCTTTTCTCTGCCGAGAGCTACTTGGAAATTTATATCAAGAAACGGACTGCATCGTTATTCTTTTGCAGAGACGTTAAGACTTTACCCGTATAGGTAACTCGTGATTTATGAATGAGAATATGTGCACACATGAGCTAAACTTTACTTAGGCTTATTTATAAATCCACTACTTTAATATCGGTGAAAAATGTTTATCTCTTTTACAGTCTTTATCTTAATACTGTACACAATTGACAATGAATATTTTTGATATCATTGTTTTCGTAAATTTATCTATGAGAAATTTTAAAAAATTGATCATGTACGGTTTTGAAAAATAAATGTATTTGCTTAGTTTACGACAAATTTATATTTTTTACGTATGATAAAAAGTAACTTGAAAAAATAAAATGTGAAGAAATTCAAATTAAGCTGTATATATATATTAGGTTGGCAAATATCTCCCTTCCGCCTTCTGGTCTTTTGAATTTCGCAGCTATGTACAAAAAAAAAAAAGCGGAAGGGAGATATATATATATATATATATATATATATATATATATATATATATATATATATATATATATATATACATTTATATACAAATTTACGAAAATTTACTCGTAATTAATAAAAAACATGTTTATTTTGAAATAAAGTTTATTAATTCATTAAATGACCTAAATATTGATAACCTAATTTCACTTCACGTTAATATTACAAGGAAGTAAAAATTATGCTTCGAAAAAGTTATATTTTTATTCTTGTACTTTTTACAGATGAATCATTATATGTAACTTTATTCAATATAAAAGTTTTAATTTGAAAGAAGTTTTTTTTAAGAAGAATAATTAAAGTTCTATATTTACACCATTTTCTTGTTTGAAGTAAAATTTTAAAATATATCCTCCAGCTTCACTGGTTCTTTTATAATTAATGATCATAAAAGTAATAACTTATCCTTACGTTTTACAAACAGTTATTATTAATTTTTCAATAACATTTTCAAACATTAACATTTCTTTTTATTTATTTCATATTAGCTCGAGTGAAATGTATTTCAGTATTTACTATAGTGAAAAAATATACATGAAAAAATAATTCTACGTAATTAGAATTTTAAAGGAAACAACAATATAAAATATATTAGCTAGATAGCCATTAGTATATTGTTGCTAGTAATATAATATTTTACAAATAACTAAAATTTACAATATTTCTCATACTCGCCATTACACAATGATCTTTGTCCAAATATTGTCTCCTCCTCTTGGTCGTATCCATTTATAGGTTTTCCGATTACATAGTGAAATCCCTAACATTATTATTTCATTGCTTCGTTGGGTTATCAAAATTTTTTTTGTATCATTTTTACATTCATGGTCCAAGTTTCTGACCTGTAAGTAGAGACAGGTATCATACATTGATAATACGATTTCCGTTTCAGGCTCCATAACATATTGTCTTTATTATTTTATTTATTATTCCAAATGCTGTCCATGTTACTCTGATACTCGACCTTATCACTGGCCATAATATACACTAGGTATAAAAAAAATAAAGTACTCTCTAGTTTTTAACACAAACGAATCACACATTTTTTAATTATTTAGTGATGAATTATTGTTGACTTTATTTGCTGATTAGCATTTCGAAACTCAAGTCAGTCAAAACATATCATTATAAAATCGTTTACTTTCTAATATAATTTATAATTTCATTTTTAAATAATACTTTTATGTACAATTGTTGTTTGATTTATATAATTAAAATAAATTAGTAATTTGTTATTCTCTCTCTCTCTCTCTTTCTATATATATATATATATATATATATATATATATATATATATATATATATATTGTTTTATGAAAGCATAATTTACTTGTGATTTAGTTTTATACATCTGTTTGCTTATTTAAATTTCTAACAAAGTCGTAATGTTCCATTCGAACATAAATAATTGTACATGTAATAGGTACTTTTACTTTATTTAAACAATTTATTACTTAAACTGTCAATTTGTTATTTAGTACGCAATGTACTCTTGAAAACATTTCATTTCTTAAAAACTTCTGAGGACTTAAGCAATTAAATAACGTACATTCTAATAAAATATAAAGTTCACGGTTTTCGAAATGTTTAATAAATGGAACGTTGGTCAATAAAAGGTTAATGAGGTACTCGTGCTTTGAATCTCAACACAGAGTTGTAAAGTTTTACAAGTGAAGATATTCACTTCTAAATATACCTTCTGTCATAAACTAGTCAGCGGCACAATTAAGAAATTAATTTCGCAGAGTTGAACTGGTTACCTCAATTCTTCTCTTCCTTTCTTCATATACTAACGTTTCGTTTGAATAAAATATAGGAATTATTCATGCGATCGTTCTACAAGCGTTATCCTTCGACCCGTGTGTTCATAACAACGACCGGCACCATTTTCTGTAACACATTTGCCGCATGTTATCATATACAAGCATTGAATTTAATTTGATTAATAGTTTACTTCATTTTCATTTGAGATTGATGAAAACAATATTTTTTTTTAATATTTTTCTTTTTTTTACATCATACAATATCACGTAATTAATGTCATATATAACAAACATATATTTTCATTATCCATCGTCCATTTTTAATTAAAAAGTGAGTTTATATATATATATATATATATATATATATATATATATATATATATATATATATAACGTTTTTGCATCCGTCAATTCTAAATATTATATTATTAAATAAAAGTATACACAGATTAAAAGTATTTTTTTAAAAAAAATGTGTTTATCTGTACAAACTGTTTAAAATTTTTCATTATAATTAAGCCATTAAATTTAAATTCATTTATTATTTTAGTTTTATCATAATTAAAAATAAATGTATTTAATAAAAACAGATAAATTAAAAGGTATAAAAAATTGCATTTTGAAATTATAATTTTTCTGAAATTTTTTTTTGAAAATTTATAAATAAACAGTTGTTAATTTATAATTTTTTATATAATATAACTAAAAATATTTCAGTCGATTTTTCCTTTAATTCAGACGCAAACCTTTATCTTAATGTATGAATAAATGGACTTATTCCGCTAAAAAAACAAACTATTCAATTTGTTAAAAATGAAAGTGGAATAACTACATTTGTAATTAAAAAAAATCGGTTATTTTCCAATTTATTAATTATTTTTACACAATAAAATTTAACAAGTTTATAGTTTTAAAAACATAACCCGAATTCAATAACGTTTGCCAATATTTTTTAATTCATTCAAAAGCAAACCTTTATCTATCTCAATATATGAATAAATGGAGTAATTCCATTTTCAATTCTAACGGTTCATATATTTTTATATGGATCTAAAATTTATGAATAATAGTTGGTCTTTAATTTTTATATATATTTAAGTAAACTCTTTTTACAAAATATATAAATAATTTAAAATTAACTATAAATTTTCTTTTAATTTACATAATTGAATATTTTTTGATGGATTTCAAAATATATTCTTACATAAAAATTGTAGTAATTTTTATTGCTATTTGTTTTTTTATTGTTCATTAAAAAACATTTTTCCCTAAAGCATAGCTACACCAATTTTTTACATGTAATATATATATATATATATATATATATATATATATATATATATATATAATTTCGTATGTTATATATTATATTTCTAGTAATATTTATATTATTTATATAAAATATGTAACAATGCATATTGTATTGTATAATTTTAAATTAAATTCATTAATTGTTTTAATACTGTGGCACTTTTACACAAATTAATCACCCATCACATTATTTTAATGTTCAGTAATCATAGAACAAAGGACTATTATTAGATAATCAATTAGTAATTTAGATTTTATTACGCAGTAATTTTGTAATGATGGCATGACTATTGAAATGCGAATCAGTAAATAAACTGAATAATAGCTGATTGAACACATCAAATCCTGTAATGTTAAAGTGAATATTTTGTGTTTTAATTAAGTGTAAAAATATTTTTAATTATTATAGTTTTGTTTACGCACACATACATACATACATACATACACACACACACACACACACACATATATATATATATATATATATATATATTTATACACCTTGAAGAAAAAGACATTAGATCAATCGAAATATAACTTTTTTGAAGATGTGTATTATTATTTATACCTATTGATGATATTTTTTTAAAAAAATATATATTGAAAGGAAAGAAAAGAAAATAAGTATTTTTAGTCATTATTATTTAAATATTTATTATTCTAGTTAAATTACATATGATATAAGCAATTCTCTCTCACTTTATATATATATATATATATATATATATATATATATATATATATATATATATATACATAAAATTTTATTATAGTAATTATCTTTGTTTAAACATTTAGTATTTTTTTTATTTAAACGTTTGGTACAGATTTTACAGTTTAAGTGTACGTCTTCTAAAAATATAAAGTTTTAATATAAAATAATTACTGAAATTCTGAAAATTGTTCATTAAATAATTTGTATAAGCGAAGAATGAAATTAAAAAATACAAAAAGTTGAACATGTCGTCTATTTTGTGTAATGAATGAAAATTATTTTAAATTAAAATAAAACAGAAATTCTCTTTCATATTTAAATTAAAAGCTTTAAAATTGACACCCTTCTCAAACATATATCTAACCATGTGTTCACATTTTACTTGTGTACATACTCTACCTACGTAATTAAGTAGTTTAGTAAATAGGAACGAAAATAATTACTAAAAATCAGTATCGTCGGAATTTTATAAAACATTATTATTGAAATTATACACCCATCAATGTACACCCACTGAAACACATACATGGATAATTTCGAATAAATAAAAATATGTGTGATATCCATTAAAACACAAATATATGTATGTGTGTGTGTGTGTGTATGTATGTATGTATATATATATATATATATATATATATATATATATAAAACTGTACGAATTTATATATTAAATACGTTTTATTAGTTTAACATTTTCATCAAAATTCTGGCGTACACCAATTAAAATTCTTAACTTTCATGAATATTCAGAACGTTATTCAGAGGAGTAGATTAATAATATTGTATGAGTACATGAATTCTGAGAATTATTAAAAGAACTCTACAAAACATTTCAGAATGTTCGTTTTAGTGGTAATAAAACGTTTATAGAAGTATTTTTGATTATAGTGAAATTAAAAGTATTAACAATAGAATATTCATAAATTACTTGAATACTAAATTAATACTTAATTGAGATGATTTTAAATTTATAAGTTTTAAAACAGAAATAAGAATATTTGTAGGTTTTATATTTTTTTCTTATTTTACCTATATATATATATATGTATATAAAATTAATGAATTACCTTATACATTGCAAATTGCAAATCTAAAAATTTTTTTCTAATTATGTATACAAAAATATTTAAAAAAATTAAAAAATGCATTTCATTCAAATATTAATTAAATAATTTTGTACATATCATTTATATCTCAGCATGATTTTCGCCAGCTATAACTAATTCATAAGTCTTCTGTACGCCTGATACAGATTCTAAATGTATGAATTCAATCCCGTAATTGAACTTCACATTGCGAATTTACCATAAATTACACTTGTGCGTGTGTCAACCGAATTGGCACACGTAAGAACAATTACTTGTCCCTAGTTTCCGTCACACCACACATTGAATATTCAGATACAGTAGTCGTGTATATGATTGTAACAGTATAGGAAAGATCAAACTTCATTTATTTTGTGAACGATGATAATTTAATAATTATTTACATATATATGTGTGTAAGTATATAAAATATTTTCATATAAGAAGTGACTAAGAAAAGTCATTCATTTTAATTAATTTCATATTTGTATTTGATTTTAACACCTAAACAAAATATTAGTGATTATGTATTTTATATACAATTAGAAACCTTTTTAAATTAACTTCGTTCATGAAATAAATATATTTCCATCTTATAAACATTTTTATTACCATATATATATACAACTATTTTATTTAAATATTAAATGTGTGGTATTAAATATGAATATATATATATATATATATATATATATATATATATATATATATATATATATATAAATCCATATTTAATGCCACACATTTAATATTTAATATTGTCGTTTGATAAGTATGGTAACAAAGTAAAAAAAACTAAATTGAAAAATTTAATTAAATTAATTAATTAATTAAATTAGACAATAAAAAAATTACCATATTTATCAAACAACCCTCGTATAAAAGTATGATAGTATTTTTTTAGGTTCGATAGAATTTTTTATAAGGATTCAATTTAAAGTTCTATCACGCTTTAAAAAACATTTATATATATATATATATATATATATATATATATATATATATATATATATATATATTTATATATATACACACACATACATCATATTAGATCACCATAAATAATGTATTTTTTAGAGAAAGTTTTAAAATGAAACAAAAAATTAAATATTTTAATTTTATTCCAAAATATATTTTCCATTATCATTTACATTTTTTTCCATCTTAATCTTAAATTTTCAATAGCCTGGTGATAAAACTCTTCTTTTTGCTTTAAAGTATAATTAGAACTGCATTTAGACAATAATCTCTCTATTAAACTGTTTTCCACTAAAATGGTTTTGAAGATTTCGGAATAGATGATAATCTGATTATGCTAGGTCGAAAGAACATAGTGATGTGTCATAATTTCTTATTCTTTTTTTGAGTTTTTGTCATTCTTCGTCTCAACGTTCCTAGAGGTTACCACCACGATGCCCATTATTTGTTAAAAAAATCTTGCACTGTTTTCTTTTCTTCTTTGTAAACTTATTTTACACAATCTGAAAAAACTTTCAAAAAAACAAATATCTTTTCAAATAAATTTCCTATTTAGATTGCATCAGTTTTTTAGGTATTTTTCGTACCATGTAAGGCTGGGCGTTGTCATAGTGAAAAATTGCAGCTTTTCTTTTGACTAGTATTGGTCTTTTTTCGTTGCTAGATTGGTTTAGCCAGTCCCATTGTTCATAATATAACGCTTTTATGATTAATCGATTGTCTGATAACTTATAATTGATAATTTAATCCATGTCCCACCAAGCCGATAACATAATTTTCCTTGAATTGAGTACTTTCTTCGGTTGTAGAAATGATATATCGTTATAATTAACCCATTATCTTCGACGTTTAATATTGTTATAAATAATTCATTTTTCGTATCAGTAACAAATCAATTTAGAAATAACTCTTTTCTGATCTATAAAGATGAAAAGTACAGATGTTCATTTGTTGCTCCAGATTAAGATCCGATAATTCATAAGAAATTTACTAGTACTCATATTAAAAAAACTATGCACATTTCAATCCCATGCATACATCCATCTTTTTATCACAATTACTAAATATAATATTATGTCATTCATTGCAGCCAACAGAAATACTTATGAAATGACATATATATACAATAAAAAATGTTTCCTTCCCTTATTTTTATAATGTAAAATTTAATATTTTATATAAATAATCAAAATTTATGTGTAATCCATGTATAATTTTTCATTCAATAATGTTTAATTAATTACAAATAATCTTCGTATTTTATATATTGAAATATTATACTTTTTAGTTCTGTTTATTTTAGAATTCAGTGATTAATTTATAATATTTGCACAGATTTAAATGTATAACGTTATCATTGATATTTATGTTTATTCATCCTCGATTCGTCTTGTAAAATCATATTATTACATTCTATAATATTAACTCATAAATTCAGTTATAAAAATATATTTAACTCTAAACTGAAAACAGTCTGAGTATATATTTGAAATTTTCTATTTAATTTGTTCATGAGCCAACACTGTTACTTTACACATTCATGTTTAACGTTCTCGTATGTATGCACGCTTAGTTATTTAGATTTCAGCCATAAAATGACCTAAAGCAAACTGTAGCAAACACACATAGACCTTGCTGTAGCTTTTATCTTTGAACTAAAATGTACATACAAGTTTATGAATGCCTTATGGTACATATTATTCTCACATTATACAAAAACAAAAGGGAGAGAATTTCTCTTATAAGCTCGATTAGGTGAGAAATATATTAAAAATTATACAACTTTTTATAAAAATTAATATTTTTCATATCAGTGAATATTCAGATTTTCATTTGTGTCAGTTTTACTTATTCTTATTTTGTATTCAGAATTTTATTTTATTAATTCAAAATTATTTTAAGAAGTCATATATATATATATATATATATATATATATATATATATATATATATATATCATAATTAATAATAATTATAGTATGGAATTGAAATTTATTATCTCAAATATTTTTTAAATTTAGGCTTAAAAAATGGACATTTTTATCAAGATTTTTTTCTTCCTAATAGTGTATATTTAAACAGAGACGTCAAAATTTATCTGAATGGACTGAAAAAGAAAGAAATAGAAGGACGTTGAATTGGAAAAACTGGAAAGATTTGAGAAAAACCTTCATCCAGTAGTTGATAAAAAAAAACTGATTACTATGATGATATAAGTGTGTATGTGTGTGTTTATATATATATATATATATATATATATATAATATTGTAAATTGTACTTTTAAGAAATAAAAAGTGTCTATTGTTTAAAATATACTCATATAGTAAATTATATTGTTTAACTGTCTATAGACTTTTTTGAAAGGGAAAAGTGTTTATAGACCATGGTGTCATTTTCTATTCATTTATTAAGTTTGTAAAGCATAAAAGCAATATCAAATTAAATCTGAAAATTACAATGATGATTAATTACTGAAATTAATAAAGCTGTATTAACTGCTAGTATTTATAATTATCTTAAATTATTTTTAACATAATTGAATCATTGATTATTAACACAGAAGATTTTACAAAAATGTCCTTTAATCATTTATCGTTTACTTTATAAATTTGAAAAATGATGCCCATCCCAATGGCCATGCCATTATTCTTAGTGTCCTTTGTTATAAAAGTCACAATTCTAATCTACTACCAAAATTGATGAAACACCACAGTGTATTTATTAATAACACGAATGATTTTAATACTGATTAAACCAGGCCCGTGCAACCTGCGACTCCTCTGTTACGTTTGTGCAGCCCGCGGTATAGAATTGAATGTTTTTAAAAAGAAAATTTTTTTCACAATAATTTGTGATTTTTTTAAATAATAAATATTTAATTTATTTTTAGACATACAAATATACAAATGTTATACAAGTGTTTTTGTGCAATGTTTGTACCAAACATTTTTTTATTAACTTTTTATATAATAAACTTATACATTTTAAGATTATCGCATTTGCATTTAATTATTCAAAATATCTCTGCACCTAACACACCTAAGGAACATAATATCCTTTGCTCTTGATATAAAATAGTACGACTCGGTAAAAATTCACAAAAATTGTAATTGGTCCTTTTGCTTAAAAGGTTGCACAGGCCTGGATTAATCATTTACTCTCAACACTTCAAGATTTTATAAATACTTTAATCGTTTAGAATTTGATGAATATTTTGATGTCCATAACATCATCGTCAAAAAATCTGCTATGGTTCTTGGACACTTTTATAAAATTCCATAGTATTAGGAATAAATGATTTATATAATATATACATATACTGTAGTGAGTTTGCCACAGTATAGACCAATAATAACGAATAGTTATTAGTTGTTTTGGAGCTGTGGCTGATTCACTTTACACAAATGAATTTTCACTCCATCACCACAATAATTTAAAGTGTTCAATAATCACTTATTGTTCACTTGTTATTATGTAAATATATACTTTAAATTATTGTGGTGTTGGGGTGAAAATTCATTTGTGTAAAATAACGAATAGTGTTTGATAAAATAAGATTTTCTATGGTAAATTTAATACCAGAAACATAAAATAACTTTAGACATAAATTTGTATTTAATCTACTTTGTATTTCGATTTTATTGATATTAATCGAGAAAATTCAATATATTTATTACTAAAATATATACAGGATCATCCAAATGTGACACATAGATTTTGTAAGAAACAACACCTGTTTCCCTATACACCACCTTATATATATATATATATGTTTATTTTTAATAAAACACAAAATCTAGGTCTCAATATTAAAAAAATACCCTATATTGACATTTAAAATTATATTCATCAATATTAAAAATTATATTCATATTGACATTTGTGTCATTATTTATGAAATACTAATTATTTATTATCTAAAAATAATATCAGTATTGATTTTCATAAAAAAATCATTTATTTCAAATATCTGAAAAGATATTATTCATATTTTCTACTAGTTTTTAACATGAAATGATCAAAAATTTCATATATGTCTAAAAAACATTTGTCTTAAAATAGAAATTGTTTTTCATATTATTGTTGTGATATTATATATATATATATATATATATATATATATATATATATATATATATATATATATATAATTATATATATATATATATATATAATATATATCATGATTATTAATAAGCATCACTATTAATAAGCATTCTTTATACTTTTCTTTTTTAACTACAATTATTAATACAATATTTACTTTTTTTTACTTTAAATATATTATAGATATTTAAAAATTTAATTATTATTATTACATATATACTTCAGCATTCTTTTGAGATTACGTCAAGTAAGCTTGACAGGTTTCACTTTAATTTTCATCTTCAGGTGATCTTGTTAAACTTAAATCTTATTAAGTTAAGTGTATTAAATAAACCAATATGTAGCGAATTTTTCAAATATATTCAAAATACAGTATGTTCTACATAATCTAATATTTTATATATTTTCACATTGTTTTGATACTGAATTTTTTTATTAAAAAAATAATCTGATCCTCAAATTTGACTATTTTTTATATTTTGTCTTTTTATCAAAATATCAGTTTTGAAATTGTATATTTGTTTATAAATTAAGTAGTGTATTATTTGAAATCAATCTATAATCAAATTTTATGTGGTGGTTTTTGAATAGATTATATCAATATATTAGGTTGGCAAATATCTCCCTTCCGCCTTCTGGTCTTTTGAATTTCGCAGCTATGTACAAAAAAAAAAAGCGGAAGGAAGATACTTGCCAACCTAATATCTAAATAATACATTAAATAAGTTGTTAAAAATTTGTCAAAAGAATTAAAAAAATCTACACAAATGGAGTAATGAAGTTAATTTTACTAAACGTACATAATTGTACAAAGTTTAAAATTAGTTTTTAATATGCTAGTCTAATTTTTGTCTAGAAATTCAAACGAACTTTTGTTTCATCCCAATATTATTTCCCATCTTATTACATTTATTTCTTTTGTGTTCTCTATATTCACAATGTATTTAACTGAAAAATCTCTACAATTTATATCACATCTGAATTTTATATTCACATCACATGTATTAATTTTTTTTTGGTATAAATGATGGTAGATCTCTATTTTTGTTCTATTACCAAGTTATAACAGTCATATTTATACACATACATACATATGTACACCGACATACTATCATATATATATATATATATATATATATATATATGCATGTATGTATGTATGTATATACATCTGTGTGCACATACGATCTGAAAAAAAACATTTTCTAGTTTTAAAATTGAACAGTTTTGCTTGATATGCATTTGGCGATGCATTTAACGTTGCACAGACTGAACTGATATTTTATAATAGTGTAAGAAAACATATATATGGTAGATTTCGAAACATAAATTTTATTGAATAGCTTCAACATGGAAATATTTTCTGAAGTTTCTTTTTTCGTTTCTCGCTTACATGTTAAAATTATACTCGGTTCTCGTAATATTTCGATTGGCGGATGAAACATGTGTCGGATATGAGAACGTATTACCATTTTTATTGAGATTTATAAAATGTGAAATATATATTTAAATTTTTTAAACATACATTATAAGTTGTAATAAATATTTTTTCGTGGTTATAAATTTTATTTCACTTTTTATATTTTTTTCCACATTTAAATATTTTTTCAAGTTGTGAATTTGAATATGGTACATGGATTTGCTAGTCGATATTTTTCTTTTGACATTTTGTTTTTTTTCGAACTATATATTAGACTTGAATCTTTTTGTTCGATATTAATTTTATTTAAATTTAAACGAAAAGGAATGTAAAGATAATTTGTAATAATTATGAATAGTGTATTTTATTCGAAATTTTATACGAAAGTTTTTTTTTAAGAAAAATAATAACTTGAAACTAATAATGTTTCTTTATGAATTCTATATTGTAATATATTTATTTTTCATTAAAAAAATTTTTGTGGTGCAAAATCAAAATCAATTTTCACTTACATACAGATTATATTAAAATAATTATATTAAAAATAAATTCAAACAAAAAACTTCGAAGTAAAATAAAACATTTACTTATTTTAATAAATTTATGTGTAGATATATTTTCTTAAATTTTGTTAAAAAAAGATACATATTTATTTAACATTTTTTTTCTTAATTTAGCTTCGATAAAAGTTAAGTAATTATTTTTTTAAATCTTCTATCACTACGAATTATAATTTTGTGCATTATCATCATTTTTGATTATAATTACGTATCATCGAGGCATTGATTCAGTTATTTTTTCAATAAAATCTAAAGATATTTCTCGTCAAACTATACAAAATTCGAAGTAAAATTTATTTTTGTTGGAAAAAAATTCAAACTTTTGTGATTAACAATCTTTTAAAAAGTCTCTATCTGATTAAGATCTTGAAATTTTGCTATTCATAAAAATACTTCGATATTTTGTTATTGGAACCAAGCGGAATATTTAGGATCGTTGCCATATTGTGTATCTAACATTTTTTCTTATCAAAATGTAACATTATGTATTCCAGTATATCTCTATATACAAAAATATGTGTTATTTCCTTTATTGCATCAAAGGGCCCACACCATTTCCAGAAAACTAACTCTTTCTTACACACTTCCTCCTCCATGCTTCATTATTCTTTGATAATAACATAGGTCTATTTTTTTCCAATAAGTCACCTCACGTAACACATTCCATCAAAATCATTAAACAAAATAGCTTTCCAATTGCTATTTGTCCATTTGATGTATTTACGAGCAAATACCAGAAGTACTTTCTAGTGTTTTTACTAAGTAAAGTTTCTTAATTTATTTATTTTTTAAATGGATACTATACACTCTTCAAGAACTTCTAAATTGATTTTAGCTTTTATGCTTGATGTTGACATAAAACATTTTTTTTATTTTTTGTTATATTTTGTGGCTGGTCAGAACATAGCATAGTACATATAGACCATAAATAGACCTTCAAATATAAAAGTGTTTAATATTTCTGGAAAATACTAATTTTTTATGTTTAATTGCTCACTAATACTATTTTTGTGAATATTGATTATGATGTATATACACATTTTTTGATTTAAAATCGTTGTTTTAAATCGTGGCAATATTTTTTGTAATATTTTTTTAAATTGAGAAAAACGAGATCAATTATTAGAAATCTAGTATTTCATCTCAAAACAGAATATACGTAGTATACTGAATAATATTGATATGATTATTTCTTTACTTTATGTAAAAGTAAGTCCTTAAATTTGAAAATTTAACAATAATGAATAATTGTTTCTATCGTTATTATTATTGTACTATCTCCGAAAAAAATTCTGTGCTCTTATAATAAAAAAATAATGGAAATATCTTACTCTTATTTACAAGGAAGAAATAATAAGTTTTAATTTTTATTTCAAAACAATTTTTTCATTGAATTTCAAAGTATAGGTAAATTTCTACACACATTCACTTAATTGTTCATTTTTTGCCCGAAAGTATATATGTATATATATATATATAATATATATATATATATATATATATATAGAGAGAGAGAGAGAGAGAGAGAGAGAGAGAGGGAGATTAGAAAATTTGTCAGAATGATGTAGAAGAGAAAAATATTTTCACTCGATGTAGAAAATTTTGGAAGAAGTTTTCATCCAACAGTGGATGGAAATAGGCTAATGACAATAAATACAAATGTATATATATATATATATATATATATATATATATATATATATATATATATATATATATATATATATATATTATTTATAATATACTTATTGTTATCTTAGTTAGACTTCATATTTAAATAAGTACAATAAAATATACTTTATAATCTAAAATCCGTGTCTTTTAAAAAAAATGTATGTTAATCTCTTTGAATACCATTTAACGTTACCATTTACGTACTCCAATCAGAATGTTAATGATTCTACATTGAAGCCTTGTAATTGGATGCGCTCGACCACCTGCCGTTAAACCACGGTCATGTGGTATTCGTTTAATCCATTAGTCTTTAACTTGTGCTTTAGCAAGTTCCACATTTGTATCAAGATACTATCTAATTCAAATTATTTTCATTTACGTAATCAATAAAACAACGTTTGTTTTATCGTAAGACCAGTTGTAAATATATTAAACATTTCTTTAAAAATCGTATTAAAGTATTTAATTTTTTAAAAAATGATAAATTATTAAGTTATAAATTATTTTATCTGGAGTGGATTTTACATTTAATGTCTTCTTGGTTATTTCAAGGTTTTTCAATTTACTATAATGTGTATGAAAAGAAAATTCTTGATTTCATTTTATATTTGTCAAGATCTAGTAAATATTATTATTGTTTAATAAAAATGTTATTATAAAATATAACAATTTGTACAATACATGAAATAAAACACATATTTCTTTACTAATTATTTTTTTACTATGGAAAATTTGCTTTAACATAAATATATCACTCACTCCTCTCACCAAAAATTTTATAAGAGTATTCAATAATGACAAATCATTTATATTATTGTCTAATATAAATTTCAGTAGTTATGCCATCATCATCATTATAAAACTTTATTATGAAATTTGTAAATTGCCTCGATTGGTCGATGATAGCATGGCCATCGAACTATACATCAGCAAGTAAAATAAGCAGTAAATAATTATTAAATATTTTTATAAAACTTTATATGTCTGGAATAAGTAATTTATTTATAATATATTAAATTTATAATACATAATTAAATATAATTATAAAATTTAAATATTGAAACATATATTTTCTTTAAGGGAGGATAATTATTATTATATGAATTTTATATTTTTTGTATTCGATTATAAAACCGAAAAATGTAAAAAAATTTAAAGTGATAGTTTTGTATCCAAACGAAAAAAGTACATTTTTCTTTAAGATGACACAAATAAATTTTCATCTTAAACTAATTAAAACTAATGTAGATTGGGGTTCCGGGATGTAATTAACGTTTGACTGAACTTTGTGTTCTAATTAAAACAACGTTTTAAAAATAACATTGTGCTATTTATATACGTATACATACATTCATACACACATACACACACACACACACACACACACACACACACACACACACACATATATATATATATATATATATATATATATATATATATATATATATATGTTACACTTTAAAATATTTCATTTCAAATATGTTTCCATATTTAATTTTCAATAATTCAATATATAAATTGCTGAAAAAAAGTTTTTTTTAAACAGTGTATTTTAATTTAAACATTGAAACTTTCGAATCATAATTGAAAGTTATATACATATTTTATAGTTCAGCGTTTTACAACTGGTGCTCTACAAATATAAAATAGACATTTGACAAATGTACAGTAATAAAACTTGTATAAAAATGTGATTGCAGTGAGAGACGTTTATGTAATTAATTAGAAGCCATATATAAAATAGATCCTTTACTAATGCTATGATAAAATAGCTAAAGATAATAATCTGTACGTTTCATTATAATTGAAATAAAAAATTCAATATATTTCATTGAAATTCTTGCATGTATTGAAAAATGCAGATTTTTTCATACAGTAGTATAGGAATTTTAACATTGTAAATATAAATAGTACACAATTCACTTCAAAAATGTTTGAACTTAAATTTTTTTTTTGTTTTGATATTTATGACATTATTATTAATTCAAAATATGTTCATTCTAAAGAAATAAAATCTGTACAACGACTATACCACTTTTGAAAATACGAGGGTCGTTTTATAAGAATGGTAAAAAAGTAAAGACTAAATTAAAAAAAATAATTAATTAAATTAAACAATAAATAAATTTACAATACTTGTCAAACGACCTCGTATATCTGGTGCTCTTCTTTCTAAATGACTATATCATCATCGGTAAAAATCTTTATAATCTTCAAAATACTGTAAAATTGTTTTTAGCTTCATATTAAATTTAGAAAACAGTTAATAGTATCAGAATATCAAATTAAGCAATTAAGATGGATAACTAAACAGTACAATACAATTCAATTAAAAAAAATCATACAACGATGAATCTGTGCGTAAAAATTATGGGCAAATTTTTTTTATAAATCTTTGATAAAAATGAAATGATTTTTTTAATTTACTAACACCAATGATTTCCTTAATTAAGGTCACAGATATATAACGATCATTTTCAGTTAATTCGAACATTTTTTCTAGAATTCTTTTAACTGACTGAATGATCGTTATATACGATAAACATTCTCAACCTTAATTTTTATTTAAAAATTAAAACGTTTTCGTAAATTTTGAACTCTCTGTTCTCTACAGATTTTTCTATCATTATGTTCAATTTTTACCATTATAAATCTTGATAAATGCATCGAACTGCTGTAACCAAACTGAACATCATTATAAATTAAGTATTAACCAAAAAAAATATTTTAAGACATCGTTGCTGATCTTGCCTGTTTAATCGAAATTCAGATATTAAAAAACGTATATTTTTCGTTACATTTATAACTTCTCGTAATAAGACATATAGCTTATATCAAATTGTGTCAATGCAATAAATGTGCAACATTAAACACGTCTAATCGTATAAAATTTATAGGTATCCTGAAGTTTATTTACAATTTAATTAATGTTATTGGAGTTTCGTAAGATACAGTTTAGATTAAGAGATTTCCAAACTGCAATTGTTTGAATTGCATTTCTATGTCCAGAAATCAATTTAACTTCCTTACGGTACATTAGTTACTTCCTTATCCTATAAATAAGTACACAATTACGTAATAAAATCGATGTCATTTATATTTGTCAAGTATTCTTGTACATTCTAATAACGTTTTTTTTTCAGAGAAATTTCGTATACAATTTTATTAATTAAAATCGTTAAATCGAAACTTATAATTAAATGAAATTATATATCAACCACGAAATTGTATAATGACAAATTATCGGTGCGATTAACTTTTCCTTTACACATTTCAGCAATTCATCCGTGTGACAGATGTGATTTATTAAGTCGCGAAAATTTTCGACTAACTGAGTTCGACACAGCTAGACATATCCTGTGTATTATGTACGTATGTAAATCAATGTAAATGAATTATCTCGCAAGAATTGCTCCCGCACGTTCAACAAATGTGCTGTGTTGTGGTATGATGAATTACAGTTACGATAACTATAGGCATATTATGGAGGATTCGAATGTTCTTGTACAAGTATGCATTAGAATCGTCTGTTATTTTAATGTATATATTTACATTCATACCTTTATAAACACACACACATACATACACATATATATATATATATATATATATATATATATATATATATACATATACATACATACACTTGTGCACACACACATAGGGAGATATATATATATATATATATATATATATATATATATATATATATATATATGTATATGTGTATAAATTTTAAATCCTCAATTTTATCAATCACAAAATTATATGGAATAATATGAGTAACAAAATATGTACTTTAATTCTTTAGAATTAAATTTGTAATTATCAGTTAAATTAAAAAGTTAAGTATTTTAGATATAAAGAATACAAATGATCTATCATCCCAATACCACTATATATGCACATACACGATTTATATGTATATGCATATATAGAGATAGATAATGACATATATAAAATTAAAGTATAAAATTCTAAAATAAGAAACTCAAAAATATAAGATATGTATTGATTGTTTTGGAACTGTGGTTGATTCACTTTAACACAAATGAATTTTTATCCTTAACACCGTAATGCTCTGACGATGATGGCATTGCTATCGAAATGCGCATCAGCCGACATATTTATAAACAAGAATTGATTATTGAACACTTTATAACTATTGTGGTGTTAGGGATAAAAATTTATTTATGTTAAAATAAGACATGTAGTTATTTAGTCGATTTCAACAGACTATTTTAAGAGGGTATTCTTTTATTTCATCCTTAAATATGGATGTTTTTTGGATTTTTTATGTATTCAAAATAGTCTGATAATTTTACAAATTATACTCAGTCTTTCTTGGTATGTGCAGTATACACAGTAAAAATTTCACGTGAAAATCTCAAAAATAATTGTTAGTTTCACACTTTTGAAAACCTCTGACAAAATTTTCTTATCATGCGATTGTCAAAATATCTCCACTTCTGGTGTTCCAAAATGAAAAAAATAAAAATGCATTTCATTTGTAAAACTCGCTATCGTGTTAACTAGGATTATTAATATGTATTGATACACAAAAAGTGGCACATAATTTAAAAAAAATCTATTTTCTTCAAAAAAATGTTTAATTTAGATTAAAATAAATTCGTAGTTTACATCCGATTTTAATTATCTTAGTTCACACGATAGCGACATTAGTTACGAACAAAATCAGCTATCGTTCATCAATTAGATTCATTAGTTTCAAAGAAATCTTCTCTGGAAAAGAAATGATTTCGAGAAAATCTCATTTAAATTTTTTTCTATCATAATTATTGAATAAAGTTACATATGTTAAACCACTATAATTGCTCATATCTTCTGAATTATTTAGAATTTCTGGAAAATTCTTTCACGTATTTATTAAAGAGAGATAGTGGCTATAAATAAAAAATCAATTTTTTGACCCGATTCATGAGAATACACCCTTTAATGATTTTAATTGAATATACTTATGACAATTTAGTTTCTTTCAAAAAATACAAACTCATTATACAAATCCTATAAAAAAAACAATAACATTTTTTTATTTATATATAACAAAATACTCAGATGTAGATAAATAAACACATGCAAATATGCATATATACAATTAAATAAAATCAGTCATTAGTTGGAGATGCATTGAATAAAAATAAGAAAATGTATAAATTTTAACCAATAACTAGTCTATATTTTATAATGAAGCCTTCTGATGACAATTCATCATACATGTTTATCAAAATAAACATTACTTATAAGAAAATAATGTGAACAATAAATAATTATTGAATAGTTTTATAATATTGTGGATGTTGAAGTGATAATTCATTTTTGTAAAAGTGAATTTGTTACAATTTTAAAACAACGAGTAACTAAAGTTCAGTTATAAATGATCTAAAATGCTTTTCTCTAAAAAATATTTCTTCTGTCGGTAGTTTTTAGCTTCCAATGTTTGTTAACGTATTGACAAAAGCATTTATAGTTAACATTGTTGTTATTGTGCTGTAACAATTACTTTATGACGTTGTTAACTGCTCTCAATTACCACTTTGTATTACAAAAAAATCGTTTGACCATTATATAGACTTTTTCCACATTTATCTCTTTACGTGAACATTACCTTTTTGAAATCATAAGTTACTAATAAAAAAAATATTAGCGAAGTGTGTAAACAGAACGCCTTTCGAATAGTATAAAAAAGTCAGTATGAATTTATTCATGCATATAAAATTCTTTTTATTCTAAAATCTTTCTATATTTATATAGGATAATATTTATAAAACTGTATGTATACATAGTTACATAAATAATTTTACTTTAAATTTATATCTAAATATTTACCTGCATAAGTCAATTAACTCAAATTCTTCAAAAGAATAAAATGAATAATTTCTTTTAAATTTATCAACAACTCGAAAGTATTCTTTGATGTTTCACTGATTACTATTCTGTATGTATTTTAACCACTGAATCGTTGTTTAACATTCCATCTTTTAAATTTCAAATATATATATATATATATATATATATATATATATATATATATATATATATATATATATCGATTTTTTGTAGACGATAATATTTTACGTTTAAAATACTAATTGCACGATATGCGAAATTTGATACCTTTTTTATATTATATGTCACCTTAATAAATTAATTTGTATAAGAGCATCATAAAATATTTTACCTAAAAGTAAATTATTATATTTTAAAATAAACATTAATATATTTTTTTTATTTTACTAAACTATAAAAAAGAGAATATTGGGTTCCTTTTTAGTGTATATATACATACACTCACTCATATACGAGGTAAGAATGTGACTTATATATACTTATATATATATATATATATATATATATATAAATATATATATATATATATATATATATATGTGTGTGTGTGTGTTTGTGTATGTATGTATATATATATAGAGAGAGAGAGAGGGAATAAAAAATTAAAATAAAATTTTTCAAAACTAGATTTGATATAATTCATTAGCTATAAATATTAGGTTGTGTTATATGAAATGTCGGATTATTCAATTGGAAATCAAAGAAAAATCCGACATGTCATTTTACATAATCTAATATTTTACTCAACAAATTTATTGTTATATTTGGTTATTTATTTTGTGTTTTGTGGCGCGAATTCAACAAATATAGACAACTGTAATTGATTAATAAAAAAAGTAATTAGTTGAAAAAAAACTTATTAAAAAAAGTTGTAGATACAATCGAAATTAATTTCTAGTTAGCTATTAAAATATTTAAGAAATATTGAAACTAATCATTAATAATTTTTAAATATTTCACTCACTAATTTTTCAACTTTCGTTATTTTTTCTGTGAACAAATGGAAGATATATATCCAAAAATTAAATAATAATAAAACTGCTTATTAAAAGAGTAGTAATTGACAAAGAACAAAGTATTTACTTATAAAAATTTTAATTGTGAAATACTTTTTATCGCTCTTTGTATTTAACACACACTACACAAGCACACACACACACACACATACACACACACACACACACACACATTTATTTTTTATATATATATATATATATATATGAAACTAATATATATATATATATATTTATATAAATGTAATTCGTTTATTAGAACAAAGTTGTAGATACAATCAAAAATACAATTCTAGTTTTTACAACTTTATTAAAAAAAACATACATATTAATCACCACTTATTTTGAAATAATATTTTCCAATATACTTCAATATATATATATATATATATGTATGTATATATATATATATATATATATATATATATTAGGTTAAAAAGTATCTCCTTTTAAAAATTTTATTTCCAAAACATTTTTTTATCACTTTTTTGAAACATAGCTGCGAAATTCAAAATATATATATATATATATATATATATATATATATATATATATATATATATGCAAATATATGTAACTCTCGCATAACACGGTATTTATACAACGTGATTTCGATATAACGCGAACTGCAATTTAGTAGTAACCTTGTTCAATTCGGTTGTCGTTTCAATATAACACAATCTACAAATTATTGTAATTGTTGTTACATATTTTTTCACCTTTTTGTTTTCATATATTTTTCACCATGCTATTTAAAAATCAAATATTATCTCGTTAAATTTGTATCTGCTCGTATAGCACATATATAAGCAGCAAATGTTTACTAAAAGAAATACCTTTTACCGGTGATCTGAATCTCGCATAACGCGATTTATATATATTTCTATATAATCTAACACCCGTAACATAATTATATAATTATTACCTATATATATATATATATATATATATATATATATATATATATATATATATATATATATATATATATAGTATGTTTTTAAGACTGAAATGTTATACCAAACAACAGTTCTCCGTATTCTATTGACGTCCATCTTAATTATCTTCATTACACAAAATATAAAAAACCCAATATACGAGGGTTATTTGATAAGTATGGTAAATTTAATTAATTCATTAATTTAATTAACTTTTTTAATTTAGTTTTTCTTACTTTTTTGCCATACTTATCAAACGACCCTCGTATTATCTTTAAAGTTTTCACAAAATGATCAAAATGAAATGTTTGTAACGAAAAGTCAAATTTGAGTTTAAACAACTTTCACTTAAAATAATCTAATCTAATCTTCAACCAAACAAATTGTCATCTTAACACCAAAAGGTATTAAAAAAGTATTCTATAATTATTTTTCGTTTACTTTATTTATAAACTAATACGCATTTCGATATTAATGCCATAATCTTCAAAGCACTGCAATGATGATAGAATTATTATCGAAACGCACATCAACTTATAAATAAAGAAGATGAACAGTAAAAAATTATTGAACTTTTTCAATATAGCGGTACTTTGATGTTGATGGCATTGCTATCGAAATGCGCATTAACTTATAAACAATAAATATTAAACCATAAGTAACTATTGAACACTATTTCATATTTTGTTATTGATAGTTCATGTACATAAAAACGAATTCGTCACAATTCCTCAACAAATAGTAACGTTCTATATTTTTTTAACGCCGTAGCTTAAAAAGAAATCTAATAAAAGCTATTATAAATTCCAGTAATTTGTAGAAATAAAGTAAATTTCAAACTGTTGAAGTTTGTTATTTAAGTAAATAAGTTATCTCAAAATTTTATTTAAAAAGTCTTAATATCATTTATCTCACAACTATTATAACGTTTAAAATTATTGATTTACGACTATTGTTTCAAAAGTATTAGAAGAACATGAAGTTATTTCATTCTATAGATAAATAAATGAGTTTTTGATTAAGTAAAATTCTTTTTCATTCAAACTATATTTTTGTCTTATAAAGTAGAAGATTGATTTACTAATTCGAAAACATTGAAACTAAAAGACATTATATTTTTTATAACTAATTTCTTTTAAAAATAACATCCTATTTGGACTAAAAGTATGAATTATGTATATAATAAAAGCCATAAAAAGTAAAAGAAAATTCAATGTTTTTTTCTTACCAGTGACTTTATTCACTATTATTTTCTTATACATAGTTTTTCTTTTAAAATTTTATAATTGCAGTCTCATTATATATTCATTCACCTTTCTCTAATGGATTTTATAAACTTTTTTCTTATTATTGCAGCGAAGAAAATAACTTTATAAATAATTTAGTAAAGCACTACTACTAGACTACCATATTAATAATTGATATAAAGAAAAAAAATTGATATTACTTTACATAGAATTATATTATTTTAAAAATAACTTTTAAATGTATCAATCTAAATTAACTAATGACAAACATTATATTTTTTCCATGAAATCGATATTATACTTTAAAGTATATTATCTTAATTTTATTGGCATTTAAAACCCCCTTTACATAATATTCATAATCTTATCATGAAATCATATTCGATAATTTTAATCTTTATCGTCATTTCAATTTTCCAAAACTTAAACGTTCGTTTCCATTTTAATACACGGAATTTTAATTTATGAACCGAACATTTTATCAGTTAATTCAACACAACTGGCATAAATTATTTTCATACTCTTGCAATAAAGTCATCGAATTTGAATATCAAAATTATCGGCTCGTAAAACAATTCTTGTTTCCATTGCAATTTCACGGAAGCCTATAATGACGGAAAGACGAAATTCGCTCTGGTATTCATACATAAATCATCGTCGCTGAATACTACAATAAATCTTATGATAAAGGTTTTGTAACGGGTCATAAATTTTCAGATAGTAACAATAAACATCTTAAAGGGAAAAAACATAAAAACGATAATTTTCTTCGTTTCGCAACATTTTGTGAACATCATTAAATAACTCGGAAAACAATTAAAAATATTTTGTTGTCATTGCACATTATGTAGAGACTGTTGTTTGATTTACTATTAGAGTTTCGTTACAGTAATTAAGAATCACATAAAATTATAAGCGTTAAACAATTTATTTTATTTTTTATGTTCTTATACAAACAACAGTAAATACTACAACAATACTACACTTTTTAACAAAGTTATTATCGAAATCCTTTCTTTATTTTATTTTATATATATATATATATATATATATATATATATATATATATATATATATTATATATATATATATATATATATATATATATATATATATATATATGTATATATTTATTTATTGGTAACCCCCAAATGAGACTGAAAAGTTTAAACATATATTTTTACTTCCTTACTATCATTTACTATCCTTCAGTCTCATTTGGGCCACCTTTAAATATGTATGTGTGTGTGTGCGCATGTGCGTGTGCGCATGTGCATGTACGCAGTTGTCATAAAAGAAACTGAAACTTTTTAATAAAACATTTTTTAGGATACTTTATCAAAAATTCAAATATTTTTTCAAAATATTTCCCTTTTGCATCAACATTAAGCTAGACACACTGAAACAGCACATAGATTAATTTTAATAAGTCTATATTTGAAATGGCTTTAATGACCCACGTCACTACAGTCTGTATGACTTCAATGTCATTATATAATGTTCCTCTTAACACTTTGGGATAAGAAAATATTCACACTGTAACAAATCCGGTGAATATGATAATGATGTATAACGTACACTTTTTTAGTCAAAAATTTCTGTTCAACTACGGTCTCACGATGTAGTGCATTTATACAAGTACCAACTTACCACCTCTCGATATTCTGACCTAATTTTTATTATCTATCACCGCACACACTCCATAACATCCAAATAGTATTTTAAAATGACAGTTTCATCTCCTGAAAAAAATTCGTGGAGAATAGTGTCTTTTGAATCGTTAATAAATATCGTTTTCACTTACAACTTCTAAAAACACAATTTTCTCACTTTCAGTGAGTCTGATAATATTCAATGCACTCTGACGCTTGATTCGAGGGTCGTATTTTAGTACCACTTCTTGTCTCCAGTAACGACAGAATCTAAGAAATTGTGATTTCTTTTGACCGTTTTAATGATGTCCCTACAATGGTCAACACATGTTTTTTTTATTATTCCGTTATTGTGTATAGTGCAAACTGGTAGCAAACTTTTTCATTTTTTTTTTTTGTAAATATCTTATAAATTATATTCTTGGACTCTCTAAACTCTTCGAATATATTCTATAGATCACATTCGAATCAGCAGTAATAATTTCGTATACTTTTTCAATGAGTTTATCAGTGGTCGTAGTTTTTGGACAATCTGATCTTGAGTCATCATTAATATTTTTTTTACCATCTTTGAAAGGTCCATATAATATGTGAATTTGTTTACGCGACAAATAACCTTCATTGTAAACTTGACGCATCAATTTAAATATTTCTGTTAATGTTTCATCAATTTTAAAACGACATTTGATATTTGCACATAGTTCCAATATATTTCCGTAACTACGTAACAAATATTACTATTACTTCAACCAACATATTTCATGGTGGCGGAGATAGGTACGAATATAAATACTATTTATGAATATACTCTCAAGCTTTTAAATGGCAATATAAGGTTTGTCGAGAAAATAAAAATTCGGTTTCTTTTCCGATCACTCACTATATACGAGGGTCGTTTGATAAGTGTGGTAAATTTATTTATTATTTAGTTTAATTATTTAAATTTTTCAATTTAGTTTTTCTTATTTTTTTACCATACTTATCAAACGGCCCTCGTATTTAACTGAAAACGAGTACAGCCTTTCTTTGAACTCTTCTCTGTTTCGCATTTTTATTATTAAATATGGATTCCATAAACTCACCCATTACTCAAAAATCTTATCAAAATAAAATGCTTTTTTTAACCATAGTCCATCTCTTAATTATCTTATTTTTAAAAAAATATTTTTATTCAAATTCTTTTCCTCTATTTTTTACATTTCAAATACATCTTCATAATAAAGATGACCGCAATTTAGCCACAAAATATTTACGGAAACCAGATGTTATATAGGGTTTTTCAATAAGAATGTCAGAACTTTGACAGCTGGTAGTAGCCATGTTTGAATTTTTTAAGTTCATTTTGACATTTAAACTCATTATAATTTAAAAAATTATCATGGAACGTTTAACACTTCAACAACGCTTTGAAAGTGTAAAAACTTTAATAGACTTATTGAAACAAAAGTTTAATGTGTCCATTATTTCACGAAATGGACCCATTAATTGGTCACTAAGATCATGTGATCTAACTCATTTGGATCATTTTCTGTGGGGTTATGTGAAATCATTGGTTTATGCTGATAAACCACAAAAACAAAAGTATTAAAAATAAATATTGAACGTGTAATTTATGAAATTGGACCATAATTATGTGAATGAGTGACTAAAATTTGACTAAACGAGTACACTATGTCAAACTAAGTCGTGTTGGTCATAGGGGTGAAATTGTGTACATTTCTTAATTCCATAGAATATGCTTAAAAAAATTGAAAACTATTTAGTTAAATACTTTTCTTTATTTACATTTAAACCTCTAAAGCGCTTATTGGAATACCCTATAATTAGTACATCATCGACAAAGTATTTTATGTGTATGTATATATGTAATCAATATTATTTCATTGTGAATTTTATTCAAAAACATTGTTTTACTGAAATGCTTGTATTATACGTATAATCATAATATAATATTTATTAATAATGTGAATAACATATTATTAAATTGTTCAAAACTAATTAATATTTTATTATAAATTATATTTATTTTTACTTATCAGATATAAAGTAAAATAAATTTATTTTCATAATTTACATAATAATAATAAATAAAGACGTATTTTTTAATTAATTAATAAGAGTAATGTAATAAAACAATCGTTTTTTTTTTAAATCTAACTAACGACTGTAAAATTTTTCCCGCAAATTACATTTAATACAAAGTTAAATAAAAGAGTGCAAATTTATAACTACTGTTAAATATATTACTCCTTTTTTACTTAGTTTTTATCAGTTTAGTGTAAACAAATAATAAATAGAGAAATATTATGTATTTTCATTACAAACTCGAAGAAATAACTATTCAATACCAATTTATTTTTCATGAATTTTTTATATTATATATATACGTCAAAAGTTGTTTTCTCAATATATTATAAATTATCTCTATAGGAAGATTTTTTTTATTTGAGACTAAAAAATGTCTATTGATATAATGATAAAAATTCCAATATTAATATTTACCTGTCATTTTCTCATTACTTATAGATAAGAATATAAAAGTAACGTATTATTATATGTATATAAATTTAGAGCTTTATATTTACTCTTTTTGCGATATATATTGTGTATTTAACTTCTTTTGAATTTATATAATTATTTTCAATTTGATGATTATTTTTAGAAATGAAATTTAAATGTCTATTTTGAACCTTTTTCTAATTCATAGAAACTAAAAAAAACATATAATAATATTTTACAGTATAATAAATGCATATGATTGAAAATTTCCATAAATGCTTGTTTACTCTATTTCAACTATATATATATATATATATATATATATATATATATATATATATATATATATATATATACATACACGAGTGTGTGTGTATGTGTGTGTGTGTGTGTGTGTGTATATATATATATATATATATATATATATATATAGATATATATATGCACATACAATATGTTATTTTTTAATAATATAAAAATTTCTAATAGTTATATAAATAACTTGTTACAATCTATAATTCATAAATCATTCAAATATTCTTTATATGTGAATCAATTTAAAATTTAATAAAAAAAACCAGTAGAGACCGGAAGAAACATAATATGTATAGTTTTATAAGAAATAAACTGTTCTATTTCGTATATGATATAAAGTAAACATTGTTATTATATTAAAATAGTTATTACTATAGTTTTTTTGTGTTTTATGGCATTTGTGTTAGTAAAAGATCTACGTTCTCTGTTTTACAAATTCCATTCATACTGTTATATATATATATATATATATATATATATATATATATATATATATGTGTGTGTGTGTGTGTGTGTATGTGTGTATTATTTTTTTATATTTTTAAATTTTTACCGCAATGTTACTCAGAAAAATATTCAGTTTATTCTGATACCAATACATACTACAAAAATCCATTTTGAATTCATTTGAGATTTGAATACTATCTCTGGTATTCTCCCATAACTTCTTTATATGGCTTTTTTACTAGCTGCCCATAAATGTTATATTAATAAAATTCTTTAGTTTTCTATAATATTAAATTTTTGTGCTATTTTTATGACATATGAAAATTTTATATTATAATACTTTAGAATAAAACCACCCAATATTTATAATACTCCATAAAAGTATTGAA
Organism: Neoneuromus ignobilis; assembly: GCA_029203775.1. Lineage (NCBI taxonomy): Eukaryota > Metazoa > Arthropoda > Insecta > Megaloptera > Corydalidae > Neoneuromus > Neoneuromus ignobilis. Next base: position 45,267,780 of record CP092090.1, read on the forward strand.
AATTTAAAAATATTTATTACTTATATATATATATATATATATATATATATGTGTGTGTGTGTGTGTATGTATGTATGTATATGGTCATCCAAATGTTACGCCTAAATTTGTGTTTTAGTAAAAAGAAACATTTGTATAGTTTCTTTTGATTCTTTTTAATAAAAAGCAAATCTAGGCGTCACATTTGAATTACCTTATAAATATATATTATTCACATATAGTACTTAATTTTTAGTATTTCAATATTTTTTTTAAAAAAAATCACATTAATACATTCTTTCTCAAAAATGAAATAAAATCAATAATAACAATATAGAGTTAAGAAGCCTATTTTAAATGTAAATAATCTAATTCTAAACTACTTTCTTAAGGGTAATTGGTGTATCGATATTTTTTTTATACATTATTAAATATGTATATTTTACATATTTACCTTCAGTATTATTCTACTTGTTATATTATTAATATTGTACACACATACATACATATTTATATTTATATATGTGTATATATATATATATATATATATATATATATATATATATATATATATATATTTATATATGTATATATATATATATATATATATATATATATATATATATATACTTATATTTATAGTTGATGTTTTCATAGAATAAATATGTTTTCATGAAATATTTTATTCCGTTGTTTATTTTAAAAATAACTGCTTTTAAAACATGTTTTCTATTTTTAAAAAATGGTTTATTCAATATTTATATTGAAATTTTTCTATATAATTTATATAGACATTTTATTTACAAATAACTTAACTATTGTAAGTTATTCTCATATATATATATATATATATATATATATATATATATATATATATATATATATATATTCAAAGAGAGAGAGAGACAGAGAGTTTTCCAATAAAAATATCAGAACTGTGACAGCTGGTGGCAGCCATGTTTAAATTTTTTTCAATAAAAGTTCAATGAACCCATTATTTCATGAAATGGACCCATCAATTGGCCACCAAGATCATACGATCTGACTCCATTGAATTATTTTCTGTGAAGTTATGTGAAATCATAGGTTTATGCTGATAAACTACAAACAACAGAAGTATTAAAAATAGACATTGAACTTGTAATTCATGAAATTGAAACACAATTATGTGAAAGAGTGACTAAAAATTGAATTAAACGAATGCATTATATCAAGTGAAATCGTTGTGGTCATATGGGTAAAATTTTGTTCAATCATTAATGCCATAGAATATGCTTAAAAATAAAGAAATAAATTAATATAATATTTTCTGTTTTATTATCATTTAAACTTCTGAAGTGGTTATTAGAAAACCCCATATATATATATATATATATATATATATATATATATATATATATATATATATATATATATATATATCGTAGATGAACAAAATAGTAAAAACATTGGTAAACTTAACGAGTTTCATTATTTATTTCTATTTCGCTTGTATAGTTTACTACGTACTATTTTTGTAGTAATAGAGTCTTCGGGATGGCTTTTATTACTGCTGTCACATTTATATAGTATAACTATTTTTAGATACAATGAATTTTAGTATTTTTTCTGTCATTTATTTTTTATTTATTAACTGCTGCTACTCCTATCAGATATTGTTATTATATAATATTTACAAATTTTTATAATTTTCTCTATTGTTGCTTGGAACATATCTAATAACATACTACTTTATTAAATTATATGTGTCCTAGCTATATGCACACCAAAAGTCTGTCAATCTCTTAAAGCACTCATTTTGTAGTATTTACACAAACTGTGGTACTCAAAAAATTAATGAACAAAATATCAACAAAACCTACATGACCAATGTTTTTTTTTTGTTTTTCTCATACAGACATTTTCTTTCTTCAGTTGTCTAGTCTTTTCTTTAATTGGTTCTCATATATATATATATATATATATATATATATATATATATATATATATATATATATATATACATATATATATATATATATATATATATATATATATATATATATATATATATATATATATATACATACGTACATACGTACACGTGCCTAATGTTTCATTTATTCAATAATCAGTATAATAAATGGCCATATTTTTATAAAACATTCAACATAGAAGATACTCGATGCTTTACATATTTATAAATTCAAAATACTATATGAACCTAAAACGTAGTTTCGAATAATTTTTTTTATAAGTACTTAAAAAAATAAATATATTATATAATCTTGGAGGATTTTTTTTATTCCAGTATAACTTTCGATCAATCCATGAAAAGTGTATTAAGTCTTAAAAATGCGTCTTAATTTGATAGAAATATTGTAAAATCAATTTAGAATTAGTAAAAATACTTTTATATTTTTAAAATTTAAAAAGTTATTAAAATAATTAAAACAAAATTTATGATTGCGTCAATTCTACTTTATTATAACTTTATATCGTAGTGGAAAAAAGTTTAATTAATTATAATAACTTTAGTAATATTAAAAATTTGTAATCTCTTTCAATAATTTTAATCTCATTTTATATATTTTACAATAGGTTAAGAAATATTTTTTAATCTTTTTTAACATATATCATTTAAAAATAGTAGATTAGAACATTTCCGTTAATATGCAATTTATTAGAATTATGTGATTATTAGTCATTTGAATTATTTAATGATGTATTTCTACTGATTTAGTTAGTTATAAATAAAAGTAATATTAATCATATTGTTTATCTTTTAATATATATATATATATATATATATATATATATATATATATATATATATATATATATATATATATATATATATATATATATATATATATATATGTATGTATGTATGTATGTATGTATGTATGTATGTATTGCGTTATAAAGTAAATTAATATTTGAGTTCATGATTAAATTCTAGAAAGTTGATGATACGTTTTAACATAAAGTAAATTTTCGAATTAGTCAAATACTAGATATTTAGCACAGTAGAGAAAAATAATTTTTGGTGATAATTTTTTAATTTATATATAATTAAATAAAATTTACAATTTCGAATATTAAGTTATTATTTAACATTCATAAAGACCGAGAAATATGTAAATTTCTAATTTTCAGATTGTTAGTTCTTAAAATTTAAATATAAAGTATTTAATTGTATGCGCTGTAGAAAACGATTATAGTTGTTTTGAAAAGACTGATATATTTAATATTTATTAATATTATGAATAAATTCGGTTTCGATATTATATAATTACAGTCGTGTTTTAATACTAAGAATTAAACAACTAAATTTTACAATATTAAGATCTATATTTCATTAAGGAACTTTTAAAAAGGTGAATATTATTCTTAAAAATCTTATTAAAACAATATAATAGTGAAGTGATCAAAAACAATAAAATCGGAGTGTTCAGGAGCATTCGAAAAAACGATAATGCCATTTCAACGGTCCGTTAGCGAAGTGAGTTTTCATTTTAACTTCGTTTCAAATCGTCCAAACTCTGCCTAAATTCTGTCAGCTGTTAAAACATCCTCGATGTGCTAACGGCGGATATAATCAAGAATCGAAAGCACGCAACAGATTTATATGTATAACTCACAACAATAGGACTGTGCTTTTGCCTCCGAAATCTCAACATCTGTCATCACTCACACTACACTATCGTATCAACAATTTTCGACATTAAGTGTACGAGACTGACGGTTCGACCAAGAACCGTGAAGTGCAGAAGAGACGAAGAAGTAGAAGAAATAGTAGTGGAAGACGTTTCAACACTAATCTAATAATCCGATCCCCGTTTTGCAATTCCTCCTCCCTAATGGCGGAAAATCAAATTGCGCAGGTAATGTGAATTCATGGAATTCATTTGATGTTCTGACGTATATGTTTTTATGTGTGTATATATGGTTTTGTCAAAGATGTTAGTAAGCTTTTGATGTTTATTTTATAACAGGACTTCAATGAAATTCACTATTACGAATTCATTTACAAGAAAATCACTTATTATTATATTTAAATCGTTTATCGAAAACATTTATTTTAATTTATTCGGCATTTTCTCACAATTTCACTAATTTTAATCTAAATATATGCACATTTACATAATACATTTGTACACTCACGCACACTACACACACACTTAATTTTATATATATATATATATATATATATATATATATATATATATATATGTATATGTATATATATTAGAGTGTATATTAAAAACATCTAGTCTAAAATTATACAAAATTTATCGTCAAATCATTTATGCATTTTTTTAACGTGTAATTAAAAAAGCAACACGCAAATGCAAACGAAGTCGTCAAAATACAATAGTTGTTTCTTTTTACCCTTTAATATTGTATTATAATTATTTCCGTATTACATATATGTGTTATTATATTTGTGTGTGTGTGTGTGTATGTATATATATATATATATATATATATATATACATAATATATATATATATATATATATATATATATATATATATAATATGTAACGCCAAAGTGTATATAGTAGTTGATTAATAGTTTGAACAATTAAAATCTAAAGTTGTCCAAATTAATAATTTGTTATTATCAGCAACGTTTTTTTTTTAATAAATACTACTATATATTTATGGTTTTTTGGACTAGAACTAAGTAGCAATTTTTATTTTTTTTTATAATGTTCATTTTATTTCAAAAAATCCTTCTTTACATACAATCTGTTTGAAAAGTATTTGTACTTCGGTTTTAAAATATGAAAAGAAATTGTTATAAAGTTTAAAAAATTAAATAACAATTTAAGAATGTTATGAGTAATCGAATATATTAACAATACTATATAGTAAAATTTCAAATTATATATATTTTTTTAATAGTATCAAAACACTAATATTGTTTTAAACATTAGCAATAAGCATTGCAAAATATTTAATATTGATTTCGTTATTACACTTTTTTTAATTGATATCCAAAGTTCCTAAAATATGGCACTGAAACTTATTATTGTTAATATTTGGAATACTAATAGTATTTTGATCTAAAAATTGCGCTAGATAAGCATATGGCAAAAAATTATCTCTCAAAAAATTCGAATTACAAATTATTTAGTATATTTTCTATCCAAAATATTAACATTTTCTTAAATAATATCTATATTATTACGTCTCCACTGTATTACTAGACTATTGAAGGAATAAAATATTATAATTCAGAACATTAATCTTTTTTAATTTTCATGTTCAATAAAATTATTTTTTTCAAAATTATTAACCTAGTTATGAAAATTGCTATTAATGTAAAAAACTTCTTTTATATCTGCTTTTGCATAATTATTTAGATTTTGTGTTAAAAACTTAAATTATACACTTCTTTAATAACTTATTAGAATATTATTGAAAAATGTCTCCAATACACAGTCGAAATAAGATATATATATGAATATTATATATATATATATATATATATATATATATATATATATATATATATATATTTATATATATGTATGTATGTATGTATGCATGTGTGTGTATGCATTTTTGTTAATCGAGAGAAAAAGATTGAATGAAAGATACAATAGATTTAAAAATATATGTGAGTGTGTATTTGATTGAAATGGAAACATTTAATTCCATAAAATTTAGAAATTTTTAATTTTTTTTTGTTTTTAGAATATTGACTTCTATTATTTAAAATTCAAATTAAATTTACTGTAAATTTTAATTTAATCGATAAGAAAAAAATTAGTTTTTACTTATAGATTTTGACACCAATTATATTTTTTATAATTTTATATTTTTACATATATCTTGTTAGTTATTTTTCCACATTAATTTTTACAACTTAATATTTGATCAGATAAACATGAGTAAAAATGTGTAAGATAATAAAATTATTTAGTATATTTTCTATTATATTTTTTTAAGTACTTTATTTCATTATTTATTTTTATTTACTTAAATTAATTTACTTTCAGTTTATTGTACATTTTGTCTTGTTAAAGTATATCATAAATTCAATTTTTTACCTTAATTTTACCTATTTTTTGACTCTTTTTTTAAGTTCATCTGAGTTTGTTGAAAAAATACTTTCATCAGAAAATCTTAAATGGCCAAATATCTCTCTATTTACTTTGTATTTCTTCAGATTCCCAATTTAGTGTCTTAAATTTAAATGTATCTGTATATAGTTTTATTTATATCACATCAAGAAAGCCAGATTTAGATAAAAAGAGGCCCTAAACTTTTTCACTTGTGAGACTCTTGATACTGCATATGTAAAAATAATCTATGACGATATCAAAGATATTATAGATTTTGGCCAGAGGTGCCTTAGATTTTGAGACTCTAGTTTTTAGCTTTCTAAGCTTGTAGATAAATCCGGCACTGCACATATATATATATATATATATATATATATATATATATATATTTCAACATCATCATAAGCCTCTTTTAATTCATTACTGGATGAAGTTCTCTCTCAAAACTTTCCATTTAAATCGATCGAATACTATTTTCTTCCAGTTCATTCCTAAAAATTTACTATATATATATATATATATATATATATATATATATATATATATATATATATATATTATATACATACATATACGAGGGTCGTTTATAGTAAATTTATTAATTGTTTAATTTAATTAATTAATTATATTTTTCAATTTAGTTTTTCTTACTTTTTTACCATATTTATCAAACGACCCTCGTTCATTACATACATACATTTATTTTTTTGTATGTATGTACCTGTGTGTACTTGGATATATTGATTTCCGTAATTCAAATTTCATATGCTATCGGGTTTGTATTCGTACATAAATCAAAATAATAATGTGCTAGCATCCAAAAAGATCATAAATAAATAAAAATAATACTAAAATGCAACATGCAATGCACAGACGTATTGCATTAATATATCAAGATAAAAAGTCGTACGGGACCCACTGCTGCTAACAAAACCAATCTATCTTTATTATTATCTACACGTAAGGATTATCAACGTAACGATTCGTAAAGCTTGAAGGAAATGAAACAGCTTATAACTTGATACCATTTTCCATGTAAATCTTTCTCTATCCGTTAATTCAACAGTATTTGCTTACGCCATTATTTTCTCATTTTTACCATCTCGGATATAATTTTTCACACGAACATGTTGGGACAATTTAATGCGGTAAATATTTCAAGTTGCCTGCGAAAGTTTTATTTTTATACAACGCCATTCACTTTTATCGAAAAATTCTTTAACGTAATGCTGAAAGTTTTTCATGTAATTTTTTATGGTTCGTTCGTTTTGTAAACGTAATGCCAGTATTACGGTTTTTATATAAAGGTTTTTTGTTGGGTGTTTCTTTTTACATATATTATAACATATATATATATATATATATATATATATATATATATATATATACATATATACAGGGGTTTTTGTTCATTCTAAACGTTTAGGTTATATTGTGTGTGAAAATTGTTGAAAAATAATTACCTGCGGAGCTTTGCCCTTTTTAATCAATAACACCTCGTTGTTGCGTTACATTATTTTATTTTCATTTTAAGATTATAATTCATATAACACATACGAATTCATATAATCATTTTAATACCATACGCTTAACACTCCCTTTTTGACACACAAAAAGTTGATGTATTTTAAAATGTAATACCTAATGAAAATATAATATAATACTCGAGTATATACTTGCAGAAACCCCATAAAAATAACAACTTATAATTTTGTATATTCCAAGCTAAATTTTTTTCCTGTTCTAAAGAACATATCAATATACAGAATATTTTTATTTATGAAACAAATCATTTGTATATATCCTTATATTAGACTTTATTTCGGATATGGTATTTAAAATTTTTGAATTAATTTACCTAATATAAAAAAATAAATTTATAAAACCATATTAGTAATTATTTATTTTCTAATTGTAATTCGTAAAAAATACATATAAATTATACTATATTATAAATAACATCCCTCAGAGAAAACAAATATTAATTTCTCTTATGTAAAATAAATTTATCGCGCCTAGTAAATTTTATTTGTTACAAGTACGTTAATTTTAATTATACTGTAAAAGCTTCAACGTTTTAACAAAAACAAATATTAAATTGGATGAAAGGGAGAGATAGTAAATGTATGTTTATTTTGTTGTGCGAGTTTAGACAACAAATAAAAGTATATACAGGTATAAACGTCATATCTGATCGAATACCATAAAGTTAGTTGATAAATGTTCGTTCTGAAGATATTTAATTGACAAATAATATATGACAGAGACGCTCGTCTGATTTTGATATCAAGTTGTTTGTAAAACTAATCAAACATCATAAAACTAGGTCACAAATTAAACGTGTCATAATTCGTCTTATACCGCTATTTAAAAAAGATATGAAATGTCAATCAAGTAAAAATATCACATTATTGGCAGCAAAAAGAACAAAGTACTTAATTATTAGTTATTACAAGCTTTTCAATGATCGAAAATATAGGATTTTCAATAGGCGATTCAGAAGTTTAAGTTGAAAAAAGGGATTCAATTAATTTTTTCATTTCTAACCATATTCTATAGCATTATTGATGGAATACAATTTTACTTATATGGCCATTACGACTTCGATTAAAATAGTTTATTCGTTTAGTCCAATTTTTAGTCATTTTTATATAATTGTGGTCTAATTTCATCAATTATACATTCAATGTTTATTTTTAATGCTTCTGTTGTTTGTGTTTTATTAGCATAAACCAATTATTTTACATAATCTCCCGGATATTATCCAATGAAGTTAGTTCACATGATCTTGGTGACCAATTGTTGGGTTCATTTCGTAAAATAATGGACTCATTAAACTTTTATTTCAATAAGTCTATTGTTTTCGTAGATCTATGACACATAGCACCGTCCTGTTGATCCACATGTCGTGCAAGCCATTTTCATTCATTTTACTGTAACGAGGTCTCTATTTTTATTTTGAAATGTTCACTAACAGAAGCAATATTAACTTTACTTCTTGCATTTCTTAATCTTGCAGGAACTACTGTATCATGTAGAGTAAAATTGTTTTCAAATTTTTCAACAATTCGATAAATGGCATATTCATTTGAACGATTGTGTTAAGTTTCATAAAGCGCACGATAAGTTTTTTAAACCGAACATCGATTTTTATAATAAGTTTTTACAATTTCTAAGCGTTGTTGAAGTGTTCATAATTTACTAAACTATATTGAGTTGAAATGACAAAAGGAGCTTAAAAAATTCATACATGGCTGCCACCAGCTGTCAAAATTCTAACATTCTTGTTGAAAAACTCTTTATAATAAATTTATCTATTTTTTATCCTAAAATAGAGATGAAAAAGAATTGTTTAAACTTATCACAGATACTCTAACAAAAAGACATTTACTGAAAATTTATAAACAGTGTTAAGTCTTTCGAACTGTTGATTTTTGATATAATATTCTTGTACGTTTGAAAAACATAATATTCAGAAAAACACGTTTCCATTTTTTTATAGTTACGCACTATATTTATATGACTGTGAGTTAACCAATTTTTCAATTTTTAATGTAAAATTTGAAGAACATATTTTGAGGTTATGAACTTCTAGAAAATACAAAAATAAAGTCATAACTATTACTTATACCATAAAAATGAAATTTAAAAATCATTGTAATAAATTATTTATAATTTTCTCTTTATAATAAAGATATTAGTAAATATTTTCCATTTTATATGTCATGTATCATTTATTATGGTAGTAAATAAGTTTATAGTCATAAATATTTTAATGTAGTGAAAAAATATTTCGATTTACATTTGATGTTAAGTCTAATTTTATTTACATAATAAAAAATAACATAATAAAACATAAAATAATGAAGTATGGTAATAAAAATATATCAAGATTTTCAATTAGTCGCTTTTTGACATTTTCTATAAATAGAAAAAATATTATAACTGTTATTTTCTGTCTCCATTTGCTCGTTGTTGTGAAACTCCATTGGCCAACAACGTGAAACAACACCATGGGGAATCTTGAAAAATGCTTCGCCCAAAGTGCTAATTTATCGATCCAATATATAGATATAGTTTTCTGTAACGTAAATCTTGAACTAAAGCTGAACATTCAAGAAAATATTGATTATGAGTTGCATAAAAAACTTGTACACATTTTATGATCAAAAAATAATAAAAAGTATTTTTCATACATACATATATATATATATATATATATATATATATATATATATATATATATAAATAAATAAATAAATAAATAAATAAATAAATAAGGTCATCTAAATGTGAAGCCTAGATTTGTGTTCTATTAAAAAGAAACATGAGTATAAGGTGGTGTATAGGGAAACATGTGTATAGTTTCTTTTTAATAAAACACAAATCTGAGCGTTACATTTAGATGACCCTATATAAGTCATTTCAAAGGCACGTGAATTAAACATTTATAACAAATAAGTGTATATATATATATATATATATATATATATATATATATATATATATATAAAGATGTTTTTAGATTAGATAGAACTTTCGATAGGAAATCAATTTAAAGTTCTATCATGTTTAAAAATACTCCTATATATGTAAGGAGATAGAAGCAAATATATAAAACGTTTGATATTGTTATCATTTACTGAAACAAATATTTTTAACGTCTTTGCTATTCTTAAATAAATTAAATTCGTACAATTAATTTATATAAAAAAAATTATAATAAAAAAACTACTTTAATTTTAAATTGAAATATGTGAAATAATAATATAAACTCTTCATTAAATGAAAGAAACACTTTATAATGTTGTATTTAGATCTTTAACGATTTAAAACATAAAATTAATTGTTCTTTTAACTATCCACAAATAATTTAATAGCATATGTTATTCTTAAAAAATGAAGACAAATATCTAAAGAAACATCTAGAATAAAAAAATACGGAAATGATTCCAATAAAAGTTTTATTAAATATAATATTATTTATGATATACTAAAAAGAAATAAATACATATATGTCTAAAAAAAAGTTTTTAATTAGTGTATTTTACTTTTCTCATTTATTCCAATAAAATGTGAGTCTTAAATACGAACATTCTTCTATGTCTAAAAAAAAGTTTATAATTAGTGTATTTTACTTTTCTCATTTATTCCAATAAAATGTGAGTCTTAAATACGAAAATATTCAAGCCTCCAAACAATACAAACGAGTATAAAAAATCACAATCTTACTAAAAATACAAATCAAATACAAAACTCAACTTTTTAACAAAAAAAGTTTTAAATAATTTTATCAAATTGATTTGAACAAATAAATAAATATTTCAACAAAATTAATATTTCTAAAACAATATAAAATAATTTTTATAAAGCTATCAAGCAAAATCCATACACAAATAAATTCAATGCAAATATATTGATTTTGTATAGAAACGAATGACTTTCGAAACAAAATATTTTTTGAAATGAACATGAATTTTATATTTTTAATTTTGATGATCAAACAATGTAATAGTGGGAATTCTAGCCATGAATTGAACAAAAATGATTTGTTATTTAGTAATACACGGTAGTGATGTAGTCATTATATAGAATAATTTTGTATCGTGGAGTTCATATTTATCAACGAATTTATAAATAAATTTGCTTAAATGAATATTTTGAAAAATAACTTCAAAAAAATTTCTGAAATTTTGCCAACAATTTTCATTCGTAATAATACAGTAATCCCAAATGTAACCCACATGTAATCCGAAAGTGAATGTTATACAACAGTTCCCGCACCGGAAACATTCCCCTGAATTTTTTCGATATAAACCCTATCAAGTATTTATAGGGTACATACGATAAAAGACCTAGAAACCATTACTTTTTCAATAAAGTTAAAGTTATTGCGGGTAAATGGGAAAACGTGGGACAAAACATGAGAGAAAAAATAGTTTCATCAATATCATAGTTAAATAAATAAATAAGGAAAAAAATCTAAATTATTATTATCATTAATATTTCAGCTATTAATAAAAAAATATTCTAAACTGTCAATTTTTTCCCAGAAAGAAATTTATGTGTATGTATTTATTTATTTATATAGCTTTTATTAATACAAAAAGAAACTGAAAAAATGTGTCTAATTTTTTTTAATTATAATATATATAGATGTTTTTAAGTGTGATAGAATGTTAAATTCAATACCTATCGAGAGTTCTATCTAACCTAAGAAAACACGGACTAACCTAAAAAAGTGTTTTTTTTTTAGGTTAGATAAAACTTTCAATAGGGATTCAATTTAAAGTTCAATCATGCCCATATATTAATGAATACAAACATCATTATTTTATACACGTTTTCTTTTAGAAGTTTATTTTAATTTCATAAAATAACATAAAACATTTTCTATTATGTCTGAACAAAGATGACTACTGCAATAATTAATAAATTAATTCTGCACATTCGTGCACATTGTTAACGTTCCGTAATGCGTTTTATATTTACTCGTACATCGTTAATGCTAATTTAATAAACAATGTAGACCACTTATCGTTTTGAACAAATCCTTCAGGACTGTCTCGGTAGAGACAGGGTATTGTAGCTTGTTCCATAACTGTATGCGTCATAAATTAATTTCAGTAATGGTATTTGAAAGCCGTCCATGCATGCAGCATGTTGTAATCTTGTTGAAACTGTATCTTAATACATACCAGTAGTAAATTGTCTAGGTATTTAAATAAGTATGTAGCATTTAGAAATATAATTTATATATATATATATATATATATATATATATATATATGTATACATATTAAAACTTATCTTTCTACATGTACATCTGTTGTATTATACAAAGTTTTTGAAGTGTTGTTCGAACAGAATATTAACTATAAAATAGAAATTAACGTTTATGTACAAATATCATATTATAAATTTCAAATTAGTGTGACAAATACATACAGTACTAAGAAATAGTAATGTTAATGATAAAACATATTGAAGTTTTTTCTCATATTCTGTATTAATTTTCTTTTATTTTTTGATTTAAATTATTTTTAACCTCTTATTAGATTCTTTATGTCTTTATTGTCATGGTTCATAATATTTAATTAAATGTTAATACTTTCGTTTATCTTTATCTATTCCGGTTAATGACATTCTGGGAACCATTTTGTAAATATATCATTTGTTATCTTGAATACTGTAATAAAATTAAATATACAATTCACTTATATAAAAATATGTATACTAGTAAATATTATTTTACAAAATTCTAAGAAATATAATACTTTATGATAAAGATATAGCTATAGCCATTTATCAATTACCTATGTATTTGAGTTAGGTATATAAATAAAAAATAGAAGCAATCATAAAATATATTAATAGTGACTTATAAACAGTTCATATTAGCATAATATAATTGATATTCATTTTAAGTAATATTAGTATTTATATTAATTTCACATTATATTGATATATTAGTGAATAAATTATTTTAAAAAATATACACTACATATATTTATAAATTTATTTAATGTAGATATCATTTATACATATAGAGTGGTTTTTAAGGGTGATATAACTTTAAATTGAATTTCTACCGAAAGTTCTATCTAACCTAAAACACATTTATATATGTATATAGTTATACATATATATATATATATATATATATATATATATATATATATATATATATGATATATAGGTATTTTTTTAGGTTTCATAGAACTTTGGATAATATATATATATAGTTATATTTAAAAAGTATATTAGGTTTGATAGAACTTTGGATAAGGATTCAATTTAAAGTTCTATCACAGTTAAAATCATCATATATATATATATATATATATATATATATATATATATATAATCCTCATCAACAACCTCTTTCTATGCACTGTAGATGATCTTTCTCAAAACTTTTCACTTCAAATGATCTAATTCCCTTTTCTTCCATTCTACATCGACGAATTTTCTTATATTTCAATCTCATTTTCTTTGATCTCTTCTTGAACCTTTTTATATGTCTAGATTTCGAAACAATAATTTCTCCTGTACATCATAGATCGTTTCTTGTTTCTATTAGGTTATGTAATATGAAATGTCGGATCTTTATATTATTTCCAATATAATAATCCGACATTTCATATAACATGACCTAATATATAATCGTTTCGATTATACGAGGTCAGACAATTGAGTAATGCGTCAAAATTTCGAGTATAGCAAAAATTTTCACTTCCCCTTCAAAGTAGTCCCCTCCTTCGATACACCAGTCCAGGAGAGTTTTCCTTTTCTGGAACACTTCCAACCTTCTTGTCTTGGATATCTTCAAAGGGAGTCAAAATGTCGAATAAAAAATCTTTTCGGTTGGTCAGCGTGGTAATATGATGCCTTTAGACGCCAAAAATACCACTGAATGTTTGATTCATTGTCATGATGCAGAACCCTTCTCTGAGCACCTTTTTTTATTTTTGCACATTGATGTAGAATACTTGATATTTATATATGGTATATATATATATGATATATATATATATATATATATATAATCAACATCAACACTTGCTATTCTCGCCTGTAGATGGATCTTTCTCCAAAACTTTTGTCTTTAAATGATCTAATTCCCTTTTCTTCCATTCTTCATCACCAGTAATTGTCTAGTAGGATCATTTCAACATTTTCAATCTTGATCGATGTTGAACAATTTTATATGTTCCATTTCTATAATTTCTCGCGCGTTGTTCATAGATCTTTTGAAGAAATGATCGTAAGGGTCGTGTAATATTCGGATCTCTATTATTATTTGTTATAGGTTAATTTTACCAATTTCGAGTTGCATATAATCGTTTCGATTATATTTTGAAATTCTCACTTTTGCTATAACGTATTTCAATTGGATTTTTTTCCAGTCCATTATTTCTCTTTTTGTTCCTAAATTTTATTTCTAATGTCAATTTTTTCATTCTTTTTTGTGTCGTCAGGTTATGCCAGCCATTGAATTAGTCTAGCATTTAAGACACATTTCACTATCATAAGTAAAGCATGTAGGATGTATTGTTCAAAAACTTTTTCTTCGGGACTAGAGGAATATTAGTATTCATAATATAAAAAATTATTTCAAATTGACACCATTCCATTTTTACTTTCCTGTTCACTTTATCCATAACCGTTTCTCTTGTGTTAATGGGTTGTAAATATTATATATAGAGCCATCCAAATGTGACGCCTATATTTGTGTTTTATTGAAAAGAAACATGTGTATAGGGTAGTGTATAGAGAATGTATATAGTTTCTTTTGTTTATTTAAATGAAACACTAATCTAGGCATCGTATTTGGATAATCTATATTTTTTTTATTTCTACTTTTTTGATTCAATGTTCTTCTGATCAATAAATTCATTATGAATTACTCTTATCTTTCTGTAATTCGTTATGAAGACAAATTTTAGATATTTTCTTTCTCTCTCTCTCTCTCTCTCTCTCTCTCTCTATATATATATATATATATATATATATATATATATTTATATATAGCGAGAGAATACAACTATAGCACACAACTTAATTTTTAAATAAAACGCATCTTTTTTTGAATGAGCGATGATGAGTATGTGCTCTTGATGGGACATTCTGTGTGTGTGTGTATATATATATATATATATATATATATATATATATATATATATATATATATATATATACACATATATATAATCAGTCTCTTTCTATTTAGTGCTGGATGAAAACCTCCCTCAAAACTCTCCACTTCGACCAATCCAATGTCTTTTTCTGCCATTTCATTCCGACGAATTTTCATATGTCTGCCGCATTTATTCATGGATCTCTTTCTAAGACTTTTGCATATTTAGGTTTCCAATCGATAATTTCTCTTGTCCATCGGTGGTATTTTCTTCTTGCTATTTAATCGACCTATTTCCATTTTAAACCTCTTACTTTTTTATCACGTCCGAAACTGTTTTCTTTATGATCAACTCTCTGTTTTTCCCCGACTAATGTGTTATTCAACACATTTTAACTTGTATCTTGTCAACCTTCTTTGTATTGTCTATTTTTAATACCGTTGTTCTAAGCACATCTGAAAATTTAATTATGTTTTTAATTATGGATGTTTCAGCCAAACTAATTCACTAATTTCACATCACTTACACCCAAAATATTAATCATCATAATATATTGTATAATATGCACTGAGAAAAACTTAACAATATAATCAAACAAAGTTATTACAAATTCACATATAACTAGTGTTTTCTAGTATTGTCAATATAAATATTTTTATTAAAAATTTTTGTGTTTATATTATTTTCTCTGCCATCTTTATATTATATATATATATATATATATATATATATATATATATATATATATATATATATATATATATATATATATATATATATATATATATATATATTAGATATATATAGAAAGAGAGAGAGAGAGAGAAAAGTTTAGAAAAGAATGAGACTGAATAGTTTAGATATATCATTTATTTGTTTAATACTATATAATTCTTTATACTTATTATTCTTTACTCCCCTTTAATCCCATTTAAGCCATTTATAACTCTCTTTCTCTCTTTCTTTCTCTCTCTCTCTCTCTTTATGTGTATATATATATATATATATATATATATATATACACTTTTAAATGAAAATCATCAAAACCCATTCACACTGTACAATGTAAAGGTCATTACTGTGAAGTGGTAATTGCATATAAATATTAATTTGTATAATGTACATACAGCGTATGTAATCGTATATATTTCATTTAAAGTCCGAATTACATAATTATTCCTTCATTTGATCGCTTTTATTGAGACCCATTAAATGTTCTGTTTAGGTTAAGACGTGTATTATATTTAAATAACAATAAGTAATATACAACATATACATATTCTTTATATTAACAACAGTATATGTGTTTATATGGACCCCTGTACAATTTTGATGAATTACCCAGATGATTTGTATCTAATACCGAAAATGAATCTTATGTTGAATTTATCGTTAACTTTAAATTAATTAAAATTGTGAGGGATGTAGCTCTGTATCTAATATGTACGTTCAGATATATAATAGATTATATAATAACATTATATCTCCATTAACAACATTGTCCAAGCGTGATGAGTATGATTATATCTATTCTTCAGAGATAAGTTGTCCGGTACTGAACTAAACTTAATAATGTTCTAAGTTATTAAATACGTTTATACGTACAGACATATATATATACATATATATATATATATATATATATATATATATATATATATATATATATAATGTCTACAATATTGCACCGTTGGTTTCAAGCCTTTCAAAATTATGAAATACTTAAAGCTGTAAAGTACTCTTGCCTCAACAATATGCCAGTAATCGCCTAGAATCAATCTTACAATTCTTGTGGTAAACCTCAGTTTAAATTTTGAATATGTTTAAATTAATATATTCATATATAAGCTGTTTGTGTAATTTTATATAAATAATAATGAAAACTTGATCATTAGAAATATTTTCATGTAGTAAATAATATTAATTGTATTATTTGTTAATTATAAAAACTAGAAAATAGTATACATATTTACAAATAATAAAAAACAAACCTTTTACCAAAAATGTTTCTTTCATTCCAAAATATTTTATTAATAATTAATTAATGTTATATAAATTTTTCTTTCGAATGTATAATATTAAATAAAAAAAATAGTATTAGGAAATGATTATATTTGATTTAACAAAATATATCTACAAGAAAGTTTAATTAAATTTCTTTTTATTTAAAAAAAGAATATTTCTTCTCTTCCACCAACGTGTTAATGTAAAAATTTTGTTTTCAAATTTGAAAAAATGTAAACTATTAGACATATTTTTAAACAAAATAAATTTTAATTATATTGCTATTATATATCATATATATATATATATATATATATATATATATATATATTTGTATGTATAATAACAATCGTCTACACAGAAACATTAACATAACTTTCTAAACGTATATTTTTCATAATTTATTTAAGTTGCTAGATGGAAGCAAATTCGAATATCAAGTGAAGTAAGTAGGGGGCAGAACTCCCTAGTATAAAAAATAATTGTATAAAATTTTGTCGCACTTTATTAAAACATAATATTTTTTTAATAATTTACTAACATAACCTTTCTTTAATTTTCTTTAAGAACTTAATACGATTTGCAAATATACATTTTGAATTATTA
>CP092090.1:45291067-45306067 GCA_029203775.1 Neoneuromus ignobilis
CCTCCAGGAAATTAACCACCAATCATTTTATATTACCCTTATGGGGATTTATGCGTCACAAAATACTGATTTACATATGATCCCCAATTTTAGATTATATTGAGGCTATTATATGTCAAAATTACAAAATACATTCACTCGTATATATATATATATATATATATATATATATATATATATATATAATACAATTTCTTTTATTACTTAAAAGAAAGTAATGTTAAAATGTATAGATTTTTTTCTTAAACTCTCTTTCACTTCAAATCAATTCTTTCCACTACAAAAACATATACTCTTTTAAGCAAACGCCGAATATCACTGTCAGAACCCATAGAGTTCATCACATTCACATCAAGTCTCATTCTTTGTTGACACACAATGCTTTTCCGAAAATAAAAGAAAAAAAATTCAATAACACGTTGTCGAGCAATGAAAACGCAAGTGCTATTGTATCTGGCCTGTGCAGAAACTAACTCAATTTAGAGACAACCACCCCTAGTGGGTAACTCCGCATTTCTTAGGGTGCTGGTTGGCTGCAAGTGAATTTCCGCAAAAAGTTTTTTTTTAAATATTTTCTTTCTGGATAGCCCGCAGCGGTACAGTGTGACTGTTTTTAAAGATTTTCATTTAACTAAACTAATTTTATGGTTGATAATTGTATTTTTTCTCTACATATATATATATATATATATATATATATATATATATATATATATATATATATATATATTACATAAATACACGTTTAGTTAGGTATATTGTATAAAGTATTAAAAATTTTGCAATTAATTTCTTAAAATGAAAAAAAATTACTTTGAACTGTTCAAAAAATTATATGTCATAAGATTCTCATAATTTAATTAATTCTATTATAATTTAACAAAAAATTTATTTAGAAATATAATAATACTTTTTTTTATGAACGTTCAATTTCATACAAAAAAAATTACTTAATAAAATTAAATCACTATAATTTCTCGACTACAATATTAATTTTTTTAAAAAAATTCACAGTGAATGTTCAATACCACAATATTATATAAATTTTCAATAATTATTCGTTATTTACTATATTTGCTAATGAGTAGTTGGGGACTTTGCCATTATCGTTAATATTTTGTATTGTATAATTCAGTATATTATATATATATATATATATATGTAACACAACACTGTGACTTTAATGACTACCATAGAAATGTGTATAAGCGAAAAAAAGGAATAATTATTTATTTGTAAACTTATAAAACTTTGTTCTATTGGAATGAATAATTCATTTGTGTTAGATTGAATTTGCCACAGTTCGAAAATAAATATTTGTGAAAAGAATTTTTTGACTAAAAGAATGGTATGACTTGATGTTACCAAAAAATTGAAAATAATGAAAATATTGTGTAACACCATCATATTATATGAATAATTTTAATTTTTTCTAAATCAATAAAATATGTTCAAAAAAATAAACGTTAAACGTGATTCTTATAGAGATAAATAAACCCTCTTTATAAAAAGTCTTAGACTCTAATTAAAAAGTAATACTAGAAAAAATCAAATGCTGTATTTTTCTGAAATTATTTTATAAGATAATAATGACAGAATAATTATTTAGCATCAGATTGTTTTACAACAGTGTCATAAAATTGAAATACCTATTTACTATCCAGATTTTCGTATTACTAAAAATTATGGAAATAAAATATTAACTTAAGTAATATCATTAATTAAAAATGACCAAAATTTGATAATTATGAAACGAATCTAGTAATTAATTTAGTCACTGCAATAAAAAATTCACGAAGTTTTAAAAACGTATAACATAAAACAAACAAAAAAATTAAAGTAATTTTCCTATTTAAAAAATTATGATGCTTCAGCGTGATGTGAAAATTCAGTTTTCTAACTTTCTTCAAGTTTTCTGAGAATTACCTAAGTAAACATTTTATGAAATAAATTAATAGTGCTCCATATATTGTTAACAGAAGCAATTAAGTGCTCGACGAGCAAAATGAGTAAGAGAAAGGACCTCCTATTTTAAAAAAATATATAAAAAACAATTATGAAAACAATTTTTTTTATTTAATATCCTTAGTAAATGGACAAACTGACTGTATCAGTTCGAAGGTGAGAAAAAGATTTATAAAAGCTTACGATTGGAGTTTAGCCTTGTGTGGATGTTAATCATAGGCAATTGAAATGAAAAAGAAGTATTGAAGCTTTGAAAATTTGTTACTAGAGGAGAACCTTAGAATTAACTGAATGTACAGTAACAGGAAATTTTCGTCACACAAGGAAAGTCAAAGAGCCTATAGCAAACGTCGGCAACCCATAACCCGCGGATCACCAAGCGACCCGTTTAATAATTTTAAGTGACCCACTTGAGTTCTGCAAATAAACTTCAAGACATTGCGGAAAGATTCAGAAAAAACGGAAAATAATCATTTTCTCATAATATCAACGTGTTTGGGTATCACTTCCTGCAAAGTTTTCATCTTTGAAAAAAAAATAGTTTTGCCATTTTGTCCGCGTTCGGTTCTACTTATAAATGTGAGCAAATATTTTCACACATGAAATTTATTTTAAGTAAGAACAGGAGCAGCTTAACTACTGAAAATTTAGACACTTGTATTTGTCTCAAGGTGACTAATTATAAACCAGACTTGACTAAATTGACATCACAAATTCAACATCAGGGGAACCATTAAAAAAGAAGAGAACGTTTATAGATAAAGATCATAAATTAATAAACTAAAACTTGACAATTATTTTTGTTTTTATAGTAATTACAATTATAATTTTGAATTTTTATGTTTTAAAAGCATTTTGTAATTATTTTCTCAATAAAATTTATGTTATTATTCACTAAAATACTGTTTTAAAATGAAAATGCCACTGACCCGAAACGTCTTCTCAATAATCACATTTTCGCTGATTTTGACCCGCAGACAAAAAAGGTTACCGATGCCTGGCCTATAGCATCACATATAACAAAAAGGACAAACTGATTAAACATATCTTATGTCATGTTGTACGACTAACAAATATAATCGAGGGCATTATTAAAAATAAGAAAAAACGAGGAAAACTATGCCTGGACTACATGCGTTAGATTATGTCTGATATAAGGCTGTTGTGATTCCTATGTAAATCTGAAAAGAAAAGCGGAGGGAAGAAAATAATAGAGAGATACTGCAAAAAACCTATCGATTGACAGTCAAAGAAAAATAAATTGACCGCCTATTTATTCATGTGGATATTTTTCACAACGTTCTTCTTAAAAACATTTTTTATAACAAAATATAATCCTTATACATTTTCTTAGTAAAAATCATAAAATATAAGAATACTATTAAAGCTCAAAAAAATTATATGATATATATATATATGTATATATATATATATATATATATATATATATATATATATATATTGTTAATGTACATATATTAGAGTCATTTGATTATGGTAAATATATATATATATTATATTTTAGGTCGTTTTTAAATTTATTTATTGTTTAATTTAATTACATTTTTTAATTTAGTTTTTCTTACTTTTTTACTATACTTATCAAACGACTCTCGTGTATATATATATATATATATAGAGAGAGAGAGAGAGAGAGGTTTATAAGTTCAAAATTGATATTTATTCAAATAATAATTTATGAAAACTAAGTATTTTAGTTATTTAAAAAATAATGGTTGTAATGTTTTATATGTAATAAAATTTAGAGCAGTTTTCTAAAATATATTTAAAAATACATGTACTGTAGTTCATAGAACATTACTTTTTATTATCTTGGTTTCGTTTTCCGTTCAAGAGAAACGAATAGTTTTTTAAAAAAAATGTAAGTATATAAGTTTCTATTGTCTGAATATACTTCATAATTTCAAAGATCTGAAACCGTGACTGTTGCGGTAGCATACAAGAACTATAGTTGATGGCGAGCGCTTTCCTGTCACTTTAGATTTACATTTTCGTCAAAACTTTGATAATTAAAATGGAAAACAGTTTCCGTCAAACCAAGCAGTAGTGCAACTTGAACAGCGTAGATTGTTGCACGAAGAGTCTTCTTCGGAAGTTACAACTTTTATTATTAATCCGGAATAAAACCAACGAGCATTAACGTACAGTTAATGTTTCGAATGATTACTACTTGCCGCATTTAATCTGAATTGTACTTATATTTCTTTTATTTAATGACTATGTTTTCTGTTGTTATTTTCTTACAGTTGTAATTTTGCTCTGAAAAAATAATTTTTTATATGAAATATTGAGAATGTTTGTTATAATAGTATAAGAACATTTTTATTTATATTTTGCTTAATTTGAAAAATGAAATCGTTTACTTTATTCCTTATGTTGTATAAAATTTCATTTATTTGACCTCTAAAATTTCAATTAATTTTTTATTAGAAGTACTATTAACGCATTTCTTATTACAAATAAACCACAACAATATATTACATAATTTTCATATATTTCTCTAAAAATATTTTATTTTCTAAATAATTTTAGTAATTCATTTCTTGCTGCGATTATTATACTGATCACAATGTTCATATCTGTTCTCTTGTTCAGTTATTTTCTGCACGAGAAATATTTATATGAAATTCTCTGAATTCTCTAAATGAAATTTATACATTTCAATGAGTTTCATTATCACGAATAACTATCATACCGGACATGAGATGTTTATCTAATCAGACTGATATAAAGTTAATAATTAACTAAATTTATATATATATATGTATATATATATATATATATATATATATATATATATATATATATATATATATATATATATATATATATATATATACATTTATATATATATACATATATATATTATATATATATATATATATCCAACGCTGCCATATATATTTATATATAATATATATTTATACATTGATTCATAAATGAAGAAATTTTTTTCATTTGCAATATTTATTTTCCTTCGAATAATATAATTTTTATGATACAAAAATAGTATTATTATATTTCCGATTTTGAAAGTAAATATCTTACAATTTATTCTTCTTCTTAAAAACTCAAAGTAATGTCTAAAGACAATTATAATAATTTATATATAATTTTTATAAACATTCATATATAATTCTTATCTGTTTTTCACAAAATGGTTCTGCTCTTTTATATTTATTTTAAAATCTAATTTTATTTTCTTAATTTTATAGGAAATAAAATTCATTATTTTTCCTTTTCATTGAGGTAAATTTTTGGTAATTTAAGAACCTAGTCTAATAATATTACGTTTTTTCTCAGGAAGAGTAGTGATGTATGGTTGTTTCATCTACATTGATGAATTTTTATCCTGCGGATTTCGCCTTTGAGCTGAAAACCGTTTTAAATAACTCTCACACGACCTCGTTTTTTGTATCGATCATGAGCAATCGCGGCACCCACCTTATAGCTTTTTTTGTCAAATGTTGGTAAAATATTAAACCCGTTCACACGAGATAAAATTCTGTAAGTCATCTTATGTTTATCAATGATTAAGGGGTTGGTGCAGTTAGAAATCCAGAACGTTCATCGATTTGTGCTCATATTCCGAAAATTTTTGCATTTTCGAAGGTGCACAGTATATTTGCCTTTAATGAAGTATAATCATCTGAAAATTTGAAATAACTCGATTTCCGAGAAATATTTTCAAACACAAAGGAATAGACATACACCTGAATTACTAAGTAAAAATAACCTCGATATTTAACTTTGTAAACTACTATATGAAACTTCAAACGCGTTTTTTCTATCCCCATAACCATTTATTTTCCTTTTTTATATTTTTCCATTTGATACAAAAATATGATTATTATTAATAGTAGTATTACTTTTTATTTTGAAAGTAAATATCTTACAATTTATTCTTCTTCTTAAAAACTCAAAGTAATGTCTAAAGACAATTATAATAATTTATATATAATTTTTATAAACATGCATATATAATTCTTATCTGTTTTTCACAAATATTCTCTGCTCTTTTATATTTATTTTAAAATCTAATTTTATTTTCTTAATTTTATAGGAAATAAAATTCATTATTTTTCCTTTTCATTGAGGTAAATTTTTGGTAATTTAAGAACCTAGTCTAATAATATTACGTTCTTTTTTTAGGAAGAGTTTAATCTTTTATGGTTGTTTTGTGTATTGAATGCTACTTTTCTATAAAAAAGTATTTGCCTTTGATATCAAATTGTTTTAAATATCTCTATGCATTTTTTTTGTATCCATTCATCTTTAATTCTTATAATTTCTCAAATTTAAAACAAATTATAAAATTCTAAGTCATCTTATGTTTATTTTAAAGTACATTAAAATAAAAATGTATTTTGTTCACTGACATAAGATTCTTAATGCGAATAGATAGAATAATTTTCATCGTTAAATATTTCCAGATTCTCGAAACTTACATAGTATCATCTAGATTTTTGAGGTAAATTTATATTTTAATATAACAGCAATCATCTAATAGATGGTAATAAATTGATGGTGAAAAGTTATGTTAAAACGTGAAAGAACTTAAGTAATTTGGGAAACAATGGAGTGATCTCCCCAAAATCCTGACTTTAATATTAAATATCTTTGAGATTATTCAACACATTAGGGAGAAAATTAATTCCAGTAATTCCTCAGAAATTTCGATCATTTAGAATATTAAAAAGAAAATGGAATATATTCTAATTAGTTTTATAAAAAAATATTATTAAAATTTGCTAAAAATAATTGCTTTCGTTTTGAACGTCAAAAGAAATTACAAAAATATTAATTATTATTATTTTTTATTTCATTTTTAAGGTGTAATAACAACCCTGTTTAGAATTACAAATCCGGTAACTTGAGTTCCAATTTTGGAACAATCTCTAAGTGGTTTCTAATTATATATATTTTAATTATATATATTTCTCTTAATTATATATATTCCAAGTTTCTATATCTGTTGTTATTTCTTAATTCCTCTACATTAGTAAAATCTGTCTCTAACTATTTCTTCTATCCAGTATCTCAGACTGAACGTTAAAGTTTTTTTAGCAAAATAATATTTTCTTGTTATAAAATTTTGATGTACAATCCAACCTCTAAGCTTGAATTACCCGGTATTTTTTATTTCTTTGATGAGTCAACATTTTTTCATAAAGCAATTAGACCATTCCCTAATTCGAAACCCTCACAGGATGCTAACAATTGAACCACCTGAACTGTGTCTTTTACGAGGATGTTGTCCCTTCCCCTTCTTACTTTTACATCCTGATTTGAAACAGGCAAAAGTAGAATTAATAAACTTATGATAATTTTTAATAATAGTAACTTAATAAAGTTGTATTTTGAAAATATTACAATGAAGAACAATCCATGTTCAAGCACTGCTGTAAAAAATTGAATTTTTCACAACTTAGTTCTTTTAATTATCAATCAACAAATAATTTTGAAAAAATAAATATTTTAAAAATAACTTATTTCGTTTATTTCTTCATTGTTTTATATTTCTTTTCAAAAAATATTAATAAGATACTTAGAACTTCTACACAGTACTGTATATTTATGGAATAATATGTATAATTGTAATAATTAAAAACTGCAATAATATTTCGTTATTTTATGGTTTATAGTGTAATTTTATGATCAAATTAACAATTTTTTGTATATGCAATTTTATAATTTATATACTTTATGAGTTACCAAATTGTATTTGGTGATAATATTAAGCTTTATCTTATTGACCGATAATTTTTCGAAAAACTATCAAATTTTTACATCATCATTTTTTCTCTCAGTAACTTTTTATATTACACTATTTATTTTAAAATTATGGGGAACTCATTTTCACACAAATAAATTATCAAACCAACATCACGATAAATTATAAAATTGTTCAGTAATTACTTATCGTGCACTTTATTTGTTATAAACTGATACACATTTCGATAACCATTCTGGTATCGTCAGATCTAAAATCTGGATTTTATAATATAATGAAATATATATAAACTTTTAAAGTATTAAAATAAAAAATAAGTAAATATTGAATATTTTTATATCGTGTGCTGTTGGTGTTATTATAATTCATTTTTGTAAAATTTTGTATTTAAATTAAATTTTAATTTTAAATTTTATTTTTATTAATATTTATAATTGAATTTTTAAAATTAAATATTTAATCATTGTATTTTATATAATTTGTATATAAAACTCAATTTTAGTATTATAAAATATTTTTGTATAATATTATATTAATGTTGTTTCCATGGAAAAAGTCGAATTATATTTTTCCAATACAATTAATTCAACAATATATACATTCCAAATAAAACAATATATTAATTAATTTTCTTCCCTACTAAAAAAGGTTGTGTTCCAAATTTTAGTATCAATAATGAATTTAAATAAAGTACATTCTAATTTTTATTAAAAGTACATTTATATTATTTAAAATGACAGAAATGAAAAAGTGTTTAAAAATCTAAATATACAATTTTCTTATAAATATATTTATTATAAGTATACTATTTGTATATTTCAATATATATATATATATATATATATATATATATATATATATATATATATATATATATTCTGATTTTTAATAATATTTTATAGCTATACCTTTGATGTATTGTATATCTATTTTCGTGTATATATTTTCTTCATTTATTATAGAACTCTTTTATATTTTCTATATAAAATATTTATTACTGCACTATACAACATACTATTATTGTACATCGTTTTGCTTTTGCTTGAATTTTATTTCATATGGTCATCACATAAAATCAAATCTTATTATATATATATATATATATATATATATATATATATATATATATATATATATATATATATATATATATATATATATATATATATATATATGTGTGTGTGTGTGTGTGTGTGTGTGTACATATGCATGTGTATTTGTACATATATTTCTCTACTTGCTTCAACTATAAAACGACTTTTCGTATAATAAAACCTGACTTGCATCATAAACAATTTTTGTTTCCTCAACAGAAAAACAACATTGGCTTTGTATGGCGCAAAGGAGCGCAAGAGAATAGTGATCATTAAAGATTACAGTCACATGGTAACAGCGTTCTCTTTAACTCTCTAACCTACTACGAAAGACATGAAAAACAGGGACGGCCAACAAAAAGTCTGTAGATTTTATTGTGACCTCGACGAAGAAAAAAAAACGTACGCACGAAAAAAGCTCGCCCGATTTAATGCCCAATATGTTTTCTGTGTCGGTTTTTATTCACGCCACTTTTGCTTCTGGTAGTATGGAACAAAATAATATCACAAAACGCTGATGGCGTACCTCATACTATAGAATGGCGAGATTTCGAGTGAAATGAAACGATCAGAAATGCTAGGTTTTACTAAATCTGAATATCATAATATTTATTTTGATTTTTATTGTACTTGATTTGAGTTTTTGTTTTCGGTATGAAAAATATATACTGTAGCGTGTTTCGTTTTTATATTGAAAGTATATTTTTTTGTGTCATATAATATGTCAATATACATTTATATGCGAATCAAATCATACGATATTTTAAAAATTTAGTAATTCGCGGTACTTTATGTAAATAGATACCAAAACAGATGTTTTTTATTCCAATTTTTATTTTTAGAAGTTTGAATTTGTGCTTAAAATAATAATTTATGACAGATGGAATATAAAAAGTAGCGAAATAAAAATATTATTTTCGAATTCCATATATTTTATAACATTCGTTTAAAACATTGGTATAAAATAAAAATATTAGTGATCATTATTTAATTATTCATTTTCACATAAAATGTACAATCATTTTTCACATAATTGAACAACAGGATTTTTTACTACAGCAACTATTATATTAGGTTGGAACAAAAATTTATTCGTACTTTAAATCAAAAATCCAACTCACATTCTAAAAGTAATATTTAATTTTATTCATTAAATACCCTTTATTCTTTTCAAAACATTGTCATTTTTCAGACAATTTTTTCATTCCATCGTTACAGAATTTCGTCGGATTTTTTTTAAAAATACTTCATGGTGATTTTAATTGCTACCAAAGATTAGAACTCTTTAATTTATAGTCAGTTTTAAAGGACTCAACGATATAAATAGCAATCTAAAGTTGTAATATCTAGTGAAAATCTGAACCCAACTGCAATAGTTTTGTCGAATGGTCAGACACATGTGTTTTCGCATGATCGTATTGAAACCCAAAGCCAAATTTAATTACCTACCTTTTCATTTAATTTCTACCTTCACTTTATCCAATTACAAATAATATTTTTTTGATTACTTTGTTATAGTTTATAGTGGAAAATACTCTTCCATTCCCACCAAACATATACCATGACCTTTTTGAATGTATATTTGTTTTCGTTTGAGTTAACAGATGTTTACCACACTTAAGTCGGGATTTTTTTCTTTACAAATTGTAATCTATCCATTTCTAGTTATCTGTTACTTATTACTTCAAAAACATATCGTGTTCGTTGCGTTTGAATAGAGAATCTCAAATAGAAATGCTTTTTCTTTTATATAATCAAACTTCTTCAAATATCTAACAACTGACGTAAGAGATACACTTGTGTTTCCAAAATTCCTCTTGTAGCATTGAGTTAGTTATTTTCAATCATTGTGTCAACACAAATTGCTGCTAAAAGTTATTTATTAGAAAAATCTGCTTGAACTTTTATTTAGTTTTTATTAACATTCTTCCATAGCTCTAATTACTTCCTAAAGTGGTAAAGAATCCACTTTTCGTCCTCTGTTATAATCATCTTTGAAAATGAAACCATTTTATTTCTTAGAAACAACAATGAACAAATTTTCATACTTCGTGACTTCTAATGTTCAATTTAATTGTAAGACACCCATTTTTTAACTTTTTTTCTTATAAATTTATGAGAAAGGCCGGTTTGTAGTTTTAGATATCCATTCTTTGTGACTTCTGATATTCATTTAATTTATAAAACACCCATTTTCCCAATTTTTTATTCTATAGATTTATGAAAAAGATAGGTCTGTGGTTTTAGATTTCTTTAGGTTTCTTGATAAACTTACATATTACTGTTATGTTTAGTTCAATTTCAACCTTCAATCTGCTGTTATCCACAAAACTTTTAGTCTTTCTCAAAACTTGTTTGAACTTAATTTTTTTCATCCCTAAATTTCGTTACATAAATCTATAAATTGCTCTTACTAACTGAATTTTTTTCAAACGCAAAATTGGTCTAAAACAGAAATTTCTCTACGAATATTATTTATTTTAATAACATTTTTATGGGAAAAATTATATTACTGTAATAAATTTTCTTAACGGCATGTTGTAATATTATACTTCAAAAAGTGGAATGTTAAGTGGAAAATAAATTGCCATACAAAATATATAAAGTCTTTTACAATTAATACATATAGTGGTTTATGGCTTATGTAATAAAATAAAAAATATAATAATTAATTAAAGTACTTTTTGTTAATTGAAATAAAACCAATAATTTTTAAAAAATAATATGGACAAACATTTCGATCAAAAACTAGTAATTAGTATTCTTTTTCATCATAATCAATAATTGAGTTTTTTTTAGTGTTAATTTTTTTATATTTTATATATTTTAGCTATGAACATATAAAATTAATGTTAAAAATGTTATTTCAAAGCTGTGTATATAAATTATAAAAATTTATATGTATGTAGTCTATAAAGGGAAAATGAATAAAAAATAATGAAATATAAAAAGATACAAGTAATGTAAAGCAGCAAGGACAGATTATTTATATGTATATATATATATATATATATATATATATATATATATATATATATATATATACATTCGATAATCACTAAAAGCAAATGTAGAGTAAAAAAAAGTAATATTCTCGATTTCCATAACAAGATTCTTTTCATTCATCGTTAAGCTATTCAATTATTTTTTTATTAATATAATTTATATCTGACGGATTACTTACGTTTTCTGCTTAATAATAAATTTATTTTATGCAGTAGCAGACAAAAATACAATTTCAAAAAAGATGATAAAAACCTGAACCAATCAATTACATAAAAAATTTACGATTCTCAGTGTTTAAGTTACGGTCGATATCGAAAAGCACGGCATTTTCCTCCGGCATGGTTTTATGGTTTCCCCGCGCTTCCTGTTCTTGCCTACGGGAATACCCTAACGTCATACTGTGTAGCGTAGGTGCACCATCCCTACGGAATGTTTGGCCGCCCATTGGCTGGCAACTGACACCCACCAACGCCAGTTGTACTAGCTATTCTGATTCTGCATGCCGATTAACGATCTTTTGGAAATTTGGCATGGGAATATCGATGTATTTCGTGCATCTGTTGTCGGCTGGGATTTTGGGAAACAGTTTAGTGGTTCGAGTTATATTCGATTTCTTTGATATATGTTTCCAGTGGTAATTCTACGAATGCCTTGAACAAACGCATTTCTGTGTGTATTCGGTCACGCTCTAAGTTTCTCTAAGACTGATTAAAATATTTATATAATTTTGAAATATGTACGTTGTGATTTCATTGAAGTTTACATAATAAATAAATGATTTAAAATAGTAAAATCACGATTTTGGTTTAGAAATTAAATTTTGTTTTCTTTTATAGAATTCAAATTTGATTTTTAAATATATTTGAAGATTACTATATTAGCAGTTGTATTAGCAATTATTTTTTCACACTAATATTTATATATATATATATATATATATATATATATATATATACGAGGGTCGTTTGATAAGTATGGTAAATTCATTTATTATTTAATTGAATTAATTAATTAATTTAATTAATTTTTTCAATTTAGTTTTTCTTACTTTTTTACCATACTTATCAAACGATCCTTATATATCTGTTAAGTCTGTTACAAACCTTAATATAGGGTTTTCCAATAAGTATGTTAGAACTTTTACAGCTGATGGCAGCCATGTTTGATTTTTTTAAAGCTCTTTTTGACATTTTAACTCAGTATAGTTTGATAAATTATCATGGAATGTACTTTTAACATTTCAACAACACATATAAATTGTAAAAACTTATTATAAAAATCAATGTTTGATTCGTAAAACTTATCCTGTGGTTTGTGAAACTACACTAAATAAAAAAAATTAACACTAAATAAAAAAAATGCAGAATTTGGAGTGAAAGCAATCCACAAGTCATTGAATAAAGACCACTGCATCCACCAAAAGTAATTGTCTGATGAGCATTACATGCCGGTGGTGGTGTCATCGGACCATATTTTTTTCAAAATGAAGCTGAAGATCAGAAAAAAATATATAATATTGAACTCAGTTAATTTAAATTCTGCATTATGGCAGTTTTTGTCCCTATTTTTCTTTTAAAATATGATGGAATATAATGAATTATGTAAAATAATTCTGACTTATAAACGGATTACAAGTAATTTTTAATTCTAATTTTTTAATATTACTTATTATAAATTTTTACTTTTTTTGTTTGTATATATTACTAAAACTAAGTTTGAATTATGTATACAAATAAATTTTTAAGTATTACCCTTGAATTTCTAAAAGAAAATTTATTGAAAAAAAAACTAAAAAATATTTTCTATTTGATTTTTTTCAATAAATCATGTATATATTTTCATGGAAACGATTATGAAACTGAGAATATATAACATAATTAATATTTATTAGAGGAAAACAACGTGCAATTATTTTTAAATGCTAATTTAAATTTAATTATATAACAATAAAAAATAAGTTTAATTACATTTATGTTCTTTTGTAAAATCTCAAATTATACCATGTTTTATTCATCTGTACACATTCTTTACTGTAGTTTCTAAGATCGAAAAACGATCAGCATTGTGCAAACCAACCACCAAAACGTCAATGCTGCCACTTCGAACATATCTAGCCTGTCAGTGAAAAAGGTACACTACGTCAGTTGCAGTTGACCCAACAAAGTCGATTTAATAGCACCACCTTTGAAACAGACAGGAGTCGTTTATGACCGACACTTTGTTAAAATACCTTTTAAAATCAGTTTGTTGTTTTACACATTACACAAAACGTATGTTGTGTGGGATTTGTAATGTCACTGTTCAGTTTATTGTTCACTGAACATTTGTATATTGGTCTCTTAATTTGACCTAATTTAGTTTGTTCTATTTTTGAAATTCAAAATTTTTGTATTTCTTATATATATATATATATATATATATATATATATATATATATATATATATATATATATATATAGTAAAAAATCTAATAAATATAATAGTAAAGCAGACTAATCAACAAAGTTTTTTATTAACAAATAATTTATATATTTATATTTTAAATAAAACCGATAAACAAATATTTGGTACATGATTAAGACTTATTATAATAACATTTTTAAAAAAGTAAATTTAAATTTTTGCACTTGTCAAGTCATAAAAAATATTTTATAACTCAATGCTCTGATGATGGCATCACTATCAAAATTCACAATAAATTATAAACAAATAAAATAAATAATAAGTAATGAATGTACATGTTTCAATATCTTATGGCATTGAGGGTGATAATTCATTTGTGTGGGGCTGATAATTCATAAATATAAAAAGCATGTTTTTTCATATATTAAATTAAAATGTATTAGTGAAATATTTTAATTTCATTAAGATAAACATTTCGTGCTTCAAAATTTTCTAGACAAATGTATTCGTATCCAATAATGTAACAAAAACTATATATATATATATAAATATATATATATATAATTTTTTAAATATTTAAACTTATAATTCATCATTATTTTACAATTAAAAATAACCACGAGTTAATCAAATTTTCGACTCGAATAAATTCTTTGTTATATTGTAGACATAAAAAAATAATTAGGAATTATTTAGTAAAGTTAAATCACGTACGAAAGTTGTGAAATTGACAAGACTTTTGATTCAAAAAAAAATGATTGATCATCCTTATATGAT
>CP092090.1:45308567-45311067 GCA_029203775.1 Neoneuromus ignobilis
TATTATAAATTGAACTTTTTTTTATTTATCGTATAAAAATAATTATCAAAACATATTGATGTAAATATTAAAAATGTATGAATAATAATAATTTAAAATGTAATTCACTTTTTCAGTAAATATCGTTATATTGTAATGAATTATTCCAAATATTGAATTCACATATTACTTTGAAATGTATTTACAATTTTGATTACACTTTTTTCATCGAATAAAATACATACTCCCACATATACACATGAATGTATTTGTACGCCCACCTGTATTATATATATATATATATATATATATATATATATATATATATATATATATATGTATGTATATGTATGTGTGTGTATAAATATAATATTTAATAGAACGTATTTTTCCAGGAAAAATGTTTTTTACATTCACAGTATTATAAATTTTTAAAATATTTCATGAACATTTTCATATATTTCAAAATATATAAAAAGTTTTAGTAAACATTCATATCATCACATTTTATATTTATTTATATACTTAATATGTACTCATAATATTAATATTTGCAATATAGAAAATTATTAATTTGTTTCATAATCAATTTTTAAATTAAATATTTCATACATATTTTTATTTTTCGTATAATTATCAATATTTTCGTAATTGATAAGTATGTATTGAATTTAATTAATTTTTGTAAGATTTTTACATATAAAAATAATTTATTTTTGTATTTTCTTTTTTATTTCAAATTAAAGGTTATATATTTTTTATATTAACCTAATTTTGTAGCTACTTTAAATTATTTATAATTTAAAAATGTACTTGTTTCACTTGAAAGCAATAATGTTTCCAGTTAATTCATTACAGAAAACACTCACGACACAGCCAAACCACTCACATTTTTATGTCTAAGAAATAGTCCAGTATATATAAATATCAATATTCTTTTACCTTATTTTTTCTTTTTTATCTCATCAGAATGAGTGTTTCAATTTCTGTACATAAAACATTTTTCCTATTTCAACTTAAATTTAATACTATGTGAACTTTATGAATAATATTTTTTTCTCTACGTACTATTTCAAAATCTCATTCATAAATTTACAGTTGACTGTT
Organism: Neoneuromus ignobilis; assembly: GCA_029203775.1. Lineage (NCBI taxonomy): Eukaryota > Metazoa > Arthropoda > Insecta > Megaloptera > Corydalidae > Neoneuromus > Neoneuromus ignobilis. The sequence goes on from CP092090.1 coordinate 45,309,654, forward strand.
TTCTGAACATATATTATAATTTTGTAACCACTAAAATGTATCACAACGTCCATCAAATAGTTCTAAATTGAAAAACGTATTCTTTTTTGTTCATAATTCAATCATAAGTCTCTTAAGCCTGATGAAGAGATATTATGATTTAGAAATATATGTCAACTATATTTATTGATAAGAATGAATTACAATATATTGTATATTTAAAAATCATTTAAAGCAACGTGCCGTGAAACTGTGTGTAGGCATCACTTCTAAGTTTTACATAACATTGATCTAAAGCACACATTCAATATAGTGCATTTTAGTTGTTATATAATTATTCAAAAATAATCGAAACACTGATTCAAACAATTATTTCACTGGAAAATACAAATGCGTTTGCAAAAATTAAAATCATTAACATAATTTATATCAAAATTTCTTTTATTTATAACTGAATTTTTGAAAAAAAATGACTCATCCTTGTATCTCTATTTTGACCGTGAAATTTTTTGTGTACTATTGTTTGATTAACAACTTTTTAGGCTGCTTAATATAGGAAAAAAGGTTCTATAATAGCTACATTTTCAAAACTATGTTTTAAAAGACTTATTTAATATTAGATTATTTTCGAACTCTTGCATAAATATATTTTGAATGAAGATTGTTGTGAAAAATATCTGGTGAAATATCATTAAACTGACATTTTAACAAAAAATAACGTTAAAGTACGCAAATTCTCATTTGCATTTGATAACGTCTCATATATATATATATATATATATATATATATATATAATTCATTCTACATAAAATTAATTTAAAATTCTGTATGGAAATAAACAAACAAAAGCTTTTGCCTTCTAACGTTTCATCTACATAATGTGCTACAATGTAATTTTAAAAAAACTGCTTGAAAGCATCTTATGTTTAAATGAAAAGATCACTGACCTTTAAAAAATACTGTTTTTCTCTCATTCGTATTTTCCAAATGTGAAACGACTTTTTCCAGTTTATACGATCGACGTGAGTGTTTTATTTCCCATGCCATTATAATGATCCGTTGAAGTACATAGACATTGGAATCTATGTTTGTCTACTATTAGTCTCAAGTGTCTAGTAACGATGTAGAAATGTTTATTGTACCATGTTAACTAAATTGATTCAATAGAATACATCTCGTCCGCTTCCGTTTTCATTCCTCTATAATTGAGTTGTGTAAAAATATCTCTGTATTTAACTACGTATTGAATAATTCATTACTTCTTATGTGCACGTTTCAATTCAATGTACTAAAATACCTTTATAGATTATTATAGATTACTATCCAATTTAAACGTATCTCTAATCTTTCATTATAATATTTCATTATTCATATTCGTAAAGTAGAATAAGCTGTTTAACGCAACTTCACACACTTACACACACACACACACAC
>CP092090.1:45313567-45346067 GCA_029203775.1 Neoneuromus ignobilis
TATGTATGAAAATTATTTCTAAGTATTAAATTTTTACAATGTCAGACATTTTATGTAATGTTTATTCATATTTTTTTTTCTTTTAATCTTTTCAATTCTTAAGTATTTCATTGTTTTTATACATGTATATACATATGTTATTGTCAAATTTATATCTTCGTTGTAATTTTTCTGTAATTGTAATAATCTCGACAAGAACACAACTTGCATACATATCAACCGTTTCCCACAGATGACCCGGTATTACCTTCAAAGTTCATGTTACGTAGTCTCCCGTGAGGCGTAAATGAACTTTTAATTAGCTCACCACCAACAGTTTAATTAATTTTAGTAAACAACTGACCTACGTGGGTCTATTTACGAATTAAGTTCGCTCAGTGAGTTGTCACATAATTGATTTTGGGAGCCACCTCTGTGTATTGTATTTATAAATCCTCTTCGGTGATCATTTTGCATGTTAAATAATAACTGACTGTTAACGTGCGCCAACTGTTTAATTATAATTAGTACCTACTGCTTTTGTACTGATAACAGCATGAAAACGTACTATAATTGTACTGTTTTTAACAATCATTAGCCGAAAAGAAATAATCACAAGTATTTCCAAAATTAAACTAGAAATAACACTGTTTACTCATTTTGTAAATACATTCAGTTTGAATTTCATTGCAAATTACGTCTGTATTATGTTTTTATGACTGTTTCGTAGCATCTAATTTAAATATCGCATGTACTTAATGAATGATCCGTTACTGTAATAATTTCCTCAAATGTAAATAAATAAATTCGAAATTACTTTCGCTTGTGAATTTACACGACTTTTTGTAATTAGAAAAACATATAACTGAATTTCACCATAATAGTTTTATAATCAATTGCTTTAGTTTTCAAGTATCGTGCAGAATATTAGATTACTTTATAAAAGTTTTCAAACATTTGAGAATTCTCAACTATTCATTTTTAATAAAAAGCACAAATGAAACGAAACGTAAATAAACTTTTTAAGTTTAATCTTTTTGTCAAAATCTAACAAATGAGTAAACTTAAAATTTATTTTTTTATTAAATTTATACGTAAACTATTTATACTTATAAATATTAATATGTATACATTTTATTGTACAATATATTACTTAAGTCATTGAGAAACACATAAAAATCCTAGTATTTTTGTATATTTCAATCAATGCATATTTTCATATATTTTTTATATAAAAGCAAATTTATTATTAGTATTTTAAATGTAATCAGTATAATTTTACATTATAAATTTTACTATAAAATAACAAAATAAAATATAAATTCATTTCAAAACAGGTAAACACAAGTTTATAAATAATTATTATATATCTTCAATATATAATAATTAGCAATCTGATGTTCAGAAAAATATTTTTGCACAAAAATTCGTTGTATATTGTATATATATATATATATATATATATATATATATATATATATATATATATGTATACTCTTATATTTATATATATTGTATATACTTAGCAGAATTCATTAACACAAACATTTTTAGATGAATTGAACAGATTAATAAGAATTGGTTGATATCAATCTGGAAAAAAAATATATAAGATAGTTTAAATGAGACTCAAGAATAAAAAATGATATTAAGAAAATAAATGTATATCTAAACCCTTCAGTTTCATTGCAGCCACTTTATATATGGTCATCCAAATGTGGCGCCTGCATTTGTATTTTATTAAAAATAAACATGTGTATAGAGTTTTGTATAGGAAAATATGTGTATAGTTTTTTTTGTTTCTTTTTAATACGAGGGTCGTTTGATAAGAATGATAAAAAAGTAAGAACAACTAAATTGAAAAAATTAATTAAATTAATTAATCAATAAAATTAAACAATAAATAAATTTACCATACTTATCAAACGATCCTCGTAAAACACAAATCTAAACGTCACATTTGGATGACCTATATAATAAAGTCGAATATATCTCTGTATCTAAAAAAAGTTTTTAAACAATGCATCTTGTCGATTTTCACTTACGACAGTGAAACATGAGTTTTAAATTATAGAAAATTTCAGCGGCTCTAAACAACATAAAGAAGCATAAAAAGATGCATGTTAATAATAACACGTAGGGACAGAAAGAGAAATGAGCGAATTAGAAAAAAGTAATATACATAGTAAAGGTGAAAAATTTTAAATGAAAATGGATTTATCATATGACAAGAACAAAAAACCGTCATTGAATAAAATGAATTATTAATTGGGAACGTAGTGATATGAACACCTCAGAAGATATTCATGAATAGTGAGGATAAAGGCAAAAAACATGTAAATTAAATGGAAGGGAAAAGAGTTGGGTCACTAAAATATATTAGGTGAAGTTTCTATCCAGCATTAGATAGAAATAAGTTTATAATAATGTGTATGTGTATATATATATATATATATATATATATATATATATATATATATATATATATATATATATGTATATATAATAAAAGCCTATATCAGCCTACTTCAGAATGAAAGCTTCATCAGATGTCATTTAGATCTTCTTAAATGTTTTCCCAAGATTCTTCTGTCCGCAATTAATCTCACCCAACTCTTAATTTCATCATTTTATTTTTAGTAGGGATTCTTCTTTTCTTTCTTTTTGTTCCTTGATCAACATTCCATAATTATTTTTGTCCATTTATTTTCTTCTCTTCTTCTTACATGTCCTACCTATGCCCATTTCATTGATTTTTTTTTATTTTATTATATCAGTTATTTTTTTCTGTTCTCGTATCTATTTACAAGTTTTCCAATCACGTTTAATAATTTCTGAATTATTCTTTCCATTCATCTCTGAGTTATCAACCATTTTTGCTTTATTTTTGCACTCAATGTATATATATATATATATATATATATATATATATATATATATATATATATATATATATATGTATACACTAGATCTCAAAAAAAGTATAGGATGCATATATGAAAAAAGTATTAATTATCTTACCACAAAATAATTTTCTTAATATAATTAATTTCCATTAACTAATGATAATAAAGAAAAACGAAGTGAAATTTAAATTATCCGTTTATTAAAATAAAAATAAGTATACAAACGTAAATGTTCACAATTAAATACTTTTCAATAAAGAAAATTTATTTTTATAACTTAAAACAATTTTTCGAAATTTTGAAATATTTTTTAAAAAGTTTGTATCACCCTCCTTTATCTTTAATTACTTTAAACTATCTTTCAAGTATAAAATATACTTTCAAGTACTTTTTTTTATTTTCTGATCTGTATTTTCCTAGATATACATCATTTAATTATAAAACTCAGTCTTACGTATTCACATGAATTACACATATTTTACACTCGTGAGAAAAAATACTTCACATTACTTTAACTCAAGTTTAGTGGTTTAGAAAAATTGTTAACGTTAGAAAGAATGTAGTAAAAATAGCCAGACGTGTACTGATATACAATATCAGGTACTAATTCCATTATCGAGTTTCTTTAAACTATCGTTCTTGAAATGTTCTATTTACGATACTAGAAGGAATGCTATAGATAAAACAATACACGATTAGCTCGAAACAATAGCATCCGGCTAACAGACATATTGGTCTATGGCGTGTTTCAAACACAATTCCAACGCTTCATTATATATCGACATCAACACAGACTGATTGGAATTGTTTCTAGTGTTGTTGTTGATCCTTTGAAGTAGTATATAACTAGAAGAAAACAAAGCGTTGATTTATTTCCACATGATTAGACAACAAACCAGTATGTTGCTCACTAGTTTTCGTGATTGTTATCAATGGTTCCAGTGAATTTTGACATATTTATTGTTATTTTGTTGAAATTATTGTACTGTGATGCATGAAATGATTTTATATTTTTTAAAAAAGTAGTTTTAAGTTTTGTTATATTTTTTATTCTTTATGTGTCAGTAGATTTACTTTTTGGCTATTAATTGCTATTTTATATCCTTATTTCTAATGACAAGTTGCTTTTTTATTTTCATTATTAATCTATATACATTAATTTTTAAATTATTTTTACCAAAATTTTCTGTTTGTCAGTATTAAAAAAATCATTTTCATTAGAAAATCTTACAATTATAATCTCAATTTTAAATTTTTACATCTTACTTAATTTTATGATAATTTATAAAAGTAATTTGTTGTTTGGAACTGTGACTGATTCACTTATTGTTCAGAAATTAACAATAAGTGATTATTGAACACTTTAAACCATTGTGGTGTTGGGGTTAAAATTCATTTGTATTAAAATATAAAAGTAATATTATATATATATATATATATAAAAGTAATAATCATCATCATTATCATTCTCTTTCTATCCACTGTGTTGGATAAAGGAAAAATTCCACTTCAGTCGATTCAACGTCTTTCTCTTTCAGTGAATTCCAAATATTTTTTTATCTTTCTGTTCCATCTATTTATGGGTTTCTTCCTGGGCATTTATATATATATATATATATATATATATATATATATATATATATATATATATATATATATATATATATATATATATATATATATATATATATATATATATAAAGAGAGAAAGAGAGGAAGAGAAAGATTCTCAGTCAATAATTTTCTTGTGTATTAGTTGTCTTCTCTTATTATTATATGATCAATTCATTTCCATTATAAATTTATCAGTTTTGTTTTAAAGTTTATAACTTTTTTTCTAATCACTCTATTCTCTTTCTATCTACACATATTCCTGACATGCATCTTTCCATGCTTCTTTGTGTTGCCTGAAGCTACTGAATTATTCTAATATTCAAAACCCATATTTTATTGCCATAAATGAGAAAATGTAGGATACATTGATAAAACCTTTTGTTTTTAAATATAGAGGGATATCCAATTTAATAATATAAGAATTGTTTGGAATTGACACCATCCCTTTTTTATTCTTCTATATATGTATATTTGTTTTGTATATTTTTATATTATTATATTTTTTTTGAAACAATTACTGTTACTTAAAATGTCTATTAAAATATTTTTTAATTTATTTATTTTAAAATCTTAAGTTATTCCAAATAAAAACGTTTTATTGGATATTCTAGAAATTTTATTATACAATAAATATTCTAATATTAAAAAACATTCGCTAATTCTAACATTCCACTAATTCAAATGAAAAATATTTTACTGTAAATTCTTTTGCAATTCGAACAATAAATTTGATAAGTGATAATAATTTATTTAATAATTTAAATTTATCAAATTTCAAAACAAAAATCTTCAGTTTATATTTTTAATAAAAAATTAACACTTAGTTTAAAAAAGTGATCTGTAACACATCCCTGTTTCTATCCAACTTATGTGAAAAATAAAAAAAGATTTTCAAGAAATTTATGATGGAATAGCCAACTTCTTTGCTAATTAGTAGCATTAAATTATTATGAAAATTCGTTCAATTTTTTTAGTTAAATTCAGTTTTATAAGCAATCATCTAAAGAATATTAAAAAATCAAAATTTATCAGTAATTGATCTCTTTATAGAGAAAATGTCCTGATGGCAGAATTTTTTTTTAAATATTGTTTTCATTAATCGTTCTTGAAATATATCAAATATGTTAAATGAAGAACAAGAGTTTACCATATACGACTTTATTATTAATAAACGTACATCTTGCCAAAATTAATATATACCGTCCATCTAAAAGTAAACAATACAATAATAGAAAAAATCGTGTTTATATCCCTAATCTACACTACTATATTGAGGTTATGTATCTGAATAGTATTCAAATTTTAAAATTTATTTACCAGAAAAGTTTTCTTTGTCTTATTTTGTTCACTTTTGATAATTAATATTGAAGAAATAAATCATTAATATGTCAGTCTGAAAAAACTAATTACTTGCAAAATTATTGGAATAAACATCTTCTTATCAAGAATAAAAATACAGAATTAACTTACTTGTATCAGCGTTAAAACACAAGTTTAATAATATGATTAATTTAAAAACAATCTTATTGGTATTGTACCTAAGGTATACCCTCAATTTGAAATCAGTGAATAGATCCAAGATGATGCGTTTGTAAAATTGGAAAATGAAGACAAAAAGGACGAACTAAACGTATGCAGGATAAATATTGTGATATACCCGAACATATTCATAATGAAGCTGTGTCTGCTTTTAATAAGTACATTGACTATACCCACAAAACGGATTCTATTCAAATCAAGTTCTATATCTTCGTCAGTTCTACCGACCGTCAGAACAAAATAATGATTTTTTTCGTCAAGACTTCTGCATGAAATATATTACATATTATTTTTAAACACGTAATAATGTTGTATTATATTTGTGTACTATAATGAATTTTCTTAAATTAAAATGAAAGATTTTTTTAAAAAAAGAAGTATTTAAGAAATCATATATATATATATATAATTTTATTTAAAAAAATCATAATTTAACTGCCCCGAATTGATCATTATTCGAATTATTATGATACATGATTATATTAAAGAGTAACCTATATAATGAGGCCTTTTCCATTATCATTATTGTTTTTGCAGGTTCATTTTCAGTAATAATGATTTACTTTGGAATACAACTTAATTGAGATGGTTTCCTGTTACCTTCGTCAATATTTTTTTTATAAAATGACACTACACTTAGCTTTTCGACCGGAAATCGAATCTACCGCATGACAGGCGGTGATGCATGCCATCACTCCGTTAATTGACCCCTCTTAGATAATTTTTCTAATTAGTTTATATTATAATATAAAATTAAACTTTTTTCATAGATACAATTGAGTCTCTAATATTCAGTATTATACATTCGTGTGTGTGTGTGTGTGTGTATATATATATAAATATATGTATGAATGTATGTATATATATATATATATATATATATATATATATATATATATATCGTAACATTGAAATTAGATTTTGTAATATTTTAATCTCCAGATTAATGTACAGGTAATTTTATTAAAATCTGTTTTAATCTAATTGTATTAAAATTACATCAAATGTATAATTATTGTTTTCAAATTATTTACAATCTTTCTTTGGAATTATTATTTCAATTATATAATAAACAATTTGTTCAGTTAGTACCAAAATACTAAAAAATTAAAAGTTATGTTCTATTCTCTTTCTCTTTTGTCATTATGTATAATATATATATATATATATATATATATATATATATATATATAAATTTATTTATACACATACACACTTAATGTATATTAATTTTAACGAAAAATAATGAAATAAGTTCATAGTTATTAAGTACATATAAAAGTATTAAGTACCACAAAAGTTTGTATGATGAAATTGTGAATATATTTTATATATATATATATATACTATATATATATATATATATTATATATATATATATATATATATATATATATATATATATATATATATATATATATATAAAGTATTGTGAATAAAATTTTAAGATATTTTAGAACATAAAGTAAAAATTCCATATAGTATAGTAAGACTAAGTTTCGATCATATTTTTAGTTGAACTAAGAAGTGTATTTTCATTTCTCAAAAAATGATTCTCATTATACATATATATATATATATATATATATATATATATCATATAGGAGAATTTGAATTTTGAAATCGTTTATAAAGTTATAATAATGAATAGAGATGAATTTTATAGTTAACCTTTCGTTAAAAATAGATATAAAATGTAGACATTTTAATTAAATCATTTAAAAATAAATTATTAAAAAGATAATATCAAAATATTTTAATAATAAAAATGATAAAATCATAGCTGATTTAATTAGTATCAGTAAAAAACGAATTTTACATTCACAAGTATGTGCATCCAAATCACTTTTTACAGCACAATCAAATTATTATACTTAGACGTTTACCTTTGTTTTAGTCAAATGTAACTTTTTTATATTTTTAGATACAAAAATTCAAAATATAAGTCTGTTTTTAAATTTTTTGAAAGTAATTATCAAAATCAAATATTTAGAATAAATAAAATATAATTACCTTCATTTGTGCTTTCAACAGTATGAATACCGTATGTATTGTTATATAAAATGAGAAAACTGTTTTTAAAATGATAATTATTAATTTATATATTTCATACAATAATCTTATTTTAGATAATTGATTTTTTTCTCTACAGATAAATCTCTTATCCACAATATCACTAAATTTCAAAAAATGTCCAGTAGTCTCTTATTTTTCATTTTATTACTTGTTATCCACTTTCTTGCTCATATCATGATCGTCAAAACTCTGCATTATTTTTAATGCAGAACCCTAAAGATATTTGTATAAATCCATTAAAATATATATTAACAAATATAAGAATTTATTAACACATGTAATTATTGAGCACATGTCAAAAATCGTGTAATATTAAAACAAATAATTCATTTGTATAACATAAATTTATCACAATACCAAAATAAGTTGTTAAATTATAACGTAAAAAAATATTTAGTGAAAAATTGTTAAAATTTTCTTATTAATAACATGAAGTATTATAATTATATTTTTATATATGTACTTGCTTAAAAAAATTATTCTAGTCACTAGTGACACTTTTAATATTTTAATCATATTAGGATAATGATATTTTTGTAAACGGAATTGTATTCGTTTATCAACAGAAACAATTTTTATAAAATTTATAACTTAGATAAAATCTTTCTCTTATAATTTATAACTAATTAAAGTATTGTAAACATTTGTGTACTCTTTTATAAAATATTCTTATCATGTTATCGTGTCATATATCAGTAACTTTAAAAGTACCTCAAAGTAGTAATTAAACTTGTTCTTTTTAAAACGTTTAAAAATTATTTTCTGTATGGAGTTACAAATTTAAAAATGACATTTTTACCGATAATTTTGTTATTTATAAGTAAATCGTATCAAAGTTCAGTGTTCAATATTTACAATTGGAAATAAACAGAATTATTTATTAGACACTATAACGGTATAAAATTGCATTATTTATAATTTATTACTTCGACGACAGGCAAATATAAAAAGCAATGAATGATTATAGCACACTTTTTAAATATTGTATTTTTTGATATAAATAATTGATTTGTGTGAAAGTGAATTTTACATAATACCCCAATAAGTAGTAATAGCTATTCTAATTATTCAATAAATACACCTTCAATACATTTTTCTGAAGTTAGTGATCATAAAATTGAAATTTTCAAATACGTGATTAATTTTTTATCTTAGAAAAAATCATTAGAGATTTTTTTTATCTTCTATATGCTTTTTATACTTAAATTTATGTAAATCAGTTACTTCCAACATGAAAAAAGAGACTTTGTTGCAGCTACGTGCAAAATGGAATCAGACACTGCTTTCAAGTTACAAGAAATATTATATTTCTCTCCTGCCTTTTATATGCAATCCCCTATTCTACAAGAATTGCGTCTTCTAAAGTTTGAAGAATACTCGGGGGTTTTATACACAAACACTCACACACACACACACACACACACACACATATATATATATATATATATATATATATATATATATATATATATATATATATTATTACTTTACTTGCAACCACATTAATAAAATTATTATTTATTCATATGCATTTTTTGCCAAGAAAACAGTTATATAGCATATTTAATGAAACATAAATCGAGAAACATTAATATATACCAAATATATGAATATATTATTTATTTCACAATAATTTAATGTTAGTCATTTAATATTTATTTCAAAAATAAATAGCTGAATTTAAGTCTCCTAATTTATGTTTAATAAAAATAAAACATATAATTTATTATTATACAACAATTTGAGATTTCTTTGTTTTGTATATTATCATGATTATAATAAATTAAATAAAATTAAATTAATAACTTCCATTTTCAAAATCTTTTACTGAAAATTTAACATATCTTCAAATTCAATTCATCGAGTGTTTATAAGGTATCAATATTCAATTTTCTATAAACTTTAATCAATATTTCTCATATTTAATATATTATTTGGATTCTATCTTCAACCGTAGTGTTTTAATAATTGTTCTATTAGTCACATAAAGCTCCATCCTTTGCCTTCATATTACAACCCTTAACCGTTCTTGTAATAAAGTTTAGCAACTTTTGAGCTTCTGAGAAGATATTACGAATATGATTTCTGTGCCACAATGACGAGTTCAAAGTTTATGATATCAAAAGATAATTTAATTTTCAATCCAATAATCAAAATTATTTACTGAAAACAATTTACTAATGTCATTCACTATTTTCTGTTTCGTCTGAGTTATTAATGTTTTATAAAAATAAACTTGCATGAGAATAAAAATATAAAAAGCATTATTTTTTTTAAATTAAAAACATATTTAGTATACGTACTGAATTTATAATTAGACAAATATAATACATGTTAGAGTGAAAATTTTAAGAAAAAAATATTATTACTTCTACTTCATTGAAATTCCGACGTAATACAACGGATGTGACCCAGACATCAAATATAATACATTTCTTTTTATAGAAATTATGAATGCTGTGCTAGAATACTTCATACATACATACATACATATATATATATATATATATATATATATATATATATATATATATGTATGTTTTAACGGAATTAAATTACAAAAATATAAGGTGGTTAGAAACAAAAAATTCATTATCCTTCTTTCCTTTATATTCCGTCTGTCTTGTCGGTCATAAAATTTTTAATAACAATTAAATTCTAAATATTTTATTTTTTTATAGATCATATTTTTCTTATTTTTTACTTATTTCAATATTTTAGTATAGATAGTAATCTACATGATTGTAATATTTATATTTCATTATTTTTTAAAATTTCTAATAAATTCATTATTGAAATTTTCAAATATATTTATGTATTTAATTACAAAAATTTCTAAAGTACTCTTATTTTGAATCATTATTTCTGTTATAAGCTATAAAATTATTTTTTTTTAATCCTTCAAATTACTTAAGTAAGGCTTATTAAAATTTACTTAATATATATATATATATATATATATATATATATATATATATATATATATAAAATTAAACATATGATACTTTAAATTATAAATAATATTATATATTTTTAGTAAACACAAGTAAATATTTATATATGCAAAAATATTATTGAAATATTAAATCCTAATAATTTTTTTGTATAAAAAAATATGGAATTTAATTCCATAAAATTGTATTTTATTTTTAATTATAATAATATAAAGTAATTCTTTATTCTGAATTTGAAATTGAATAATCTACATTTCTGATAATTATGTAAATTTACCTTTTAACAATATTTTTTACGATAATATTTTTAACAATAATAATTTGATGATGGTATAAGCATTAAATGTGTATATGTAATTTTCGTTTACAAATTCAAGAGACAAAATTTGACGAGCAAAATAATTCTTTATACCATTATTTTTATATAAAATTTAATAATAAAATTGAAAATATCAGATATTTATATAGCAGTATATTGTACAATAATATTTATTGAAAACCGTGAGTTATTTAAAATGTTTTTTTTATGAAAATGAAACTCTATATAATAGTATTTCATTGTATTTGATTATAGTTATGATTATTTCACACAAATTTTTCTGGAATTAAATAATTTTTTTCACACCGTAATATAGTTTATTTTAATTACAACTACTTTTTTACTATCATATTTTATAAAAGAAATCTTTTTCAAAAATCTTTTTAGAAATTTGAAAAATAATGATTTCTCAATATCGATTTCAGTTATAAAATTAAATTTACTTTCATAAATTTTAATTTTCCAGAGTACAAAAAATCATATTTATATATTAATCTTTTAAAAAAAAATCGTAGAAATTGTAAGGGCAAATTTTTTTCATATTTATATCTACCTTCATGCATTAATATATAAAATCTCTTTTTCGATCAATTTCTTCCAATTTTCTTCTTCACGATTCCATCTACTTGAAAGTTTTCATTTTTTCACTTAGAAACGTCTAAATTTCGTTTTTGAAATTTTCCAAACAATAAAACTATTCCTAATGATGAACTACACACTTTTTCATAGTATATTCTAATTTATTCGCAAATTTCATCCACTGTTATACGTTAGTCACCTTCAGTAAGGTCTTAAACTTCATGAATGTTGTCTGGCGTGATGTTGGTTTTAAGACTACATTAATACGTCAAGTTTTCCACATAATAACGTCTACCAGTGAACATCTTATGCTATATAAATACTTACGTCTTTAATAACGTTTCATTCTCAAACTGTTTCTGTAATTTTCGCAAAATTTCATTCTGTTTGTTAAAAATTTAGTTATAATGCAACGACACTAAGTACTGCTTGCTCACTTATCGTACTAACTGCTAAAAAAACAAATTCAAAGTCATATGCACGGCATGAAAGGAGTCTAAGACACCTCCAATAATATCCTCACTCGATCTTAACAGTAAACGTTCGCTTGTTCAATAGTAAGAAAAAATATCGGTTTATATTTGACTGGCCTTTTTATTTAAATGATATATAAGAATTATGAATGCTATTTTTTATAAGTCGTTATAGACAAATAACGATTACTGATCTTGAAAGACCGCATAATATTCTTAAAGTTTTTATAAACTTATTGAATGAAAAAATCTACCATATTTTCTTTTTATAACATTTGTTTTTGGTATGTAGGATGACCCAAATAAGACAAAAGGGTTTAGACATTTATTTACTTGCTTACTGTCTTTTATTATTCTTTACTATCCTTCAATCTCATTTGGACAAATATATTACAGTATTGTTTATAAGTTCAAATTTTTTCAGCACATCATTATTAGACTAATTCGTTTTTATTAAAATATGATTTATTGATATTTCATTCATTCAGAGTCATTTAAATACATATATAATAATACATTGTATATATATATATATATATATATATATATATATATATTTGTAATATTATTTCTCACAATATGTTATTTCAGAAATATAACATACACATTCTTTAAAAATATGTAGCTGGCCAACTATTCATCGTATAATAAAAATATATACATTATATTTCTTTTATTACATTTATACAAACTACATAATAAAATATAGATCAAAGAATAGCACAGTTGTAATCTAATGAACTAGAAATTGCTCGAAAGCCTATTGTTATGGTCTATGTTTAAAAGCAAACAAAAATAATGTTGGAAATTTGTCATTTTTTTGACAGGAACAGGAAAGGATATGATGGATATATTATGTGTGTTGTTTTAATGTTACTCTTTTAACTCGAGCAGAATTGTAAATCTATACAATTGCTAACAATGTTATGTCTGATATAATCTTGGTTTTGACACTTATGTATTTACTAACGTGTGTATTTTCCATTAATGTTGTTTTATGTAATATTTTATACTCGTATACACACACGCGAATGCAAACATATATGTATATATAACCCAGATATTAATGTCAAAAAATAATATGTAAATACGCAAGGAAACGATCCACTGATTTGGACTTCATAAATACAAAATTTATATCAAATCATATAATATATTCATTTTATCAAACAAAAAACATATCCAATAATTTATATATATATATACATATATATATATATATATATATATATATATATACGAGTATACCAAGTAATAAGGGAAGTTATTAATAGATGCAAGGAGTATAAATACCACTCTGCCTTTGATTTATATAGGAGTTTTTTTAAGCGTTATAGAACTTAAAATTGAATTCTTATCTAAAATTCTATCTAACTTAAAACATCCTTTATATGTGTGTGTATATATAGCATGTTTTTATAGGTTGGATAGAGCATTCGATAGAGGTTCAATTTAAAGTTCTCTCACGCTTAAAAAAAACACTATAGATTTTGAAAAAACCTTTGACTGAATCATTACAACAGCGATATTAAATGCATCGAGAAATCAAGAAATTGAAAAAACATGTATTAAACTCTTAAGAAATATTTATAGAAATGCTACATCCTGCATTCAGGTATACAAAAAAACAGAAAAATTTAAAATTATAAAAGGAATGAGACAGGGTGATATGATATCAAAACTATTTATATCTGCGTTAGAAGAAGTGTTCATATGACTTAACTGGGAATCTGAAGGAATAAAAATAAATGGAGAGATATTGAGTCACCGCAAATTTTCTGACGATATTATTATTTTCTCGACAAACCCAAATGAATTTGAAAAAAAAGAAGAAAAATTCAGTAACTAAATACAAAAATAGGTCTTGTGATGAAACTCGACAAGACAAAACTAATGTTCAATGAATTTTCAGATCAAAAAATAATTGAACTAAAAGAAAGATAAATAGATGAAATTGAAAACTATGTATATCCGGGACAACTCCTTACGTAAGCAGGATAGTAAAAAAGAGTTATTGCTATTTGGGAACTAATTCGCATATTATGAAGTGGAATATTCATCTATGTTTTTAAAAAAAGTGCTTTATCAATGCATCCTACCCGTTTTCACTTATGGCAATTATAGATTTTAAATTCCAAAATAATTCAGCGGCACCAGACAACAAAAAAGATCATATAAATATGTATGTTAAAATAATACAAAAAGAGAAAAAGAGAAATAAATGAATCAGATGAAAAACAAAGGTTACCGATAAAAATTTTGAAATAAAAATGGGTCGATCATATAACAAGGAAAGGGGACCACCAATAGACAAAAGGAGTTATTGATTGGAAATATAAATATATAATAAGGACCAGGAAAATACCCATGGATATATTAGATAGAGATATAAGAAAGTTCGTCGCAATAAACTGATAGAGAAAAACATTGGATCGATCAAAATGGAAAATATTTAGTGGTTTTTATCCAGCAATGGATAAAGTGACTACAGTTGCTGATTTTATACATATTATATATATATATATATATATACATACATACATACATTTATATATATATATATATATATATATATATATATATATATATATATATATATATATATATATATATATATATATATATATATATATATATATATATATATATATATATATATATATATATATATATATATACATACATACATACATACATGGATAGTAGTCCATCATTTGGATTTTATATTTTATGGTTACGTTTACTTCTATTACTTTTTGACACAGAAATTCAATCAAAAATTAATTATGTATTATTATTAACGTACAATTTAATGAAAAGAAAATTTTAAAAAAATACAGTAAAAAAACTGTTTAATTAGAATTCCTCCTCACCCCCATCATCATTTTATAAATAGAAATAACTTTTACATTGTTCAGTTTTTATGAAATATTGATTTTTTAATGTTCATACAGTACATATTTCTATACATTTTATCATAAATTTATTCAGTATTTCATATTCATACATACATACATACATACATATATATATATATATATATATATATATATATATATATATATATATATATATATAGTAATTTTTGTGAATATACAATTCGTAGATAAAATCTTACACCATATTTTAGAAGTATATTTTAGTTCGTACAAGTTTTAGACGAGTTTATACATGAATATTTATTTTTTTTGGCATCAAATATTATAAAAAAATACAAATGATTAAAAAAAATGAAACACGTAACAAATACTTAGTAAAATATCTAAGATAAAATAATGCTTTTTGTGTACAGTAGCAATTATTTAAATTGGTAAGGAATTGAAATTAAAATTTTGGAAGTGTTTATATATATATATATATATATTATATATATATATATATATATATATATATATATATATATATATGGTGGTCCAAATGAAACTGAAGAGTTATATATACATTTACTTGCTTACTAACATTTACTATCTATCAGTCTCATTTGGGCCACCCTTAAAATTTAAATGAAAATAAGCAAAGAATTAAGATTGGTATACATAATTGTACAATTAAATATTAAAGGTATCTTTTATATTAAAATTATTGAAGTGTTACAAAGAATTTCCTTTTGCAGTTGTATGTTTTTTCCTTTTTATATTTATGAAAGAAAGAGTATAAATTTATTAATATAATAGAAACATGTGATATTTAAAAAAAATAATATTTTAAATGTTACTTTTCCAACATTGTATTATTATAACAATTAAAAAATTCTATAGAATCAATATTTCATTTATAAATGAATAGCTTATTATATTTTTACTAACATATTAATATGTCTAAACATTTTCGACAAACTTTTCGTTTTCCTATTTTATAACTAATCGTTCATGTTAAGTTTTAATGGGAGTTAACGAGTTATCTGATGTTCGTATAACATTTTGATTGACATTTGTGACATTCTGATAAATATGCAGCGTTTAAATTAATGCTGATGGGTATGCAAAATATATGTTGCACAAGAATTTACACCCGTTATAAAGCGATCAAGTATAAATCAAATAAAGGTTTCATTTTTGTCTTGTTGGTAGAATAATTTATATCGAAATCCTACATGAAATATACATTTTTTGGCATTACAAATATTAACATATTTTAAAAAAATAATACATATGTACATATTCATATATACACAATTATTAAAAGAGATAGTAAATAATAAATAACACAGAAAAACTTATGATTTTACAAATATTTTTATTTTTAATTATCACTTATTGAGTATTTTAATCAATTAGTTATTTATTAAAAAATGTTACATTTCTTTTAAATTTTCATTTATGTGTTTTAGTCATAATTTGTATATATATATATATATATATATATATATATATATATATATATATATATATATATGTTTATGTGTGTGTATGTATATATACACGTAGGCGTACGTACATCATTTGAATATGTACATATAAATGTATATCTTGATGTCATCAAATTCTGCAAATCGCACAGTATGAATACATATTGTATCATGATAAATGGTTTTAGAATTTAACATAAAGAAGACGTTTCACTAATCAAAACGGCACTGATAATAATGTCGCAGCTGTTTTGTATTGGTTGATCTTCTGAATTCAGAATATATTTGTGAGTTAGAAGAGCCTATTCAATGTATGAAAGACGTTTTCAATTTTCAACTGACTAGTTGACCCTCTATTATTTGATAAAGGCATCGCCTTACAAAGATGTTACCGTGAATCTGAAATCAACCATTATTTCTTTTCAATAATGCATACTGTTTGTATTTTATTATTTTGTATGGTGTATTCATTTATATATATATATATATATATATATATATATATATATATATATATACACGTTCATATACACACACAAGTTAGATTATTAGGTTTACTAATTGATGTTAATCTTTACTAGAAATTACAACTTTTTAATATACTGTGTATAAATTGGAGAATCTTCAGAAAATTACTACTTGTTAATAAATTTTATGAGCCATAATTTCACAAGTAAGAATATGAGCAGCTCAATGAAAGTTATTCTGTAAAATTATTACTCGAGTCATAATATCGATTATGCACTCTTTTAAATAATATTAAAAGAAATTAATGTTCTTTACATTTAACTCTATCGGTTTAAACACATTTTAAATTTGTTTACACACACATACATACCTATATTATATATATATATATATATATATATATATATATATATATATATATATATATATAATATATAGAATACTTCTTTAAGAAAAGACAGTTCAAAATCGTATTGATCAATTTAGAGAGTCTATAATACAAATCATGACTATATAGTCGATTTTAGTTAAATTTTAAAGTGAAATATTGAACTTCATCTTATGTAATATTTTTTAAAAAAATGTATTACTATATAAATTTAACACAAATGAATTTTTATCTCCAACACCACAATGGTTATGAAGTGTTCATGATCACTTATTGTTCACTTTTTGTTTATAACAATAGTCGGCTGATGCGCATTTCGGTGGCGATGCCATCATCGTCAGAGCCTTTTTGTTAAAAAAAAGTTTTACATTTTAATTACATTTTTATTAGTCAAAAGCTTCTATTACACTTTTTCATCTAGATTAGAAGACAAATATTCTTTTTTTAGATGTTTTAATTTTTTTAAATGGATTCTTAAAAGTTTAAGTGACATCTAGTTGACTTTCGAATTTCTTATTGTAGAGAAATGAATTCAAACTTTTGAAAAGGTAAACATCTATGTGTCCTATTAAAAAAATATTTGGAAAATAATGTAGATGCGATACAATTTCATATCCCAACTACAAAAAAAATCGTATCTTTATGAAATATAGAGTCATTTAGATGTGATGTTTAGATTTGTGTTTTATTTAAAAGAAACTAGACACATGTTTTCGTATACATCACCCTATACACGTTATTTTTAAATAAAACACAAATCTAGGCATCACATTTGGATGTCCCTATACAAGATGAGAATCATGAAAAATAGAATCACTTGTATTTACCAATAATAACTGTCTTGTACTTAATTTCTTGTTCAATATACTTCCTCATATTGAGAAAAAAATAATAGATGATTCCTTAACATATTAATATATTGTTAACAACCTTTTATGAATGCAATGACGATTTAAATACAAATTCGAGACTTATTTGATATTCAATTGTTGTTAAGATCTTTTACATTTGTCATAAATAATTTACTCTTAGTTAAAAGTAACTAATATTTTTACTATTTTCAAGTTTCGTTCAATTTATACGGTGTCCATTTACCCATTTTTTAACTTTTCAAATAATTCTTAAATTTCTATTTATAATCATAGGAAATAATTTCTTATCAATGGATCTCGCAGTTTTAGAAAAATTGGTTTTAACAATAGCTCTTAAATGATCTTTATAAATGACAACTTCTAGTCTTCCACGAAGTTCATTTGAGTAATTGTTTTCGGCTAAATTAAACTTTTCATACAAATGTTAAATAACGCGTTCATTAATTATTTTTTTGCCAAATAAAATATTAGTTCCAAGGACTAACTTTATGCATTACTCAATTTGATTCATACAAAAAAAATTAATTTCTTTCAAAGACGCCATACTGCAAACATCGATCAAAAAATAAGAGATATATAATTAAACCGAATTCTGGTAATAAATATTTCAAACGAAAATAATCAAAATTCAGTTTACAAGACACACATTCATACACACAGGAAAAATAACTTAATACAGTGACGAAACATTTACGATAGATGAATAAATCTGATGTCATATGGAAAAATTCATTTAATATAGTTATTATTATTATTCATAAAAAAATTAGTACAAGTTGAAAAGAAAACTCGAAAGTAATACTTTTATATATAAATGTATACCTCATTGACATATACATTTACTATTTTATTCTACAACATTAAACCATCTTCATGAAATTTTAAAATCCTTTCTTTCTAGAACTTCTCAGATTTCTCAGTAAAAAAATCACTCATAACTTTTTTGTGTCATCAAAAAGTTTAAATATATGTTGTTCACAGAAGTTTTCAGACGATCAAATTTTAGCACATGTCAACGTAGATCAGAATATGTGACAAGCAATATTGATGAATAAGGCGAGTAAAACAGCACATCCTAACCTTACTTTATATTTTTATTTTGTAAATTAATTTTTGTTACTTGGTTAAATAAATTTAAAATATAACATTATTCCCATCGAATATAATACATTTCCTATTGAATGAATCTAGACGTTATTCAAAAAAAACCTTTGCAATTCCACCTTAAATATAAAGAATATTTTTTCTTATGAAGACATTTTGTAAAGGTTACTAACGATGGTTTAACTCGGTTGTATTAGAACTTTTTCCCTTGCTGTTATTATATACAATTCATTTTTCATTTTATATCACTGTCCGTTTCACAGACGGTGTGTTTTCATTGTGTTTGTAAATACATCTAATAGTAAATGGAGCAAAAGTAACAGATGGAAATATGATCGATTATTTTGTTTTAAATCATATTATACGAATAAAATACATTAAAGCGATTTATTTATTTAAATAAGCTTTAACTAATTTTTCGATTGTGTTTTATTTATATCATTTTACCATATTTTATATATATTCGCTGGAGAAATAAATATGATTTCTTTATACACAAAACTACTGATTACTATTGTGTAGAATTATTAGTTGATATTTAGATGTTTAACACAAATGAATTTTCCCTCCAATACTACAAGATAATATAAAAGTGTTCAATAATTAGTTTTTGTTTAATTATTTTATTTAAAAGCTTATATACATTTCAATGGTCATGTCATCATCGTCAGAGCACTGTGCTATAAAATCTGTACCTGGCTTTATGTACATATGTGAGAATTCATAATTCTGTTAATAACTCCACATCTTTCCTCAATTTTATTTTCACTTACGAGTTTGTAGAAAATAATTAATTGATTTCTAATATTCATATTTTGTTACTTCTAAAATATTTATAAAAAAATGAATTATGAGGAAAATGTTTACCTTAGTCATTTTTTTATTATATAAACTTAAATATTATTATTCTTATGTAATTAATTGTATGAAAGGATAAAAGAGGAAAAATTAAATTTGACTAATTATTAACATTATTGAACATTAATGGCAAAATGTATTAAAAATGCATAATTACAAAATTCAGTCTGAAATTATTTAAGATTATAGTGATTGGCTTATTTAAATCTGATATATATATATATATATATATATATATATATATATATATATATATATATATATATATACAGTTAGTTTCAATGAAATAAAATAAAAATTAGTTAAAATAATATTATTCTAATTTTTATTTCGTTTTCAATGGTATTTAAAAAATGTATACTTGTGAATAATTGTATGACTAACATTTTCATTGATTAATATTTTTCATAACGATCTTTATATAACCTTTTTCATAAAACTTCTTTTAACCTTCATAACCTTTTTTGCTATTAAATTTTTACTACTCAGATATAATATTTTCCCATTTTTCTATTGACTCTATCCAAACTTGATCCATATTTATGATAAGAATCTATATATCCATATTTATGATATATGATATGAAGTTGATCATCAATTTTTTTAGAAGTACTTTACAGAATTTATATCTAAAGTTCAATTCATAATCTCGAATTTTTATTCCAGTAACCAAGATTTACTCACATCCATAATTCGTTTCGAGTGTTATCGTCCTGAGTTACACTATCTGTAATGCCTTTACATCAATTATTTAAACTTGAAAGTAAACTGCTCTAGAGAATAACGACCTACTGTTGTGTGGCTTTCATTCTACTATCTATTCTACTTAGTTCATCAATACCTTTATCTGTACTTCATCCCTATACTATTATATTTCTCCCTCTAAACTTGACTATTGCAATATTAAGTCTTTGAAATAAGATCTCTTTCCATATACAACCTTCACCACCCGAACTGAATTTATTAATTTTTATTTCATTTGACTATACTGCTTAAATTATTATGTCTTCTATGTATTTTTTTTTAGAAAACTGCAACTTAAATCCATATGCCGTTTGGTTAGAAATACATTTTTACCATAATTCACGCTTAAAATCATTTTTCTTGAAAATTCTCCGAATTGTCTAACACTAAATTTAAAATTACTCAATCGTTTTCGTATGTATGTAAGATTATCAAATTTCCTTTATCATTATAAATCAAATTTTTCCTTTGTAAATTGTTTCTGATAGTTTTTTCAGTTCAGATCAATTTTTTATACTTTTTAATTACATCTGTAACATTTTATTTAATCTTTGCAATCAACTAAATTAAATATTGTTAAATAGAGATAGTTTTACGGTAAATAATAATATTTTTAATTGTTGCATTTCTTAACTGTTATAGCATTGGCCTCATCCTAGATTAAGGTCAAATATAAATTTAAAAAAAAAACATTTTTCATATTGAAAAATTATTTTAACACAATTTTTTTATTTAATTTGGTAAACATAATAAAATAATATATTAAAAAAATACTATCTGTTTCAGATGTATAAAACATAAAAACTGTCAAATTCATTCATATGTGTTATCAAAATGTATGAATAATAGTCAGTTTATAAATAAGTCATGCTTATTTACGTTGCATTTTAAAACAGAAAATGATATTCACAAAAAAAGTAAAAAATAATTCGAATATTACATAGCGGTGTAAATAATGTTATTTAAATTTCCATGTTCCGTGTACGTATTAACGATTGTGTATATTACTCACTTTATATATATATATATATATATATATATATATATATAAATTGTTTTTACTAATTATTTTATCCTTCTTAATTTCTGCAATAAAAAATAAAGTCTGTGTCGTACATTAAGTGTTTTGAACGCAAATGAGACTTTCTAATTATTTATTTTTATTCATTAAATGTTTCGTGACCTTATAAATGAAATAGCATAGTGAATATAATAAATATGTTACATAATATAAAACAATGAAATTCTCATAAAGGCGAAAATGTACAGACATAACAGTAATTGAACAATTTATAAAGCAGATAAAAGTACATTAATGTTAGTAATTCGTATTTCTATTAAATGCAGTTATAAGAAGGTGAAAAGCTACGAGAAAAATCGAGCCATTGCTATACTCTGAACTTTGTTAGTAAAAAACATAGAATGCACATAAAGCTTAGAGTTATTACGCTCTAAACATCATCTGCAGAGAAAATATCTAAAGTACTAACTATATTCGTAACACTCGTCTATATTTATATTTTTATCTTGTTTTAGTTTTTAATGAATGAGAGCAGGAAAACTATTATATAAACGTATTATACATAAAATACTATGTCTATTAATATTTGTTCGAGTATTTAATAAAATTTCATCGGATTTTTTATTATAAAAATGTATAGAAAAAAATTATATATGTTGTTTACTTAGTCATTTCAACCAAAATAATTACAATATATTTTAAAATATTAATTTTTAATATACCATGATTAGTAATTCCTCTGCATTTATTACTAAATGAGATTCTCTCTTCAAACTTCCCTAAACATTTTAATGTTTAAATATGTATGCATTGTTATATAATTAATATATGCATCGTTTCTATTCTCACAAATAGCAGTAAAACATCCAGAAATAATTTAGTAGCTCCAACTGACACAAAAAAGTATGAAAAGATGCATGTTGATAATAATTCATACAGATAAAAAAAGAATCGAATAAATTCCGCTACAAATATAAGTTATAAGAGTTTTTAAAGTAAAAATATTAAAATAGAAATTGGTCGATCATATAGCTAAAAGAAAAATACCTCCAATGGACAACATTTATTGATTGAGAAATCATAGATATAAAAGGTCCAAGAAAAAAAACAGAGGTAAATAGAACAGAGACATAAAACAATTTTTTAATAAAAAATCAAAAAATATTTATCTCCAGTACTGGAAAATTTTGAAAAAGGCCTTAATTCAGCAATGGATAATAATGACGATGATTATAATACATACACACACAAATGTATATATATATATATATATATATATATATATATATATATATATATATATATATATATATATATATATATATATATATATATATATATATATATATATATATATATATATATATATATGAGTAAGGGCAATATCCGACTAAATTTCATCCAATTAAAAATATGTTTATAAATTTAGTTATAATTTCATAGTCGTAAACATGATTAAAAATTTAATGACTAAATTTTCATCTGATTAATCATACTACTAAAAAAATAATGATATCATTTTAATGTTTTTTAACTAAAAAATAACCAAATAAAAATCTAATACGATGAAAATTTAGTTGGATAAAAAATATAAAAATGGACTAAAAACTCAATTTAAATTTTTTCTTACCTTACATATTTGCTTTTTCTTTGGAAATAAATTTCTTTGTTACATAGAATTCATCCCATTTCACTGCCTAAAAAATGGGATGGAAAGTGTGAACAAACCCTTGTGTCTTTTATTTTTTAACTTTTTTACTCGCATGAAAATAATTTAGAATTTATTTTATTTCATTATTAATCATTTAAAATCCAATTTCTTTAAAATTACAAATTAAATTCCAGTAAGAATTATTGGAATTTTTTCAAACAAATTTGATTTTTGAATATTAAATAATTTTTCGTGACATTTTAAATAATATTTATATTCAATTATTATTGCATTTAACTAATATTGTACAATTTTGAATATTCAAATCAATTGGTTTATTAATCACTTAAAACGATTGATGACTGAAAAATCAGTCACGACTAGCGATTAATTTTTTAATCGTTAGTCACCAATTAATTTCAAATCTATCGCTTTATCAATCGTTTGAAACGAGTAACGACTAGTGAATTAATCGTAACTAACGATTAATTTAACACTATTAAAATTTTAGTCGTTAATTGTCAATCTAATAATTTTTGACCTATTCATATATAAAATATATATATATGTATGTATGTATGTAAGTGTGTATATGGGTGTTTGCCCGCATACACCTAAGAATGAATTTGCACTTATATTTATATTGAATTTAAATAAATTTGTCTAAGTAAACAAAATAGAAAGATAATTTGAAATAAAAACGTTCTATAATAAAAATTTTATTTACTTTTTTTTAATTTTTAAAAATTATTATGTTAGTAAATATAATTTAAAATGATAAAATATATTCTTGAAATATATATTAATAATTAAGTTTATATTAATATTTAATTTTTATTGTAAATATATTATGAGCATATTGTATATATATATATATATATATATATATATATATATATATATATATATATATATATATATATATAGTACATATATTTTTTCGCAAAAAGGGAAATAATCTGAAGTAAGATAAAATAATAAATTTACATTTTTGCCGTTCTAAGTGATTTTGTTTAATATTTTCATGACATTTGATATTTTTTATTATAAATATTTTTTAAAAAAAAATCTTCAAACGTCTGTATACTTCAATATTCTTAAAGAGAATAAATAATAATGCTGTCTTTATATATTATTTCCTTTAACGTATCATGAATACTGTACAAATTCTACTGCCTTAACATCTGCTGTCAAATAAATATGTGTAACGAAACGGAATTAATCTGAATTTCATTAGAATTTGCAGTTAAAAAGAAACACAGTTATAAGAATAGAAAGGAGTATTGAATAAAAGAGTGATTTAAGAAAATGAAATCGATAAACTCGCCAACATTTGTTAAACAATTTTCGATTTAGTAAATCGAAGAAATATAAAAACCTCTTAAAATAATAAATTATTATTTAATGTATTTTGTATCTTGTGACTTCTGTAATTGAATTGTTTGTTTTAATTATGTTCTTTGATTTCCGTGATTTTTATTAATTCCTAAAAAAATTAGTATTAGTCAAATAGTAATTATTTTTATATAAATAATTACTATTTGGCACTGTACTAATAAATCAGTAGTGTAGAAATATTATTATCTAATAATTATTTATTAGCTATTATAACAAGTATATTTATGGACACTTTTATATTTTTTATTGTTGTAGAAATAGCTCTTCTCTACAATATATAATATAAATGAATCAGATTTTATAGTATAGAAAATAAAGTACATTTTTATAGCCATAGTCATTGTGTTGTAATATTTATCTTTAACATCATCCTTTATATTCAACTATAAACATTATAAAATCAATTTTAAAACAGATATCATTTACTCATATATTTTTTACGTTTTTATATTGTAAATAAAATATAAATGTATAAAAATATAATTGAATTGAAAGTAAAATAGAATTAGTTTTTTATTAAACTAAAAACCTCTTTAGGACATGTAAAATTTGATTCGATATATAACTGTATAAAATTATTTTTAAATATTTAATATAGGGTGACTCAAATAAGACTCTAGGGTTTAGTATATACATTTATCAATAAAAGTATTTATAACATAAACATGGCGAAATAATTGAAGTGGTATCATATGTGCTGAATATATTAAAATTATGAATTATTGTTTTTATATTCTATTTAACCGTACAAAACATTGGATACGGCCTACGTAAATAAATACTAACTGTTGGCACCGAATCAATCGCAGTTATTCGAAAACATCATAAAATACTACAGAAACATAAAAGCTATTAAATACAGAATATACATTATTGATTAACATTATACCTCGGCTAATCAACAAAAATATCCGGGGCAGTTGTTTTGAAACTTCATCTACTATCCAATAATTTTTTTTAAAAAAAAATTGGCTGCACAATTCAATATTTTCATTACTTATAACTGCTCTTCGATATTCGTTAAAGTGTAATTAAATATACTCAATAGCACTATCTTCGTACTCCGTTAATATCTCTTTGAAATATCAATATATTCTCGCAACATAGCCAATTGTATTTGTAATTTATTTATAGAATCATCACAGACACATATCAATCATTCAACAATTTGAACTGTACGGCATTCCACTTATCATCACAGCATCATCATATTTGCATATCACATCGAAAATCGTTCACCGAATGCATTAAATATACACTCGTCACCCGCCACCGTCACCATTGTTGTTTGTGCGCCCCCTGGTTATTGATTTTTTTCAACAAGCCGTCGCTAACCTACTACGTCGCTACACTCCTCTCGTACGTCCTTCTCACCAACAAACCAGAAAGAAGCAATGGCATGCTTTGAACATGTTAGAAACGTGTTACGCCACAACATAGTGATACGAACAGTATTTTATCCTGTCTCTGAAAAGGGATTTATGTGTGTATGTATGTATACATACATATATATATATATATATATATATATATATATATATATATATAAAATCATACTAAAAAAAAGAGAGAAATAGGAGAAATTGAAAAGTATGTATATCTAGGATAACTCATTAACACTAGAGAAACATTTATAGATAAAATAAACAAGAGGGTAAAAACGGAATGATGTCAATTCGGAAAAGATTCTTCTTTGTTTAAGAAGAAGAGTTTTTTTATCAGTATATCCTCTACCTGTTCTCATCTTCGACAGTGAAATATGGGTATTGAATGCTAGAATAATTCAGCGACTTCAGACAATACAAAGAAGTATGAAAAGATGTTTATTAAAAATAACAAAAAATAAGAGAGAATTGAATGAATCATAAAAAACAAAAGTTATGATTGTTATGACAAAAGTAAGAAGTTTGAATTAAAAATGGCAAGAAGAGGGAATTGCCAAACCACAAAAAAAGTTCATTTGTCTTATTCATCGGTGGTCTTATATATAGATATGACATATATATATATATATATATATATATATATATATATATATATATATATATAATAAAAAATATATCCTCAAATTACATATCACCAAATGACAGGATATTTTGGAAATTTAATTTTATTCTGTTCATTTTAATCTAATTTGTTATTCACAAATATTATGACCTATATTATTCCGTTGTTTATATCATCAAAATATAAATACAATAAAAAATAATGTATATTGAAATTTCTACATTAATTCAAGAAACTACATATTTTAAAAAAATAAAAACAACCTTTCATTAGTGCTGGAAATTGCAAAAAATAATTAGTAGGTAATTTGGTCTAAAGAAAGTAAATTTTGAATTGTTTAGATCGACAAAAACAATCTTAATTGGTTCAGAGAATAATGTGATGTTGCAGAGTAAGTATTTTAGTGTCAAGTTGTTTCAGAAAAACAATTATAATCCATTTGATTCAAATAAAAAAATAGTGCTGTCATTTGTTACCATTTTAAGTAATAATTTTAACATTTTGGTCAAAAAATACATTTGTATCACATTTTTGTGTTCTAATAGGATAATCATCGAAAGACTTACCAAAAATTGTAAAAAAAACATCTCAAGATAAATAATACACTGTTGTTAAAATGACCATTTCAGAATCCAAATTTAATCCCTATTGAACATCTGTCATTGTATTAAGATAAAAATATAAAATATGTTCTTGTTATCTATAAACATTTTACTACTTATGGCAATATTAATAAAAAATATTATTAATAATTAATACTTATTAATAATTAATATTTATTAATGACAATAAGTAAATTAAATAAAATATATCCAAACTTGATATTATTCTTAGTGAGAAACTGCGTTTAGATGACTTTAAAATGTAACAAAAGTGAATGTAAAAAGTCCTAAAAGGCGATAACTTTTTATTTTTATTAACACTGGTCATCATATTTAATAATTGTACTCAATTTTTTAAAGTGTATATATATTTACGTATTTATATATATATATATATATATATATATATATATATGTGTGTGTGTGTGTGTGTGTGTGTGTGTAATTTGTGTTTATTTTTTAAAAATAAATTTATATTCAATATTTAACCTAAATAATTTATACGTATAATAAAAAATACACTATAAAAATATAAAGGATGAAAATTTCATTTTTCTTTGTAGGAATATTAGGTAAATAACAAAGGCCCAGTAAATATTATATTGATTAACTCTAGTATACAACTGTGTACAGCTGAACACAATAGCTATTTAGTATTCAGTTCATACCCATGTCGTACGTTTAGCAGTCTGTGCTATATGAATAGTGCACAATAATGCTTTGAATAACGAATTAATAATCTTAAAGGAAATGTTTACATTATAATATTGTGATTTTCATCCAAAAAGCATGTTAAAAATTAATTATCAGTGACATACATTGCTTAATCACTTTATATATATATATATATA
The DNA here is from genome assembly GCA_029203775.1 of Neoneuromus ignobilis. Taxonomy (NCBI): domain Eukaryota; kingdom Metazoa; phylum Arthropoda; class Insecta; order Megaloptera; family Corydalidae; genus Neoneuromus; species Neoneuromus ignobilis. Next base: position 45,342,319 of record CP092090.1, read on the forward strand.
TATATATATATATATATATATATATATATATATATCAATGAAGTTTTTGTCGCAAATAATAATTGAAAATAAATGTCATGGCACACATGGGTAACATAAGTAATTTATTAATATAATTCAATGAAGTTTTTAAATTAAAAAATAATAATTGAAAATAAATGTAATGAATAATTTAAGGATATTATTTTTATTTTCAGTTAAATATTTTTTTTAATTTATCGACTTCATTGAATTATATTAATAAATTGCTTATGTTAAAATGCTCATGTGTGCCATGACTTATGTGCGTTTGGTGTGTGTGTTTATACTTTATTTTTTTAGGTTATCTGCTTTTTATATATAATATATTCACTATGCTTTTTCGTTTTTAAGAAATCACTAAACATTTAGTAAATAAAAATAAAAGTTATTAAATCAAATTTGTTATTTTTAACTAAAAAACGTGACATATTGTATGTTTAAAGAAAAAATATATTTATATGTTTTCAGTGTGAAAATCCAAAAAGATAAAATAAATATTAACAGGATTATTTATATATATATATATATATATATATATATATATATATATATATATATACTATATATATATACACTATACCCACATAAAATACATACAGTAACACGGACAATCGTTCATGTATACCCAGAACAAAACATTTTAGAAAATGTTTACCCTAGTATGTAAATATTGGAATTATTCTTTCTTTTTTGATTACCTTTTTCTGTTTCGAATTATAACGTAGATAAGCATCTCTAATTCATAAAATAATCGTTGTTCATCATACATTTTGTTTGCGTAAGTAAACAAAATATTGCTTTACATGTTATAAATCAGAAGAAAAACATTTCCGTTTATTATGATTTTATGTTTAATTATTCAATTAAATAAAGTTTGTTTATAGATGATTATTCATTATGAAGAATTATGGTCTGATTTTTATTTTGTCTTGTCATAAGATGGAATCAGTGTCATAATAAATAAAAGATAAAATAATTTAAAGTCTTCAGGATGTTTTTTTAATCGTAACATTGTCTCCACTTAACAATATTCAGTTTAATTAATTACAAAATGAAATAAAACCTGTTACATTCAAAACCAAAAATTATTCAAAAAATCGACCTGATTAGTGTAAATATAGATTGTTATTTTAATTTTAAACAAAAAAATTCGACAGAGCTCTAATGATACAAAAATAACTGAGCAGTTTTGACTACATACATATTAGTGATAGTTCGGAAAATATTTTAAAAAATAGATTAAAGCACGATCTACAATTAAAGAAATTCCTAATTTTGTGAGTTAATATAAAAAGTATGAAAATTATAAATTAATTATTTTGAAAATATGCAATATGAAAATTGCACAGAAAACATAGAAATGAGCAGTGTTGTCAGATGAAACAAAAATTAATAAATGGTAAAATTTGACTATAGAAACAGAAGTAGATCTTATCTCAGAGACTTGTTATTGCAGTAATAAAATTTGAAGGAACGATATAGTAGGGGTGCATTACAAATGAAGTTATTAGTAAAGTAGAGTAGATGGTAGAATGGACGCTGCTAGTAACTCATCATCCTTCAGAACTGTGTACTTCCAAATTTAAATAAATGAAATAAAGATATAACAAACGGTATATTTCAGCACGATAACAACTCCGAACGAACTGTGAAAGTATTAAAACCCTAGTTAGTGGAAAAAATCGAGATCATTTATTAATTTTCATAATTTTTAAACATAAATTTTGTGAAACACCCCTGGTTATTATTAAAAATAGATGATTGACTTTACATTGCGATAAATACGTGCCATGTTTAGAAGGAGATAATAAAATAACGTGGAAGAACTATACTTGAGTGGCGATTAATGAAAAGATGGCACAAAAGTTAAAAATAGTTCTAGAAGAACAATATGCTTAAAAAATATTAATTACACTTGTTCATGTACAAAAAAATTGTAGTTTCAAAAAATTGAAACTAAAACATTTGGAAATAAATAATAATAATAATACTCCTTTAAACTAGCAAGTCATATAACAAAGTTTCTAGATCTGAAACAAATTTTCGTATTAATACTTTTTAATCCCTCTTAATTTGATTTTTAAAACCCTTAATTAATGAAGGTAGTATATTAAGAAACTATAATGAGAAGTCTCTGTGAAAAAGTGAATTCTCGGCAACATATTTTTTTTAACTTCCCAACTAAATTTTTAACATGTGGCTATTTCTGTCATAGAAAGAAAGAGAAGCTGTTCTTTGATTAAAATCCTCTCATGTCCGATATTCCATAAAAGCTTTAAAAATACAAACTAATGTTACAATTATTCGTTTACTTTTCAAACTCTCTCGCCTGATCTACACTATCATTTCACTCGAACTATTCGTTTTGAAGTTTTTTTTAATACAATACGAGTAGCTTTTCTGTTTCATTATTGAATATGGAACACATACACACTTGCTGTACTCAAGCAAATGTCTTACCAAAAATATGCCTTTTTCTTAACGACTATACTACATTTCTTTGTTCTTTTTAGATTCTTGTTAGCTTTTCTTACAGTATTAACAATATGTCCATCCTATGATAAAAGTTATTGTGATGTAACCCCAATATATTTACATGGATCAGATGCTGTAATTTCTGGTTTGTCAACAAAATAAATAGATAAAACGTAAATACAAACAAAGGTACTTTTCAAGGGATTCAATTCCATGCTGTTACATTTTATACAATTAATAATTTTGTTTACATTAAATTATAAATATCAAGCATCGACTTGTGATATATTTTCTTAATTTTTCAATTCATAATTTCATTTATAAAAATTTGAAATAAAAAATAATATCACGTTGTATTACTCCTGAAGTTAATAATATGTCGTCTGATAATTTGTTCTAAATTTCAACTCTGGTTTCTATTTAGAAAGTACTATTGAATCCATCGAATTAGTTTTGTATAAAAATCAAGAAAAAGTAATGTATTGATTATTTAATTATGAGAAACATTATTGAGTTCTTAGAAAAGTTAAAAAAATGCCATTTGTTTAATCTCCCATATCAAGATCGTCTGACAAATTCTGAATTAGGTTTTAAAACAGGTCTGCATTAATATTAAACCCACCAATTAGATCTAAAATCATATTGAAATTATTGTTATAACGATTTTTTATTTAATACTAATTTCAGTACAAACGCATATGCATATATATATATATATATATATATATATATATATATATATATATATATACATATATAGGGTTTTTTAATAAGCACTTTAGAAGTTTAAATGAAAATAAAACAAAAAGTATTTAATTAATTCGATTTTTTTTATTTTCAAGAATATTCTATAGCATTAATGATGTAATACAATTTATCTCTTTTGACCACCACGACTTAACTTAACATTGTACATTCGTTTAGTCCAATTTTTACTCACTTTTTCACATAATTGTGGTCCAATTTCATGAATTAGATGTTCAGTGTTTATTTTTAATGCTTTTATTATTTGTGGTTTATCAGCATAAACCAGTAATTTCACATAATCCCACAAAAAATAATCTAATAGTGTTAGATCACATGATCTTTGTGGCCAGTTGATAGGTCCATTTCGTGAAATAATTGACTCATTAAACTTTTATTTCAATAAATCTATTAAAGTTTTTACAATTTTTAAACATTATTGAAGTGTTAAATGTTCCATGATAATTTACCAAACTATACTGAGCTTAAATGTCAAAAGGAGCTTAAAA
>CP092090.1:45351067-45361067 GCA_029203775.1 Neoneuromus ignobilis
TTATTGAATTCGACTAAAATCGTCAATTTTATTCTGTAGTATTTTTTCATTTCGCCCTAATTCTTGGCTTTGAATATTTAGTTTTTTACTGATTATCGTAATCAGGTTTTATAAATAACACTTTGTCTCACTAAAAACCTTTGGCCAATTGCACATTATATATTTTATATTGTAAGTTTTTTTTTATTCATACTTAAGTTATATTTATTATTTATTCTAATCCATACAATGAATAGTATATTTGTTCGAGTATGCGGAAATGTATAAAATCCATATTCAGTAACGAAAACACAGAAAGTAGAAATAATAGGAACAAAATAAAAAAGCTTGTTCATTTATTATTTAATAGATACTTTAAGATGAATAGTTCTAGTGATATAATTGAACACGGAAAATCGTAACTTTAGTTTGCATGTTTAAAAATTTTTATAGAGTATCCAGCCAGAAAGAATTTTAAACAAAGAATAAATTCTATTTCTTTCTATAGTAGAAATAAATTTGTATTAAAAATTAAATTGAGAAATTACAAATAATAAGTTAAGAAAATTTTTAAAAATGTCTCTTGTAAAGGTACTCGGGCTTGAAATACTCTTTATTTCAGTATTTTAAAAAAATAACCGTCCGCAGTTAATATTTTTAAAAATTAGATTTAGAATGATGAAATGTGTTAATGTAAAGAGTGGTTCCAAAATTAAAAAAATACAAATACCACTGAATTTGCTATCCTAAATAGACTTATTATAATTGTTATTAAATGTTGACTTGTTACTGACTAAGAATATCTTTTAAATGTTTTGTCTAATTTAATCTTACTTTGCACATTTGGATTATTTTAATGTATTTTATTAGATGTTTAATATGAAAAATAGTAATTTAATTTATTATACTAATATATTTAATCATTTTAAATGTTTATTCATTACTCTATATTATTATTTTTAATTCGAATGTTATTTATTAACATACTTTATTTTCATAGTTGGTCTAATAGATATATCTTTTACGTATTTTTGCCTATTTTTTAACAGATAATTGGTCTTCATTTTTAATAATTTTTTCTCATCTTTCATGATTGATAATTGATCATTTCTGTTTTTGTAGTACTCTATATTTTGTGCGTAATATAAAAGATAGAATAAACATATAATTGCTTAATTATAATTATTTTATAATTAAATCAGTGGTATTTATGATTGAATATAAATATAAGGTTTTCCAACAAGAGCTTCAGAAATTAAAAAGTATTTAATTAATTAGTTATTTTTTTAAAGAATATTCTATAGGATTAATGATGGAATACAATTTCACTCATATGACCATTACTTCTTCACTCAACATTCGTTTAGTCCAATTTTTAGTCATTCTTTCACATAGTTATGGTCTCATTTCATGAATTACAAGTTCAATGTTAATTTTTAATACTTCTGTTATTTGTGGTTTATCAACATAAACCAAAGATTTCACACAACTCCACAGAAAATAATCCAAAGAAGTTAAATCATATGATTTTGGTGAGCAATTGATGGGTCCATTTCGAGAAATAATGTACTCATTAAACTTTTGTTTCAATAAGTCTTTTAAAGTTTTTACAATTTTTAAGCGTTGTTTAAGTGTTAAACGTTCCATAATAATTTTCCAAATTATATTGAATTTAAATGTCAAAATGAACTTAAAAAAATCAAACATGGCTACCACCAGCTATCAAAATTCTGACATTCTTATTGAAAAACACGATACAAATAAGTTTTACACATACATAAAAATAAAATTTATATAATTGATTTAGTATAAATATTATAAATATACTTACAGTTATGGTGTAGAGATAGATTTGTTTACCAAAATTACTATTCGTTTTTCTCTGAACTCCGCATCCTAGAAATCTCCCAATATTAAAAACATAATTATACACAGTGAGAAAGTATAGAAATAATAAAAAAAACATTGCAAGAAGTACAAATAATAAATTATAGTTATGAAAAAAAATTTTGATATATTTGATATGTTTACTATTTGACTAAAATCTAAAAAAATCGTAAAATTAAATAATATGATGATAAATTATTGAAATTTTGTATAAATCTTATGATGTGTGTTAGTAATTCATTTGTGTTGAAATGAATTAATCTCAATACCAAAACAAATTCAATATTCGTAATTTTTATAAACCACATATTGATTAAAATTCCTCTTTAAAAAAAAGACTTCTATCTGATTTTGTAGTTATTTTGTACGAAATTTAATAAATAAACTACATGTCTTAAAAGAATATAAAATATATTTATTTTTATGTTTCATAAAATTATTTCGTAATAAACCTGTTGTTTATTTTTATGGTATACTTAATATAGTCCATTATCAAGATTATAATAATATGGTAAATCTATAAATGTCAGAATTCAAGCATAAACATACAAATATTAATTAGTGTTCTAAAATACGGTTACTGTTTATATATATATATATATATATATATATATATATATATATATATATATATATACTATTGGGTTGGCAAAGAAGTAAGTACGGTTTTCACTAGCATATGTCTTTAAAAAGAAATATGCGTGATTTGGTTAATTGTTTGTTTGGCATCGAGTTGAAAATGGAAAATCAAAAGGATCATTATCGTCATATTTTACTTTATTTTTCCATCAAGGAAAAACGTAACTTAAGCTCATAAAAAATAATGTACTTTTTATGGTGGCGATGTTTTAAAAAAATGCCAATGTCAGAATTGGTTTGCTAAATTTCTTTTTGAAGATTTTTCAATTAAAGATGAACATCGCTCTGGTCGTCTAGTTGAAGTTGATGACGACAAAATCAAAGCATTAATTGAAGTAAATCATCATAGCATAGTTCGAAAGATTGCATATAAGTTAAACATATCATAGACTAACGTTGAAAATCATTTGAAATAACTTGGTTACGTTGATAAACTCGATGTTTGGATACTACATGAACTTAAAGAAATTCATCTCATCAAACGCATAAATGTCTGCGATTCACTCATAAAGCGTAACGAAAATGATCCATTTTTGAAACAACTCATAACAAGCGATGAAAAATGGATTGTTTACAACAACGTTCAGTGAAAAAGATCGTGGTTATAGTCTGATGAACAAGCTCAAAGCACATCAAAAGCAAATATTAATCAAAAGAAGATTTTATTATTAATTTGGTGGGATTACATAGATATTGTTTTTTTTTATATGATTTCAAGGAACCAAACAATCAATTCGTATGTGTACTGTCGACAGTTAACCAAATTGAATAATGCATTACAACTAAAACGTCCAGAATTGGCGAATCGTAAAGGTGTATCTTCCATATACATCTTTGGTCACTCACCAAAAATTATTAGAGCTTGGTTGGGTTATGATGCTACATCTACTATACTCACTTGACCTTGTACCATAAAATTACCATTTATTCCGTTCCTTACAAAATTCTTTAAATGGTCAAAGTTTTATTACAGATGAAGCTATGAAATCGTACTTGGATCAATTTTTCGCCCAGAAATAACAAAAGTTTGAGCACGGAATTACAAAAATATCTGAAAAATTACAGAAAATAGTAGAACAAAAAGGTCAATTGATTATTAAATAAAATTATTTCATTCCATAAAAAAAATGTTTTTCATTTACTTAAAAAAACCCTCAATTACTTATTTGCCAACCAAATATTATATAGGGTCATCCAAACGTGACACCTAGATTTGTGTTTTATTTAAAAGAAACATGTATATAGGGTGATGTATAGGGAAACATGTGTATAATTACATTTGTTTCTTTTTAATAAAACAAAAATCTAGGCGTAACATTTGGATGACCTATATTTATTTTATTTATATATAGAGTGGCCTAAATGGCATCAAAGGATAGTAAAGAAGTAAATGTATACTAAACTTTAGAGACTATTGTATTAAATTATTTTATTCCATAAAAAAATCGTCTTCATTTACTTTTTCTTAAAAAAAAAAAACGTAATTACTTATTTGCTAACCCAATATAACAAGATTTCAAAAATTATTACATTTTATTCTTCTATCTTCAATGTTATTTTGTATGATTCGTTTCTTGTTACGAATTTTATTATAAGAGAAGAACATAAATATATGGTAATCCAAATGTGACGCCTAGATTTTTATTTTATTAAACAGAAACTATACATTTGTTTCCCTATATATGTTTCTTTTTAATAAAATACGAATGTAGGCGTCACATTTGGATGATTCTATATAATTAAAATTGAATATACTTGATTATTATTATTGACAAATATAAATTACATTTTTTCTCTTTTTAATATAATTTAATGATTATTTGACAGAATTATATGAAAAAATAAACATAATGTAAAATGGAATTTATTTACTTTTCTTGTCTCTGTGAATATGGTATATGTGAACTTATGAGCTTATATAAATGTACATAAAAATAAAATAAAAACAAATAATAAAAGTAAATACAGTACATCCATTACAAAACTGAAAGCTTTAAGATATTTGTCTTTATTTATGTACTAAATAAAATACTGCCTTTCTCATTTATATGTATATATATATATATATATATATATATATATATATATATATATATATATATATATATATATATATATATATATATATATATATGTTTGTATATATGTATATATAAATTCTCAGCTTCAATCAACAACTTGTAGCCGTCTCCTTCTTAAACTCTAACATGCTACACGGAGACTACTTTTATTGTCGTTTTATGCACATTTCACGTGGAAAAACGACCAACCGTGGTCGTAACGACTTAAAAGAAGCCATATATAGGGAGCGCACGCGAGTCGTTGCTATGACAACGCCGACAAAATATCTCTCCACCTTGACTCGTTCGTTTGGATTAACGTTGTCCACTATGTGTGTTATCTATCAAGAATCACGAGATACGAACCTCACCAAAGGGATAGTTATATCACTTCTATTCTTTATCCCCGACCTACGAAACTCTATTACCGTTTCGCTGTTCTCTTCTGCCCTCGACTGTCGTGCTAATATTAACAGATTGTTCTACCGGTTTTCCTTGCCTTATTTATCGTTACACACATCTATTCGTGTATATATATATATATATATATATATATATACACACACACACATACGACATACACTCATGTGCAAAAATGAACATACAGAGAATATTTTTTACAAAATGATTATTCTTTTTTCTCTTAAAGTATTTTCATCAATAAAAAATTTTCTGATAATTTTTTTTACTGTGGCAAGATTGTTTCTCTATTTTTGTGCTCTAAATTGTGCAATCCTCTATTAATATTATTTCACGTATGCAAAAGTCTACATACAGTTATATTTCAGTTCGTTTTTAGACATTTTTGAGGAAAATTGTGAAATGTGGGTATTTTGTAAGACATTTTTTATTTTATAATACAAAGAAGGTTTTGAAATAATAAAAAATAAAAATAATTAAAGCCATTGACGTCTCACAGAAAGGAAACATCCGATGATTTACGAGAATTTATTGTAGATTTAAGGCAACAAGGATATAGTTTGGGTGAAATAACAAAAATATGTAAAGAAAATCTACAATTCAAACAATAATAAAAAATTACAATAGAACTGATAATATCGCTTCAAAATCACGATTTGAAAGGCTAAAAATATTTACAGAAAAAAAGACGTAAAGAAGGAGAATGAAAATGTGAAAATTTCTTCAGTCCGAATTGTCACAGACGTATCAACAGAGTATTATAAAAAGTGTCATCGAACCACTATATCTAGAATATTGAGTATTGAATATTACTATAGTAGATAACCTATAAAAAAAATTATATAAATAAAATCAATCTTAAAAGCATATTGAATTCACTAAACAATATGTTAATAAAGATAAAAAGTTCTGGAAGAACATAATTTTTAATGATGAGTGTAAATTTAATGTTTTTGATAACGATGGAAGGATTAAAGTGTATTGAAAAGAAATTCAAAATATGAAACCAAAAATTTAGTTTGTACGATAAAGCATGGAAATGTAAACGTAATGGTCTAGGCATGTTTTGTGACTTCTGAGGTAAGAAATATGATTTTCATTGAAACAACAATGAATAGCTTTGAGTATTTAAACATTTTACAGCAAAATTTGAAAGAGAGTGCTAAAAATTAATCCTGGAAAGTACATACATTTTCCAATATGACAACGATTCTAATCACACATCAGACATAGTACGTGAGTGGCTTTTGAATAACTACCCCAAACAACTTAAAACCCCGTCCCTGTCCCCGGAGCTAAATCTCATAGAACATTTATGGGACGAAATCAAACAACAAATACGGAAAAGAGGTATACAAAACACACCTTGAGAGAAGTTCTTCAATATAAATGGGAAAATATTGGACCCGAAATAACAAGAAAATTCGTCTATTCTATGACTAAAAGATTAAAATAAGTCATTAAAAATAAAAGTGGTTCGACTTAATATTAAATGTTAAAAAAATATATATTTATTTAATAAGTTTTCAAAGTGTATTTTAACTTTTACACCGTTAAAAATGTGTTATTTTATAGTTCGGGAAGACTGCGTTTGATTCCCCCTCAGAAAATCCCTCATTTTCAATGATTAGGCATGAGGTTGATAACGTCATCTTGTGAAAACAATTGTCAAGAAACTTTGACAAGAAAGGATTTATTGGGTTGGCATTGTCAGAGGGGACCAGTAACTGGAATGGATTGTGGGGCCAATTATATATATATATATATATATATATATATATATATATATATAATCTCTCCAAAAAATATTTATATGATTAATTTTTTTATACTGATTATTTAAAATGCATTCCTTCTGAAGAAATATAATCTTCACAACGACTATACAATTTCTAAAAACATGTTTATTACTTTTACTGCATGCAATAGCATCTATAGAAGCTTTTTGCATCTCTAAAATACTTCTAAACTGTTTTTCTTTCGACTTCATATTAAGAACTGGAATCAAAAATGAATTACATAATATCATTTAAGGCGAAAATGTGTATGATTAAACTCTACATCACTTTTTATACTAAAAATTTGCTTACAATTATGAATTGGTGCAGAACAAATTTCGTGCAGACTTTTTTCGTTATAAATAATTGTGCTTTGCTTATACCAGTTATATACTTTATTAATTTTACAAGCATACAGTAATCGTTTTTAGTTAATACACACATTTTTCACAATTTGTTCCTCTTAACTGTATAAAAACTCTTCTCACCAGCTTCACTCAACATTTCAAGCATTTCCATAAGTGTTTTCTTTATTCTATACTTTTTTAACGAATATCAAAAAAGTACTATTACACTTTGTATCATAACTTATAACATGTGCTAACATTTATAACTAAACAATGATAAATATGTTAACGACAAAAATTTTCAAAAACATCGCTGCTAATATCGTTTGTATAATGAAAGTTTAAATACTTTTAGAACAGATATTTATATATATATATATATATATATATATATATATATATATATATTCTCAGAGTCATTATCTTTATAAATCATCTACATAAAAGTAAAATTACACACATTCTCGATTTACTAACAGACAGTTATAATTTTTCATATTTCATTTTACGTTCTTCCTATATACAAGACTTAATAGTTTCATTTCCCAACAGTTTTCAATACAAACTTAATAGCTTACATATATTTTGAACGACGTTATAAAAAGAAAACACATCGCGTAAAATTGCCGGAATGTAAAATTGTAAATTTACGAATGTGACGTTTGAAATATGCATAGGTCGAAACTGTGATTTAGTTGGTTAACGAAGAGATGGTCGTAAAGTCACAACTCGATTTACAGAGTTGAAAGCGTAGAATCCAGCACATACCAGAAGCCCGGAGCCATTAAATTAAATTGCAATGAAATCACTTTTTATTTCATCCACCACGCACGTAATCCCCCCTTCGGCACTGAACCGTGCTGCCAATATAAATATTTCACGTGTTCGCGTATGGAATCAGTAAAGAACAGGAAATGTTAAAAATTTTCGTACAGAAGGGGAAATATTTTCCCTTCTGATATGACATTTGGATAAATCACTTCCATACATTCCAAGATATATTTATATTGTATTATTGATATCAAGATAACTTATTTGAAGATAATTTCTTCTCAATTTCATTTATTATAAATAAGTTATTTTTTATTTTATAATTCCTAATGAATTCAATAAATTATATATTTATTAAATTCATTTCTTTGATATATTTTCAGTATTAGGAATTTTTCAAGTGTTTCAAAACGTTATCCTTTCTGATATTTTTCATTATTGATATGATTTATTATGCATATATAAAATTCATTTATTCTCAATACAAATTCTGTAGAAAAAATAAAACATCTATGTTATGAAATAGCTGTAAAATATCAGTCAATGTGTCAAATAATTTATTATGAATAGCTGTTTAAAAAATCATATCATATATTTTTTAAAAAATAGATCAAATTGATAATTGTAGAGCGTTAGTTTTTTTTTAAAAAAAAAACTTTAACGCCCGCAGATATTTATAATTAAAAACTTATAATTAAACTTGTCAAGTTGTTCAAAAAATATCTGTCAAAAACCATTCATATATACAACATTATAAAAAGTTATATAAAAAAAAAATAAGAAAGAAAAATATTCAGTAAAGCAGATGAGAGCTATATAATGCAAAGAAATTAAAAAAAGAAAAACATTTTTCAGAATGCTAAATTTATATGAAATGATCGAAAAAAAATGGAAATTAAAGCATTTCGGAACCAATTTGAAAAAGTCTACAAAAACATGTACTATTTCTTGTAAAAATATTTTTTTATATTTTTAAGTTGAACAATAATGTCCTATGTGTAAAGAAAATCAAATAAATACTGTAACTGAAAAGTCTTTGCTCAAGAATAAAATATGACGGTGGATCAATCATGGTTTGGAGTTCAATGTTAGGTAATGATCTGTGAATTCGTCATTGTATAATTGGAAATATAAACCAAAATATATATTTAGTTATTCAAAAACAACATTTGTTTTTTGATGTTTAATCTTGGAAATGATTATTTTTTTAATCAAGACGATAACTCAAAAAACATGATTTATAAAGTATAATGAATTTTACATTACGAAAAATTATTGTAAAACAGCTCCATTCGTAAAATCCTGATCTAAATCTAATCGAAAATTTCTGGAGTTATCTTCAAAGAAAAAACTTTCAATCTCAATTTATTGAATATTTAACAAGAGTAACTCAAAAAATACGTTAATGGAAAAATAGAATGATATTGATTCAACGTACTGCAAAAAACTAATAAAAAGCATTCATTCAAGACTCCAAGAGAATGAAAAAGTACATACTAAATATTGTTTTAATAAATATATAAAAATAAATATTTTTTTGTAAACCAAAGTATTTACTGATAATAATTAAATACAGTATAAATTGTTAGGTAAACATAGAAAGTACAGATTGTATTTATATTAAACGTACGATTATTCAAACTCTATTTTATTTTCTGTTTTAAAATTTATTTTAATATTTCAATATTAAGTTTATTAAACATAACACGCAGTATATGAACATAAACTATTATTGGATTTTTTCGTTATAAACCTTGTTTTATTTAATATTACCATCATCCATTTACAATTTTAATCACATTTTTTCCATAAATCTACGTGTTACATATCATGTAATTTATTTATTTTTTCACCCACGTCGTTAGTACTCATTAGTATAAAATAAACACTATGCGTAATTACATATACCGCCTGTGGGTGGAACTGTAAAAGTAATTATTGTAGTTGGTTGTATATTGAAATAATTTATTTATTTAAATATTTCATTTATGTTTTTATACTGGTTAATCACCAAATTGTTTCATAATATTTTTCATATTCCAAATTATTATTATTAAATATATATATATATATATATATATATATATATATATATATATATATATATATATATATATAT